>CM053404.1:122974234-123073424 GCA_028644305.1 Xerus rutilus | reverse complement strand
GAGGAAACTGCAGCTCAGAGAGCTAAAAAATATGATCACATACAGCTTATTTGAAAGTTCAAGATCTTCAAACACTGAACAAAATATTTTAAATATCTGATTAGGAAGGTCAGGTTAAATAAATTATTGTAAATTCTTTAAATGGAATACAGTGCAGGCATTAAAATTCTAATAAAGATGATAATGATTCTTTACTGATTGCTTGCCACTTGAAAGTTTTTTACGCTAAGTGCCATTTTATATCCATTTTTATGATCATCATGAAGCAATTCATGGGCAATGTATGCCAAGTGTTAATTGGCAAATGCAGCACAAAAATGGGGTTCATAGAATGATTTTTATCATTCTCCAGAAAATACATGTTTGCTTAAATATGTGATTTTGCTGAAATATTTGCTGAAATAAATCATTGTTTCTAAATGGTGGAAATTTAAGTAAACTCTTCCCTGGTTTCTATGGAGCAGTTTATGATGATTAGTCATATAACACTTCAAATTAAAAAGTGTTTTAGTCTGGGATGCTATAACAATATAATATAAACTGACTTGCTTACAAACAAAAAAATATTATTTCTGAATTTTAGAAATTAGGATATCCGAGTTAAGGCAGTTTCAGTGTTCAAGAAGGTTTCTGGCTTCCAGGAGACACATCTTCTTGCTGTGTTCTTTACATAGTGGAAAGGAAGAACTCTGGTCTCTTCAGTCCTTCCTGGGACACAAGACTCATCCCTATAACCTAATTGCCTTTCTAAGGCCCCTGCTGCAAATGCCTTCAAACTGAGCATTAGATTTCAATTTATGAATTTAGAGAGTGACACAAACATTCAGGCCATAGCTGAAAGCACGTATTATTTGCATACTGAAAACGGTATTATTCCTGTATGTGTAGTTGCTAGTGCTCCACTGAAGACAAGGGAAGAGAAGAAGTGCACATTTTCTTCACAAATCAATTTACTAGAAGCTAGACACGCAGGACTAAAATATTAAATTCCTGGAAAAATTTTGGCAAATTGTGTAGAATAAAACCTTGAGTTCTGATATAATACTGTTTTTAGTTATATATAAAATCAGAATCAAGGCTGACATTATCAAAGAAATATCTGTTTCAAACCTCATACTATCTTGACTCCTACTACAAAATTCAAGAAAGTAAGAGAAGAGGGAGAAAAGAAGAGAAGAGGAAAAGGAAGGGAGGAAGGAAGGGAGGGAAGAAGAGAGGGAGGGAAGAAAGGGAAATCTTGGATCTTTCAACTCAACAGCCTCAATGCACACCCATTAGTACCATTTATGTGTATTTTATGACACTTTGAAATTGTTTCTGTCCTTCTCTCCTTACTTATATGCCTTCAGACTTTCACAGTTCTTTTTCATTTTGTTTATCCCAGAGTTTCTTCTATGTTCCTGGAATGCTGTCTTTATAATATCCAGCATTTTAGACCCTATAGAATCTTATAGATATGATAAAATATTTAATTTCTTCTCAGAATTCATCATATGGTGTATGGAATAAAACATAATTTATTGACCACAACCTGTAAGAAGAGGATGTTAACCTTGTACATGTTAAAGGAAGAGAATTATTTCATCATAAAGACAAGCATATGAATGCAGAAAGGCCAACTGTGTAGCCACCTCCCAGGTTCATACATCTCCTTAGCTCTTCTAATATCTGTATTATTCTCCTCTCTCAGTATCTCTGTCTTTCTGTTTGTCTGAACCATTGCAATGTTTCTCCTACAACTGCCCTTCTGTCCCTCCTGGTCTAACAAGGGAAATAAATACACATACGCTATATCATAGAGACTCCTCTTATGCTGGGCAAAGGAGGAAAGAAACATTAAATTTTAATCAATTAACTGGCTCTGTTTTTTTCTCTCACCGGTTTAGTACTATGACAATATATACTTATACACAGAACTATTACTTGTATCTCCTATCAAAGTACTGTGAACTTTTCTCCAATTACATTTATTGATTTTAAGACTATGCATAAATATAATGTTTATGTAGTTACAGTTCTGTAATCTGATTTCTACACTTTTTGGCTAATGTAATTAGAAACAATAGTACAAGTTCACTATATTACATTTGCCATATTACTTCTTTAAGCATTCTTTGAATAAAACAAGAAACATTTCACGTAATAATCACTCTTACAATCTAGAATTCAAATTTCACATTATGTATATATATAACATTTGTTTTTTTAACATTTGTATTTAGGACATCATTCAAGTTATACAATGTTTTTAGGACTGGAATGTTTTACTAATGATTCAATATTTACTAGAGAAATTAACTAATAATTAACTAATAAGAACAAAACAGGTTAAGTGACTTTTTAAAAAGATGATGTTTGTTGCACTGAAAGGAAATGCTTTTTTTATAATAGTCTAAAATACTATTTAAAGATGTAAATGGTTCATATATATTATGTTTTTATTATGTGTAATATAACATGGCATATTATCATGTAGAATAGAGCATGGGAATGCATATTAAGATATAAATTTACAAGAAAATATTGACTTAAATCTTAGTAAGTATTAATGTTAAATGGGGATATTATTATAAGTAATGAATAAAATTCTAATAACCCAAATATTTTGGAAAATCACAACATAAAAGTATCATTTTTTTGGAGGATGTTCAGTAGTATATGCTGGGAAATAGTACATAAATCACTTGAAAATTTCATCAATAAATTCCATGAAAGTAAAAAATACATTCATATTTTAACTACATACTCCATTTAGAGTATTGTGCATCATAATATAGTTAATCAATAAATATTTATCATATTAACAAAAATAGAACAGTACAGTAGGTGTAGTGGGTGAGCTAGTTTCTTGTTATGTTGTTCAACAGTAAAATGAAATATTCCAAACATTTCTAGACACTATTAAATAACACAAAAATGGCTATGTGTTATTAGTACTTTATGCTTGAATATGCTATATGAAAATTATACCTTGATGATTGTTTTCAGAATGTTTAAAACTCTGATCTTGCCTCAGACACAGCGGAGTTCAGAGACCACATCACATGTTTTCACTTGTGAAATGAGAAATCTAAGAACAGTAAAGCTCACTTCTGTTTCAATTATTATTCCTGTGGGCTAATAAATCTATTTACAAATGTATGTCAAATGAGAGCAACAAGGGCTTTTGGTAATTCATAAATGTTCCCCTTCAGAGTTCTTTTCTTTGACGGGCATGGAGTCACACTAAACTGAAGCCAAAGCAAAGAGAGCCACAGCACAACACAACAAAGCAAAACCTTTCCAAATGTGATTTTGGGTGACTCACAGAAAGGAGGAAATAAAAATCAACAATCCTAGTATTTTAGGTATAGAAATAATTTCAAAAGACATGTCTTTAGAAATTACAATAAATTTGATCAGAAATATTAATAAAAGACCAAATAAAGATAATAAAATCAGTATATACATAATTAACATGCGAAAATAGATGCTATTTTGATAAAGTTAAAACTAATAATATCCATTATGTGTTAAGAGGCAGTGGCTAGTGGCCCAATTTTCTCATTGCCCATCACATGGCTTGTATTCCATATGATCCTTTCTTTTGCTCACCATCTCAACAGGACAAAATTTTTGCCAAATAAAATAAGTCACATTTTCAGTCAAGGCAGGGATATGACTTTTGTGTAAATTCTCTCATTGACATCTTGGTGGCAGTCTTCCCTTAACATGTAACATGAGGCATAATTATAGAGAAAAGGCCCTAAGAATTATGTGATTTCTATGAAAAGTCTCCTCCCTTTGACATCTCTGTTATAATTGCTTTTGGAGATTTTCCTTTGAAATATCTGATCCTCTAACCTGAAAATAATGCTATAAAACTATAACTTTCTTTCATGTTAAATAAAGATATATATGTTCTATCTATCTAACCACCTATCAACTTTCCATCTACCCATCTATCCATCTATCCTTCTATATGTCTATCTACATTTAGGTTTGGTTAATGTTCTGTCAACTTGAGAATTATTTTTCTTTTTCAAAGTTTTATCTCTGACCTTGAGGTATACAATAAGAAGGACTTTAAAAAACAAAACAAAACAAAAACACTGTAGGAGATGTTGAGAGCTTGACTTTAAGCTGAAACTGTCATAAAACAGGGATAATGTTGCTTTTATCTACTGGTTTTATTTATTCTTTTAATACATAGAGAATCTTGTTCATTATAAACTCTGCCTAGAAACTTAGGTGTGGATTTAGGGAAGCCTGTCCTGGGCAGTAGCCATTGGATTGCAGTAGTTAGATTTGATGTGAAAACAAGATATACAGGTAACTTTCTTTGTCTTTTAGTGATTGTTCTTGTCTCATAATGTTGACTAAAATTCTTTCAAGATTTATACTGACTATGTGAGGAATCATGAATGCCTGGCAATGGAACAGGTGTCTTTTTGAACTTAGCTATCAATCATAAACTGAGTGTTACCTGACACATGCACAGTGGGACTTCAACCTTAAATAGAAATTGTATACATAGCTGAATCCGAACAAGTCTGAAGAGATACAAAGACATTACATGAGCAGGTGGCTCAGACTACCATAATACTTGCTCCTGCTGCTCTACCTCACAACACAGATATGACCTCATGGGGTGTCCACTATGACTATCAACAGAGGAGAAAAAAAAATGTGGTCTGGTTTACAGCTGAATCTGCATGTTAACTGGCAGCATCTGGAAGAGAATGACTGCTGAAAAACAGCCTTATGCAATGTTGGTTCTGAAAATAGTGTTGAATAGCAAACTTCACAGTGGGAAGAATTTTGTACAAAATATACAATTTCTACTGTTAGGAAAGAAATGTGTCCAGAAGCACAGATCTTAGGCAGTGACTAATGGATAGCGTTAATAGGTAGACTCTTGGTTAGGGTGGTGGGAATTCACGATTAAATGAGTAGGTTATCTGGAGAAGACTTTCTTGGCTGTATCTCATAGAATACACCCAAAATGATTTTTTCCCAATAGATACAGCCATTAGAGGACAGTCACAGCTCAGATGTTACTCAGCAATTAGATGGATAAGACACAACTTCCTGCATCATCTTTCTTTAATTATCTAAGTTTGTTCAATAGATACATGTGCAATGGAAACATTGACAAAGGAAATAAAAGATGGCAGCCCTAGCATTATCTGCAACCAAGAGCAAGAACTCCAAATTTATTTTATCAAAATCACCAATGCTAGCTAATAATAATCTTCTTTTTCAGCCTTCAGTGAATCAACTTGAGTAATCTAGATCTGTATAGTACAGGCTGATTTAAGAGAACCATAGCTGAGTTTATGGGTTTATGTGCTCCTCGTGAGGTACCAGAGTTTCTCTGGTGTTGAGACAAAAATTACCATAATGGAAAGCAAAAATTCTGAAATTACAGGTTCCTTCCTGGTGTTGTACAGTCTATGGGTGTGAGCAAATAAATAATGATGTATATCTACCATGATGGTACCATGCTGAGTATTATCACTGTTGTAAAAATCCTCTGAGCACTTACTGTTCATACCTAAAGCCCTAAATCTTTACTGCATTTCCTGGCAATCATTGATAACATTACTGTATCCATAATTTTGCCTTTTCCAGAATGTCATAAAATTGAAGTTTTTTCACTTAATAATAATCATTTAAGCTTCCTCGGTGTTCTTTCATGGCTTCATAGCTGCTCATTTTGTTTTTAGTATTGGGTAATTTCTATCATCTGGATGCACCACTTCATCCTTCTTCTGCTAAAAGACATCTTGGTTGTTTTCAAAATTACAAATAAGATGGCTTTACATACCTACATGCAGATTTTTAAATGGATATAAAATTTAAATTCCTTTGAGTAAATACCAAGAAGTGTGACTACTGGTTCATATGGTAAGATTGTGTTAATTTAGAAGACAGACTGGACTGTCTTAACAGTGGTATTGACATGGCATATGCTTACCAGCAGTGAATTAGTTCCTATTGCTTTACACTCTCACCAGCATTTGCTGGTGTTTGGCTTGTCCTGGACTTTGGCCGTCCTCATGTTGTTATTTTCATTTACATCCCTCTGATGAAACATGATGGGGAGCATGCTTTTTTGTGACTTCTATATCTCCTTAGGGAAGTGTCAAGATATTTGGCCCATGCTTTAAATGGGTTATGTTTTTATTGTGAAGTTTAATAGGATTTTTTTGTACATTTCAAATAACAGATCTTTATCTGAAAAAATTTTCGAAATATATGCTTCCAGTCATGACTGTATTTACAGAAAATAAAATTTTAATTTTAGTAGAAATTACCAACTTTGTATTTCAAAGACATATTTTTGGTATTGTACCAAAAAAGTCATTGACAAACCCTAAGTTTATGGAAATTTTATATTATAAGTGTTAAGTTTGCAGTTTTACATTTAGATTTCTGAGCCAATTTTAGTTAATTTTGTGAAAGTGGAAGTTCTGAATCTATATTAATTTATTTGTAGTTAAGTATTATTTTTTACAGTACCATTTATTCAAAATATTACTTTTTTCCATTTTATTCATTTTTCTCATTTGTCAAAGATTAGTTGAACATATTTATGTGACCCCATTCCATTTATCTATCTTTCTTGTACCAATCCCTCACAGTCTTGTTACTATAGCTTTATAGAAAGACTTTAAGTTTGGTAGGGCTGGCCCTAACTTTATTCCTTTCCTTCAATGTCATACTGGCAAGACTGGATCTTTTGCCTTTCCATGTAAATTTTAGGATTTGTTTCCTGAAATCCACAAAAACAGATTCATGGGATTTTGACTTGGATTTCTGAGTCTGTATAACAAAAAGAGAAAACGACATTTGAGAAATATTGAGAATTTTTATGCATGAACATAAGTTGTGCCTTCACTTATTTAGTTCTCCTTTGATATATTTCATTAGCTTTGTATTTTTGCTTATGTAGATCTTATAAAAATTTCTTAGCTTTACATATCAGTATTTCATGTTTTTGCATGCTAATGTAAATAATATTGTTTTCAATTTCATTCTTTACTTGTTTATTGATGTTATTTAGGAAAGAGATCGGCTTCGTGTCTTAAGGTGTCCTGCAATCATACTATAATTGCTAATTTATTCCAGGAATTAGTTCTTTTCTTTCATTTTGTTTTGTTTTGTTTTCATTCATTTGGATTTTCTGCATAGATACTCATGTTATTCGCAAACAGTTATAATTCTTTCTCACCAATCTTTACATATTTTATTTCTTTTTCTTGTCTTACTGTGTTAGGACTTTCAGTAAAAAAAAAAAAAAAATTAAAAGCAATGATAAGAAGTGACAAACTTTTCTTGTTCCCAATACTAGTGGGAACACTTTCAGTTTTCCACTATTTAGTATGATGTAGTATGTTTTTTTGTAGATGTTCCTCAATGAGTTGAAGATTTCCCCTTCAATTTCTAGTTTACTTAGAGCTTCATCATGATTGTTATTGAATAGCATAAAATGTTTTTCTGCATCTGTTGATATGATACTTAGACTATTGATGTGATGAATTTTTGAATTTTCAATCAGCCTTGAATACATAGGTTACATCCCACTATTATTTATAAAACTAAATGACAACTGATTAAAATTCATCCCATGATATGGTCTCTGATTGTCATTTTTTAAAATCTCCATGGTAATGAGAGTGAAGTTTTATTCAACTAAAGGAAAGAAATGCATATCATTGAACAACAAAACTAATGGATTGTTCCGATTTTCTTCTGTTTACCCATCTAGATCAACTGTTCACTCATTTGACTCATGAATATTGCTTTTACTGGGTATGTATAATCTGTTATTTCTACTTGGATTGAACAGAGATTAGAAGAAAATCAAACTGCTGAGTAGAGTGAAATCTGATACTGCTGCGTATTTGCCATATGTCAGGCAGCAGTGATTCTCCTATCTACACTCCACATCTCTTCCTTGGTAGCTAAATTTTGCTTTTTGGAAAGGCTACATTGTGATGTATCAATGCCAGCTGACTGTTGCCTTTACAAATCACTCCATCTTAATGCCAGGTATGGAAATTAGGCTACATTGGCCCTTTATACAAGAACAGTCATTGACTGAATATCACTAAGTTAATTGACTTTGTATCATATGAATCAAGTAATTGTTCAACTGAAATTTCCCCAAATTCCTGAGGCAAAAATTATAAGCAAAGCATATTTTTAAGGCACTAAATTTGGAGATAGTTTATTATGTAACAATGCATAATTAGAGCAGAATTTAATAATAGAATTGGAGTGCTATTGTAAAAATGTCAGACATATATAGCATTGCTTTGTGTTGGTGGTAGGTGGAAATGAAATAGATCTGGAATAGAAAGTTCATGAAAGTTTGAGGGAACTCAGTAAGTCTGTTGTTGAGATCTTAGATGAGAGAGGGAATGCCTTTGGAGTCTCAAGAAAACAGGAATATTTGTGTGTAAGAGCAAACGTTTTTCACAGTTCACTATTTTCTATATTACAGGAAAAATAAAATGATGATCTCATTAATTCTTTTATATAGCAAGAGAGATTTCAGGCAGGATGAAGAAAGTCTCCATTATCTTCATCATCTAGCTGCCAATAATAATATGAAAAGAAACAAATTAAATTGATATTATTTCAGTTTCTGAAAAAAAAATAGAGGAAATATAATAGCTTGCAGCAGAAATATTTTAAAATTAAAGAATGTAATCAAGGAAATGATCAAGTCCAACAGTTTGATGGTTAATCTAAACTGTCAACTTGATTGGATTAAGAGATACCTACAATTAAGAGACTTGTGGATATATCTAGGGGAGTGTTTCCAGAAGTGATTGGCATGTGAGACAGTAAACTAAGTGGGGAGATCCAACCTGAATGTGAGCAACACAATCCAATAGGCTTGGTTCCTGGATGGAACAAAGGGGAAGGAGAGGAAGTGAAGGCAAATAGAAACTTGCTTTTTCTCCTTGAGCAGAAGCTTCATTTGCTTTAGCAATCTCTTAAGGACATCTGATTCTGCTTCATTCACTCCTCCAAAGCAGACTCTGACTAGTGATTCTTCAGAGTTTCCAGGCCTTCAGTCTCAGATGGGTGCTACGTCATTGGTCCCTCTTATTCTGAGGTTCTATCTTCTTTGACTGAACATCTACTTGTTCTTCTGGTTCTGTAGCATGCAGACAGCCATTGTGGGACTACATAGCTTCTGTTGCTATAAGCCAATCTCACATTCCCTTTTTGTAATTCTATCCAGCTGTTTAGCTATCTATCTACATATAATGAATATGTATATATTATGTCCACTCCATTTCTCTAGAGAATCCTAATACAAATAGTAAACGTATCCTCGGAGCTGAAACATGAGGTGTGTGGTTCTAAGATACTTTAAGAACTCAAAATATTTCATTGGCCTTTCTAATAGTGGTTTAAAGATCTTAAAGGTATTGCAAACTTGTACACTGAGTCTCATTTTTAAAGCATAGATGGTTTGGCATTAAAATTCATGGTGAAAATAAATAATAAAGTGAATTATGACTGAGTACTTACAAAAGCCAAAAATATTTTAAAGTAATTATCCTTGCTAGATTCAACATATATAATGAAAGGAGGTTTTTGGATTCCTACAAGCAACAAGAAAGCTGAAAAAACTATGTGAAAATACGGTCAATTCTAATAAAAAAAGCAACAATATAGCAAGGATCCTCAAGGGTATATGAGCAAACATATAGAAAGAGATAATAGGTTTACTAGTGAAAAAGATTTCTCATAGGAAGCTGTGACTGGGCTCTAGCCATAAAACTGACAACATAGTCTCAGCTTCTGTGTACCTCCCCTCACCACCCATCTATACATTTTGATTGAGAACCTTTACTGTGCTAGATATATCATCTCTACCTCAACATAGTACATTAATTCTTTGGGTGAAAGGTAAACTGTCATTCAATCCACAAGACTTTTGAATGGTGGACACTTTGGTTAAGAAACTACCTTCAAGGACACTCAACTGTAGATTAAAAAGGTACTGACCTCAATACTATAATTTAACAATATCAAAATGCATGAAAATTCTGGTGTTTCAATAAGAGATAAGTGTATGTTTCATTAGGGAGGGAAGAAAATCACTGTGGCCCAGAAGGCAGACTGAAAGAGTTAATCTACACTAGTCACTAATGAAGCACACATCCATATTTAGCTGGACTAGACTTGTGTAATTAATGGGATATAGAGAAATTGGAAGAATGTAGTCATGAGCTAGGTATAAATATCTTGCAACTTCTAGATATGTCTCTTTGAAATTTTGAAATGCTGTGTAAGTGCAAATAACCTAAGGAATACTGTGTTGTGAGAAGCCCAGATGAGGTATACACAAAGGCCTTGTAGGGAGAGAGTTATTCTGTCCAACCTCCATTGTCCCTACCAATCCTGAAAAGATGCAAGGCAAGTAAATTAAGCCATCTTAGATTTTTTAGTCAAGACCAGCCACAAGGTAAATATCTGTAAGTGAATCTCATGTGCAGATGAATGGCCAAGCTGAACCCTTTTTGAAATAGTAATCCACAAAACTCAAGAGCAAACTAAAATAATTCCTTTGAGCTACCTAATAAATTTTTCAGTAACTTTCTATATAATAAAACATCACTGTAGCATACTCAGATGTCACCACATAGTATTAAAACAGTTAGAGAACATTTAATTTATCTTTATTATTTTTCTGAATTGTTTTCTCCACTTAAAATAGAAATTTGTGTCACACAAATTCCTTGGTACATTGCTTTATCATTTGAGTCATTTTTATAATCATTGTTAAATTTTTAGTTTGCATTGCTGATAGTAAGGTAAATGTGAAGAGAACTATATTTTTAATATTTTAAAATTCCAAAGGCATAAGAACCAGGCACATTTAAAGGCTTCCTAAAATATGTGTGTTGTATAAATTTTAATTTTCTTCATCATTAAGTATGAATAAACTTAACAAGTAATATTTATCTCATATAGTCAGATCCAAACCATACTCTAAGTGTGAAATGTGCAATTCATGAGGCTGGCTGATACAACCAGTTCTATCCCAGGATACTGATCACATGTTAACAATCAACTGTTTTCCAAACCAATGGTAACTTCTATGGAGACATGATTTTCAGGAGAATAGTTTAGGAAATAATACATTGTATTAAGTAAAGGGCCTTCAAACAAAGTCAAACATAGAAACAAATTCATGTGCTATACTAAAACCTCAATTTCACGTACCTGTGTTTTATATGCCATTACCTCCTACTTACTCTTTATAACAAACACTTTAAAATACATCCTCAGACTACCCTCAAGATCAGGATAACTAATTAATCTTCACTTTAATTATGATTTACTTCATTTTCATGCTCATTATAATGTCATTAATGTTGGATAGATCATCATCACTATGGCAACCAGAAGTATTATGTATGTGACCTAAAGTCTCTACTAATTAACTTTTGCTTTGGATTTCTCAACATAGTGAATAAATGAATGCAAAATAATGCACAATTCAAACTTGTTTTATATCATTTTCTGCTAATCTATTAAGATTTAATGATTCTATCTCTACTTCTCATCAGGAATATATATTTTCCTATTCCAATGGATTACACCGCATGAGAAAACATTAATTCTATTGTTCTCAATAGATCAATGAAAGAAATATACCTTGAGGAAAAATGTATTAATTATTTTATTAACACTAATATGTGTTAATTTATAGTTTTCAAATGTGTATCTTTTATTTATAAAACAATGTTGAGATAAATGCTCATAATGAAATTTCTTAAACATAAAAGTCAAAAGAATCTATTTTCCACAAAAGGGAGAATAGCTTCATAAGGTATGTTTAATATTTTTTTTAATCCTGGAATGAAAACTGAGCATTGGAGAATAATAAAAACTATAAATGATATGATGACATGGCACTTTCTAATAATTTATAATATTAAGTAGATCGGTATTCAAGAACAAAAATATTTCATTAAAATTTTTTGGTTGTACTTGCTATATTGTACTTTATTTTATTTATTTTGCAGTGCTGTGGCTAAACCTAGGGTCTTACACATGCTAGGCAGATGCCTTATTACTGAACTACATAACTAGCCCTCGCATATTTTATAATGAAAATATTAAGTTTTAAGTATTAAGCTTAATTACAATTGTTTGCTTACTATAGTAAATCAAAAATATTTGGTTTTAAAATGTCAGTTATAAAATAAAAACATGTACATTTAAATACATTCATCAATTCCTTTAAGAATCAAATTTATGTGTGATATTCTTATTTTGTTAATCCCAGCACAATTTAACTTTTGCTGTACTTCATTTCCTATAAAATACTGTATCTTTATAAAAGTCATAATGCAATGACTTAGAACCTCTGGCACAAAAATAATTTTGATCTTAATAAAATATTCAAAAATGCAAGCAACACACTGAGAAAAATTGGTAAAGATAAAAAATATGCTCACTTAGATATGTATAAAATATAGATATTCTCCTACATAAAAATGACTCATTTATATAAGCATTGACTTTACAGAATTTATTTGAAATAAAAAATCTTGTGATTTCATCCCTTTACAGGTATAAAGCATTGGTTTAAACCCTTTTGTGTATACTTATATATGCTTTATTCAAATAAATCATTGATAACAAAGATATGTTTAATGTCTCAGTATTTTAAACTATACTTAATACCACAACCTGTATTTATAGGCAAAATTATTATTAATTGCAGGCTAAAAAAAAGTGACAGGTTAAAAATAGATGGAAAAATTAGCCCAATTCTTAATATGCCCATATACACAGAATCACACACATACACACATATATAACACATATATGAAATTTATATATATATGTACACACACAATATGAGTAGGTATTTGTGCAAGTGTGTGTGTGTGTGTGTGTGTGTGTGTGTGTGTATAAAAGATTACTTTGGTTTCCGCTTCAGGTTCACCACTTCATATCATTGTTTCATGTGGCAATATTAATTATAGGTTTTTAAACTTCCTTCATCTGCAAGCTGAGGAAAATAATGGTATCTATTATATAGTTAAAGTAAAATATATATGTACATTAAATATGCACATTAAATACATTTATTGATTTTATATAAATCACATAGGCACACAATTTATCACACATTTAGAATAATGGCATGGCATTTGGTAATCATTATGTAAGTGTTTGATTTTATTAATTACATTAGGTCCAAAACAAAAATCCAAGGATTGATTAATATTAAAATAAATAATTCTGTACTGTGTTTAATTTGTATTTTTCAATATTTTTCATTAACTCAGTAGTCAAGTACTAACAAAATTCTGCATTTTAATACTTTTTCTTGATTCTATCTATTGGAATAAATGTTAGCACTGGACCTTTGTTTGTTTTAGTTAGATAAGCACAAGTTGAAAATAAATGAGAAGCCACAAAATATCTATTAAATCCCATTTTTTGATGATGCTTGTTTATTCGTTTTTAATACTTGCATTGGGTGCAGCATTAAGTATTCAAAAACCTCTTGAGTCCTAAATTAAGATTAATTAATCAAAACTCACCATGAAAAACTGTGGCATTCAGATGTGCTCTCTGCTTGAACCCAGGCTGGACAATCTGTTCACATCACATTGGTTACAGAAGCACTGCTCCTTAAATCTTGTGCTTTTATATTCCCACCTTTTACAATATTTATTGCTTCTTTGAACTAGTTAAAACTATTAAAGAAAAAGAAGCTGAAAGAAACTACTGAATTGAAAAAATGATTATACAATGGGACAGTATATATATTTTTCAATAACGTTGTCAATCTTTCAAATACTTTTCTCCTAAAGCTGTAAAGATATAATATTTTACAATGTGCATAGCATCATTAGTAGTGACTGAGTTTGCTTGTTGAATGTGTTGAATGATATTGTGTGCAGTTTGTTTTATGCCCAGATTGATTTGAATGTTACATATATTAATTTTTCATTCATAGCCATTAGTTACACAATTTTAAATTTTATTTTGACCCTATACAAGTTTATGACATGTTGTGTAGCAGCTGTGTCTCAGAGGGGTGCAATGATGCACTAGGTATGAAGCGCTGCTTTAGAAAATAAAAATTAGAAGGTAACACAATACATGCATATTCAAAATGTCTGCCATACAAATTCTAAAAGGATTTCTTTAGTAATATGTTATGTGGTTTATTAATGTCATTTCACATTTATTATATAAGTTTCTTGTTTGAAACTTAAAATTATATAATGTGATAGTTTGAAATTTGAAATTTAAAATTATATAATGTGATAGTTTGAAAACCACTATGAAACGGTGCTATTTAAATAGTTTCAAAGCTGTTCAAGAAAATATGCAGAGTATAAACTCAGACATTATAGAGAAGATAATCATAATAAAATGGCTTTACTATTGATTAAATGTGAGAGTGATTCAAATTTTATCTGAGAAACACATAAGAGATCTTGAGGAGCAGTGTAGTACTTTAAACAAAAATGGTGCACACATAAAATTATTATCTGTTATGGTTTGGATATGAGGTGTCTCCCTGAAGCTCCTGTGTTACTGCAGGAATATTCAAAGGTAAAATGATTAGATTATGAGAGTTATAAGCTAATCAGTCCATCCTACTCTGAATGAACCAACTGAATAGTAACTGCAGACAGGTGAGTGTGGCTGGAGGAGGTAGGTCACTGGAGGTGTGAACTGGAAAGGTTCATCTTCCTCTGTCTCTTCTCTGTCTTCTCTCTTTCTCCTTTCTCCTCTCTCTTCTCTGGATAATGCAGATTTCCTTCTGCTATGCCCTTCACTGATGATATTCTGCCTTACTTCCAGTCCAGAGCACTGGAGTCTGCACACCATAGTCTGAATATCTGAAACCATGAGCCCCCAAATAAACTTTTCCTCCTCTAAATTGTTCTTGTCAGATATTTTGGTCACAGTGACGAAAAGCTGACTAACAAATCCTATTTTCATCTTGTCAATAACTTATCTTCTGAAATGAAAAACAAATATTCAAACAATTTCATGATTTAAAATGAGTCATTCGTATTTCTGTTGTATTAATTGGGAAATGGGGGTTATTTTTCCTACTGCATTCCATAGGAATAAGCTATGAAATCTTTATTTAATTTGTATTTGATATTTTAAAATCCAAATTACTTTCCACAATATTCAATAACAAAATGAAAAATGGTTTAAATGGTATATGTTCAGTTTTTGTGTATTTGCTAGTGAATAAGCATAATTTACTTAGATTACTCAATTCTGTGTAAAATATATAACTATTTCCTATAATATCATTGTTTCTTTTTGTTCTGAAACATTTTCATCAACTTGTACATTATCGTCCTTCTCTGTCTCTTCTCTCTCTCTCTCTCATTCTCTGTCATTCTCTCCCTGACTACGTATTCTGCCCCAGCTCCCATACCTTATCTTTGCTCACCTTTACAACCAAACTCCTGGAAAGGTTAGGTACACTTGTAGTCTGGGTCTCCTCACCTCCCCTTCTCTGTGAACAATTCTCATTAGGTCATTTTTACCACATAACCACAAAATAATCAGAGTACCCTGAGATGTCACATTTCAATGCTCATGTTTATTCAGTCAACATTAAACATGGTAGGTCTGGCCACCCATACAGAAACATTTCCTTTACTTGGCTTTTGAGAAATCATATTAATCATTTATTCTTGGTCACCTTCCATGCTTATCCTCAATTTCTCAACCTCAAGCTTGTAACTAAGTCTTCTTGCCTCTTTCACCTTAATCTTTTCTTAACTTTAAATAATCTTATCTAGGCTATATAGTTTTAATTACATATTAAATTAATGAAAAATTGTGTACATAGGCATAATGTACATCTAATCATATTATATTAAAATGTTTCTTTTCATTCATCAAGACTTTCTTTAAACTACATCCATCTAACTAAGTCTTCTGTTAAATATCAAATGTATCTTAAAAGCAACAACTTCAAAATTATTTGCAGTTCACAAACTCGAATGTTCTTGCTCCCCCAAGCTATTCTTCCTATCCTTATCTAACACTCACTTCTTAATCCTCAAAAGCCTGAAAATCTTAACTCTGAATTTAATTTTCCATGAACTACAGGCAATCAATGTTCTTTTTGGCTTTCTCTTTAAAATTTATTCAGATCATATACAATTAAAACCTCTTTAACTAAACTGCCACTATTGCTTACATTACTAAAGTAATAACTTCCAAGTTTGTTAGCATTCTTTGCTCTTAAGTTTCTTGTACTTTTTCTTGTCATCAGCTACTGAACAATAGTTTTTATTCTGCTTTCCCCTCTATAACAGAAATGGCATTGCTTTCAGCAGAGGATGAACAGTTGTTAACAGGAAAAAGATAAATATCTTACATCAATCAATCTCTTACATCATTATAATCCACATTCTATCCTTTACCATTGATCACTTAAACTATTTTAACTTTGTTATATGTCCATCTTGGATGCCATCATCTTTGATAATATTCTTTGAATGACTCTTGCTTTTCTTCAGTTTTCCATACTTGAGAAGCAGATGTTTTATAAAAATAATCCATCAGTCATTGTATATTGCCCTTTGAAGAGTTTGCAAGGCAGATATCAATATCTTTGATGTTGCCTTCTAAGTAGGTCTGATATGCTATAGCTCCTACTCTTTCTCTAGTACCTGGTAAGTAATACTCCATCAATTTTAAAATCCTTATGACTCTCCAAATCAGCCATGCTAGTTCAATGTCTTTGCACTTAAAAATCCTACTTTACAAATCCCCACAATACTCTATATCCTTTGGATACTCCTAATATATTTCAAAGTTAAATTTAGGTGTGCCACTTTAGAACACATCATTTCCACAAGACCCATATAGTTTTGCTAGACTAGAGTCACTTTTGCATGATTATCTTATTTCAGTGCATTAAAAAAATAATGTGCAACATGGAAATCTCATTGTAATATCAACAGAATGAAGTTTTTATAACTCATGTAATATTCTTTCTAAAATTGACTGGCATATTTTTAAAGCTATATTACCTCTTATTTATTATTCTATTCTTTTTACCCATGATGCTATTATTAATGCTTATGTTCCAGTATTATTTATATTAACTTGCACCTACATGAAAACAATTATTTAAAGCTTTTAAGAGAAAATATTTTAAATAGGGAACAGTTGTTATTTAGTGAAACACTACTATACATCAATTTAAGTAAAATAACATTTCGTGATTTTAAGTAATACTCGGAGAAAAAAAGGATTATATGAGCTGATCCCTGATCCCTCTGCATTTAACGAGAAAAGGAATTTAGAAACATCATCATTTTGAGAAGAGAGGATAGTCTTATTGGCTGTGCAACATGCCAAACTGGCTCTAGTGCGTTTGAGAACTGGAATATGTAAAATTAAAAATTAAATAATTTACTTTGTTGCTGTGAAAATCCCTATTTTTGACCTCAAAAACAAATTTATGGATGTGTGATTTACTCAGAGACAGGAAGGTGATTTTTGTCTTTTTAAATTTAGTTTCTGGTTCATTTGGAGTGGGTAGTAAATTAATAACAAAGAAGGGATGAAATGCAAATTCAACTCAATGCCAGATCAGAAATTAAAGACAAAGATGTGGATTGGAAGCATGTATTCAGACACAGAAGGAAACAAGAGTCAGCAATGAGAAGATCTTGGTAACTAAACACTCAGGCATGGAGAAAAATCTTGCAGGACACACATAGGGTTAATTTATGTCACACCTAAATTTTAATTGCTAGTGAGACACTGGAATTACATTTACATCCATTGCAATGAACTACAAGAATGTTTAGCATGTTTGTTTCCTCTATTAAACTGGTTTTGAGAAAAACAAAACAACAACAAAAAGGCCTGAGAACCCTTTTATATCTATATTATTCACGAAAATGAATCCATCTGGGTGGTCACTTACTGGTATGTGCCTTCAAATTGATTCTATACATTGTTAAAATCAAGAAGAATGATATGACTAGAGCTGCATGACTCATTTTCACTCATTGCATGCTTCTCATACTACTTTTTGACCGTTAGTAATCCTGTTTATCTTGAAAGTTTGCTGATGCATAGAAGGTCTGTTTTTGTAGCTTTACCATATACATTGATCACATCATTTTTAAAACATGAGATTCAAAATAAAATTGTAATAGGATCTTTTATCTTTGGGTTCAGGTAAGGTTGATCTGGTAATAGTGTGTTTTGGGAATGTAGTGTATTAAAGCATATTTCCTCAGATTTAAAATATAGATTTTTTATTAATGTTGATAATTCGTAATGAATTATAACATTTTCTCTATAGACTCATGTATTTGTATTGTGTATGTTCAACTCCAACTTAAAGATATTATTTTAAAAGAGATATTTTATGAATCCTCTATAGTGAGTGCTACTTGGTTAATCAGACTTATTTAAAAGAATCCAATAATCCTAAATATTGTACAGTTCCCAAATACCATACACCCAGTTTGCCTGTTCTTAACATTTACATTAGTATAGTATATTAGTTACAATTAATAAACCAATATTGATTCAAGGTTATTAATTTCCTTGGCTGTACCAAGTTTTGTTGTTGTTTTCTCTCTCTTATGGTCTAGTACAGGATGCCACATTACACCCAGTTGTCAATGTCCCTTAAGGTCCTCTTGGGTCTAACAGCTTTTCAGATTTTAGCTGATTGTGTCAATGTTGACCATTTCGAAGCTACTGGTCAGGTATTTGCAGAATATCCTCCAGTGGGGACTGATCTGATGCTTTTATGCTGTCCTGCAGCTGAGTATTTTTGAGAGGAAGACCACAGAGCTAGAGAGTTTGGTCATCACTCTATGTCAAGGTCTCCCCTGTGCCCCCACTCACCACTGACCTTCCTTATTCCGTATCTGCTGTTGGGCTATAAAATCCCAGTGCTTCAAGTAGAAGCCAGATGTATAATATGCATATCCATAAATTGACCACTGGCAAAGTAGAAAGGGAACACCAAAATTGGTCTTTGCCAATCATGATTTCCTTTTGTATCCGTTTTCTTAATAAAATATATATTTCTGTTAGCAAATAATTATAATATATAAGCAACAGATAACATTAGTCACCAATGTTTTTCTCTTTTCTACCTTAAAATAAAGAATGCTTACTTTTTCCTCTACCTCTACTTTTCTTCATAATTATTAACCTGCACTATTTTATGATCCCACATTTTTATTTTAATAGATTGTCTGGTTAATTAGAGAGTTTGCCATTTTGAAATGAAGGTCAGCACCATTTAAATAAATTATTAACTCTGGGAATTACAGTTCTCACTTAAAGGAAGTGTCACCCATATGAGGAACTGAATAAAAGCAGCCAAGGGAAACAAATAAACTTAAAGAATTTATTCATCCTGTTTAATAATGAATCTGTGATGATCAACATTTGTCCACAAATTATTATAGAAAAATTATAACACACAATATTTAGTTTATCTTGCTACAAACTTAGTCTATAAGACCATGCAAATTTGAATGAAGATTATGCTTTTATTTTGCTTTTTTTTTTTCAATTTGGAAACAGTTTTGCTTGAGAAGTTAATTTATGCAGGTGTGCATTTTGATCATTTCTTTTAAAGATCATAAAAATTTGTATTGTTTATGTTAAGAATGTAAATGTCTTAAAAATTTTTGTTATGTGAAATATAAAATAGAGCTTACTATGGTTGCTTTGACAGAAAATTTTCAAACAGCTTAGCTTACTTGTAAATAAATACCATCTTCAAGAAATGAAAATGTTACTTGCTTACATACATTTTAACAAGTTAGTATAATTAACAATTTAGTAGAACATCCCATATTAAACAGAACTGTCAACATCCTTCTGCGATTAGATGTGACTCCTGGTAATAACATCCTTGTGAGCTTTGATCCCAAGGTGAAATGAAAATATAACTATTTATTGACCATAATAAACCACCTGATAAATTAAAGTACAACTGATTTTGTGAAGGAAATATGGTGCCTAGAGAAAATACATAATCAAAACAAGGGAAAGGTAGAAAAGTGAATGGAGAGCTCCAACTACATGTAAATATAAATATTTACATGTGAAAGTGCTTAATGTATCAATCTACTTTTTAAAATTAGCTTAATAGAATAATAACTACAGAAGGATTTATATCCAAAAAAGTTTTAAGAAGCTTAATTAGCAGTTATATAGAATAACCCTTTCAGTTGTTCAGTAAAAATTGGGTAAGGAACTCTATCATTACTATTTTAATAATGCACTCAAATTGAAATGTTTAGACATTTTCATCATTTAACAATTTTCTAAGAATAAGTCAGCAGGTTAAAAATTAGCATATTTCTTCAATGCAGGCTAATTTAGTTATTATTTTACATAATTTACTTAACACAAGTCACTTTCTGAAATATTCCATTTTTTAACTTTTAATGAAAATCTAATGTGTTAATGATAATACTGTGCTCTCTGAACATGACAATTTGGTGAAATTATAATATAATTTATCTTTTTGCTCTCAGCAATCAACACTCTTCTATCATTTTTTATGAGGAGTATGTTTTGTGATTAAGGAAAAAAATCTCCCTAAAACTATGCAATGTTTTAAGATTCTAAATGTAGTACCATTACATTCTCAAAGTATATATATTTCTTTTTCTTTCTTTTTTTTGTACAGCTTTATACTTATACATAGCAGTTGGGTTCATCCTGATAAACTCATACATGCGGTTCATGACATCATCCTCCCTTTTCCCTTGCTCTATTCCCTCTTCTTTTCCACCCCCTGTCCTCTTCTGGTCTCCTTCTCTATTCTACTAGAATTTCTATTTTTCATTGGTTCTTTTTACTTATGCATAAAGGTTAAATTCCCTGAAGTATATTTACATATGCACATAACATAATTTCTTAAGAAATCCTTTTGCATTGTTTCCCTTTCCCATCCCTCAACTCTCCTCTCAATCTTCTACATTCCTGATCTTCTCTTTATTTTTATGATATCCTATCCTTCCCTGACCCTTCTCATTATTTTACTCTGGCTTCCACATATGAAAGAAAACATTTAACCTTTTAGTTTCTGACTTTGGCTGATTTCACTTAGCATGATGTTTTCTCCATTTCTATCTATTTACTAGAAAATACCATAATTTCATTCTTATTTATGGCTGAGTAGAGTTCCACTGCGTGTGTGTGTGTGTGTGTTTTAGATTATACACACACACATATATATATTCTAAAAATCTGAATGAATGGATATATATACATACATACATAAATGTGTATATATATATATGTATATACATATATCAGAATATCTTAATCCATTCATCTATTGACAGGCACCAGGATTATTTCCATAACTTAGTAATTGTGAATTGTGCTTCTATGAACATTGAGGCAGCGCTATGTTGATTTTAAGTCCTTTGGGTATGTATGAAGGAGTGGGATAGCTGGGTCATATGGTCGTTCCATCCCTAGTGTTTTGAAGAATCTGCATATTGCTTTCCAGAGTGGCTGTAGTAGTCTGCAGTCTCACCAATGATATATAAAAGTGGACCTTTACCTCTATAATTTCACCAGCATTTATTGCTGTTTTTATTTGCATTCTGACTGGAGTAAGATGAAACATTAGTGAATTTTGGGTTCACATTTCTCTTCTGACATGTTGAACTTTTTTTTTCATTTTATTTGTTGTCCATTTGTGTTTCTTCTTTTGAAAAGTTTCTGTTTAATTCTTTTTTCCTATTTATTGATTAAATTATTTGTTTTTTAATTTTTTTTTTTTAGTTCATTATATATTCTGGATATCAGTCCTCCTATTGGAGGAGTAGCTGGTTAAGATTTTTCTCCTATTCTGTAACGTCTTTCTTCATGCTCTTAATCATTTCCTTTGCTGTGCAGAAGCTTTTTAGCTTTATAGCATCCCACACACTTATTGACTCTTGGTTTAATTTCTTGCATTTTGGGGGTCTTGTTAAGGAAATCGGTGCCAATATCTATATGATGGAGTGTTGACCCTATGTTTTCTTCTAGGAGTTGCAAGGTTTCTGATCTTATTGCAAAGCCTTTGATCCATTTAGATTTGAGTTTTGTGCAGAGTGAGAGACAATATTTTAGTTTCATTTTTTTACATATAGCTATTCAGTTTTCCCAGCACCATATGTTAAAAAGGCTATCTTTTCTCCAAACTATATTTTTGGCTCCTTTGTCAAGTATCAGATGGCTATAGGTCTGTGGATTTATCTGTCTGTCTTCTGCTCCATTGGTTTTTAAGTCTACTTTGATGACAATAACATGCTGTTTTTGTTACTACAGTTCTTCAGTAAAATTTCAGATCAGGTATTGTGATGCATTGTTTTACTTGCTTAGTATTGCTCAAAGTACATACATTTAAAAAAGAAAAGAATCATCACATAAGTAAAAACATGTAGTTCTGTTAAAAGCTATAACTCTAGTTCTATTTCATTTTTTACCTGTCCTATGAAAATTTTTTGAACACTATGAAATCTCAGCGAATATTAATTTATATTTCTGTGGTAGAACATATGCACTATCATATATCACTTTTTTAAAAATAAATGAGATCAAGTAGTTCACCAAAATAAACTAATGGTTTAATTTTTTTAAAAAAATTAGGTCAGAAGATAATAGTTCTGTGCACTCTTCTAGTTTGCATTTTATGTGAATATGTACATTTTTGGTAATAAGGTTTTATAATTATATATGGAAAACATAAATTATATTTATACAACATATTATAAAATTATAAAGTTAACATCTACTGATAGTTCAATATCTTGAACATAACAGTGAGAAATATTTGGGTATTGGTTATAGAATAAGTAATGGAAAAGTTTCCTTCTTTAATAATTCTGAAGTTTTTTTCTTATTTTGTGCATAGTCTTATGATTTTCAGAAAATATTCCAAACTACAAATAATGACTTTAAATTCTTAAAAAATCATTTTGAAGCCAACAGCAAACAAAAACAAGAGGAGAGAGAGCAACTCAGGGGATCCTGAGAGGCAGAAATAGAGATAGAATCCAATTCATTTATTATAGAAATTTAAACATTTACCAGGCATGGTGGTGCATGCCTGTAATCCTAGTGGCTTAGGAAGCTCAAGCAGGAGATTCACAAGGTCCAGTCCAGCTTCAGTAACCTTGTGAGGGCCTGAGCAATTTTGTGAGACATGCTATCTCAAAAGAAAAAAATAAAAAGGGGTGGGAATATGGCTCAGTGTTTGAAAAACTCTGGGTTGAATCCCTGGTACCAAATAAATAAACAAGTAAATAATAAAAAAATAAGAGAGATAAATTCAAACATTGTGAACAAATACTAGCAAATATTATCCACCAACATATTAAAATGATTATACATCATGACTAAGTGAGAATTACCTCAGGAATGCAAGGATGGTCCAAATAAGTAAATCAATCAATGTTATAAGCAGAATTAGTTGAATGGAAGAAAACGTGATCATCTGAACTGATGAAAAAAACATTTAAAAAGTTACAAAATCCTGTTTCAAGGAAAGATTCAATAAATTGAGGTATATCAGCAAGTTTCTTCATAGTGGTGAATATCTCTATGAAAATACACAACTAATGTCATATTTAATTGTGAAAGATTAAAATTCTTACCTTAAAATCTGGATAAAAGAAAGATTTATGCTTTTGCTACTTTATTCAATAGAATATTGAAAATTCTAGCTAAAATAGTCAACTATTTGAAATAAAAATATACAAATTGGAAAGTACTGTGGGTTGAATTATGTTCTACAAGATTATATTTTGGAGTTCCATAATAGTTTTTGTAGATGCAATTAAGATAAAATAAGGTCTGGTAAAAGGATAATTCCTCAGACCAATTAAATTTAACAGTCCACTTGAACAAAGAAAAGTGAAACAGAAAAAAACAAAATGATTCACCAATTGGGCAGCTCCCAGAAACACAGAAAGTTCTGAGAACTACAACTAACAATGTGATCTGACAGCCTTTATAGAAAATGTGAGTGATAGAGACAACTTAATTAGTTGCTATTTAGTTGATTCCTTGGTTACAAAGTCTCTTCAAATTAGTTCAGTCTCACACACCTAGATCAATTTCATATTGGCTTGGTCTGCTGAGTTTAGTGCAGAAGCCTACTCCAAATCAATTGTCTCCTACAAAATTTTATTTAACACATCACACCAGATTAGCTGGGCCTTAATTGAATACCAGTTATAAATAAAAGAAGAAAAGAGTTAGCACAGTGATATAGGGACATCACCACATGTTATGTAGGCAAAGATCTGAATCATGTGTCTATAAGTCAAGAAATGATTACTGGCAACCTCCAGAAGAGGGAAACAAGAATCGTATCTTCCCTCACTCTCCAGGAAAAAAATCATGATGATAACTTGATTAAGGACTTTTGGTTTCTATAATGATGTGAGAATGCATTTATCTTTTTTAAGCCAACTGGCTATGTCAATTTGTTATAGCATTCCCAGGAAACTAACAGAGATGTCTTCCAGATTCTGGTGGTTTGGCTTACAACAATTTTATGATGGTGTGAAAGAGATACACGATCAATACAAACTGTGCTTTGAATTTTCAATTTTTCAAGGCTAGTTATTATTATATTACTCTCCCATAATCCTGAGCAATGGTCATGACTCTCAGCTCTCAGTTATCCATGAGATCACAAGGGTAAATGCCTCACACTCTACAGTGTACAATGTTGGTAAGTATGATATTCAATAGGATAGGTTTATTAAATGAATTTTCATCTTAATAATAGTTTTGGTTCAGGGGCTGAGGCTATGGCTCAGCGGTTGAGCGCTTGCCTCACATACGTGAGGCACTGGGTTCGATCCTCAGCACCACATAAAATAAATAAAGATATTGTGTTCATCTACAACAAAACAAAATATTTTAAAAAAAAATAATAGTTTTGGTTCATAAGCAGAGGAGTACCTATATAAATTTCCATACTAGGAAGTAGAGGTTGACCTAAACAGATGTCTAAAAATGTAATAGTAAATATGGAGCTGGGTAATGGATATGTGCTAGAAGAATTTTGAAGCATATGATAGAAAAAACCCTAGATCTTCTCAAAAGTCCATTAGTGGATTTATTAACATTAAAGATACTGTGGTGAGTAATCTATATAAAAGAGATACATTTTTGGATATTGAAGGGAAAAAAATCCTTGTTAAAAAGAGGCAAAATTTTATCTTTATTATGTTCTGCTCTTATGTGGAAGTAAGAACTTGTCAATGATTAATTTTGATATTTGGATAACAAAATTTCTAATTAAAATGTGATCCAGTTTGATCCTTGAAGATTGTAGTAAAATGTGACATGAAAAAGATAAAACAAGAAAGGAACTATTAAACCAAAAGCGTACAAAACTAAATATTTAGAAAAGAATTATATATTGTAAAAATGAGGAAGTATGTTTTGGAAAGGACACCAAGGGTGTGGGTTATTTTTTTAGAGAGATTAAGTATGTGTCACATGGAATTAAACAACCATTTTATAAAATACTGCTTGCTTCAACTAAAGGTAAAAGAGAGAGAATGAAATGAAGGAATTCTGTTGGGCTTTTAGATTTCATACATAAGAAATAGTCAAAGGGTTACTTCTCTGCAAGCATGCTATCCTCAAGGGAGAAAAAAAGATGTATATCTCTGAGTTATTTAGAGGTTAATGCAGTAGCCACTGTCATTGTGGTTCCAGAGGATGCAAACCCAGGAGGTAGGATTAATGCTTCCTGGGTTTTTGAGGTTCAGAACATAACAGGACCGACTGTTGCTCCTGCAGAGCAAGAAGGTGGGTATATTATCAAGGTCTAAGAGGAAGGGACCCAAAGAACTTCAGAGGCTCAGGTAAAAGAACACATCTCTGAAAGCTCAAAGGACAGAACATCAAGCCATAGAAAATTACTTTCAATCCCTGAAAATTACTAGAATTTCCCTTACTGGGTTGGAAACTTGACTTTAAACAGTGACCACTTTCTTCAGTCCTTCCACTTTCCTATTTTTATAATGAGAATATTTATATAGGCATAATATAACATTGAATTTCAGCATTGTATTTTGGAAGTGGACAACTTGTACTCTATGTCCACAGGTCTGTGAACAGAGAGGAATTTTAGCTACAGATGGATCATATTCAATGTATTTCCCATACCTGATTAAGATGCCATTTGGACATTTTTTAGCTATTATTTAAATAAAATATGATAAGAGTTGATGCTGGAATGGTTTAAATCTTTCATGGATTTTGAATGGGGTGAAAATATCTTGCATGTGGAAGGACATAAACATTGGGAGACCACAGGGAAGATTGGTGTTGGCTGAGTTGTATACCCAACATTTCTATTCAAATGTTCATTTCTAGAATTTGTGAATATGATATTATTTAAACATAGGGCCTTTGTAGATATACATACAATGGGGTTATAATGGAGTAGGGGTGGCCCTGTTTCAGTTACTGGTTTCATCACAAGATGAGGGAAATATGAGCACAGGCAGATATTGGAGACCTCCATGTGTGGATAGACATAACAACTAAACTTTTGTGTCTTCAGCAAAGGATCACTGATGATTGTGACCCTGGAAAGAAGGAAAATGCATGGAACAGGTTATCTTCAGAGACTCCAGGTAGAACCAGTTTGCCAACACCTTGACTTAAGATTGCTGTCCTTCATACATGCATATTGTTTCTAGCTACCAAATTAGCAATAATCTGTTATAGTGGGAAAAAATACAGAAAAAAATTAAAATTTTTCCTATTCATATAATACATGAGCTCATATAAAGAACACACACACATACACACATATGCACACATCTACCTACAATTAGGTCTAATAAGTAAATTCAGCAGAGTTGCACTATAAAAATGTCTGTATGTAAAAAGGAGCTGCATTGCTCTATGAAAGTACTGATTAATCTGAAAAGAAATTAGGAAATGTTTGGTTTATAATAACATTCAAAAAATGTCTGAGAATAAGTTTAAATAAGAAAGTATAAGCTTCTACACTAAACAAGTGTATATATGAAATAATTGCTGAATGATTTTCATAACTTCAATAAATGAAAGGACATCTCGTGTTCACAGATTAGGTGATTAATATCCTTAAGACTATTTTACTCCTGCAAGCAACCTACACATTCAGTGAAATCCTGTGAACATTCAAACTTTTTTTCAGTTTTTTTAAGAAATCAAACCAAACACACACACACACACACACACACACACACACACACACACCAATCCTTAAATTCACATGGAAAAGTAAGGAGCTTTGAATAGCCAAAGTAATACTGGGGGAAAAAATCTTGAAAGACACATATTTATAGATTTCAAAAGTTACTCCAAAGTTACATGCATCACAAAGGTGTGACAAAAGCATATAATAAATATGTAAACGAATGGAATAAAATAGAGAGCTTATAAATATAGTAAATATTAATGTTAAGTTGGTTTTTAACAAGAGTATTGCTGTAGTTTGGACTTTAAATGCCCTAAATTTTATGTGCTAAAGGCTTCATCCCAGCCAATGGCATTGTTGGGAGGGAGTGGAATCTTATGTGCTGGAAACTAATGTCAGGCAGTTAGGTCATGGGGCAAGCCCTTGAAAGGAATATTGGAACACCAGCTGCCTCTTCACTCTTCCACGTCTGGCCAAGAGGTAAACACTTCTCTACCAGACAACTCCCTCTATGGTGCGCTACCTTGCCTCAGGTCCAAAAGTAACATGTTGAAACCATGAACCAAAAATATTTTCTCTTTGTAAATGTATTATCTTAGACATATTTGGTACACTGATAGGAAGCTGACTAGCACAAATGTCACGAACATTCAATATACAAAACAGTTTTTCAACAATTGATACAGCTGGGTGTTCATATGCAAAGTGAAGTTGGATCTATCTGTAGGTCACATGATATGTAAAAACTGATTCAAAATGAATCAGTGACCTGATCAGTAAACTAATTTTAAGAGCTAAAATTAAAAACTTAGAAAAAACTAGGAGAAAAATTTTTATGAAGGTGGAATTCAAACTGAATCCTGGGATATGGCACCAAAAATCATGAGAAACCCTGAATTAGATTTCAAACAAACAAAAAAAAAAAAATGTAAGCACCATAACACACTCAAGAAAGTGAGAAACAACATATATAATTACAAAAAACCTTTCCTTACCAAATAAGGGTCAGATATTCAAAATTTATATATACAATACTTACAACACAACAACCAAAATATAAACAGTCTCATTTAAAAATAAGCAAGAACTTGAAGAGATTTTTCTCCATAGAAGATACACAATGAGATACTACACTTTACATTCATCAGAATAGCAACATTAAACAATATTAATATTTAACAATAAAATTAAAAATAACATGTAGGCAGAAATGGGGAGATATTGAAGCCCTCATTTATAAGTGGCAATTTAACATGGCACAAGCACTATAAAAAGCATTTCTGCATTGATTTAAAAGTTATACAAAGAATGCAATATGCTGCACAATTAAAATAAAATTTTTGGTAAAATCCCTCACATATACCAAAGAGAATCAAATGCAGGTGCTCAAATAACTAAAAGTCCACACACATTCATTGAAACACTATTGATAACAGTGAAAATATTTAAATATTTTCAGCCTATGCATGTGTAAACAAATTGTAGCATATGTGTATAACAGAATGTTTTTTAGCATTTTTAAGGGATGAAGTATTAACATGTGCTACATGAACAATATATCTACAAAACATTATTCTAAGTAAAAGAATCCAAAGATAAAAGGTCTCACATTGCATAATTCCACTTGTATGACATGTAAATTTTAAGTAAGTCTATAGAGACTAAAGTTGATTCGTTGCAGCTAGAGAAGTGGGGAACGACTGCTTACTAGATACGGATTTTCATTTTAGATAATGAAAATGATTTAGAACTTTGTTCAGCTAGTGGTTATAGAACATGGTGAACATACCAGATGCCACTGAAATGTGCATTGTAAAGTGGTTGATTTCATGCTTTATGAATTTTATCTCAATAAGAAAAAAAGGAACCACTGTTAATTTGAACTTTAGATTTGATTAAGCATCCTGTATTTTATCTGGCAATATAATAACATTGCCTGCATAATTTATTAAAATATGACATAAAATTAAGCATTCAATTATGTATTATTCTTAAATCAATAATTTACTTAAAGTTGTCAGTCTGTCTTTTATTTTAAATGAACAATTATGGTCATGTAATGCGTAATGATGTTTAGGTCCATGATGGACTTCATATAAAATGGTGGTTCTGTGATGGTATAATGGAGCTGAAAGACCCTTACTGGCTGGTGACACCTTAGCTTTTGCAATTTCATAGTGGAATATATCATTCAGATGTTTGTGGTGATGTTGATGTAAACGAAATTACTGTGCTTCCACATCTTTAAAAGTGTAGTACATAGAAGGATTTATAGTACAAAGGATTTGATGAAGATAACAAACAATGATGTTACTGGCTTATGTATCTATTAAGGTATACTATTTATCATTATTCTTGAGTTCATTCTCCTCACTTAAAAAGGTTTGCTATAAAAACATTATGTTGTATTATTCTGACACCAGCTTCATACATCTTACATTTACATCAAGAGACCACGCTGACCAGGTATCTCATATGAACTAGGTCAGTATCAACACCCTCTGTGCTGTGTGCACTCTAACAAAATTGCCTAAAGATACAGTCCTCAGAACGAGTCTCCAACATGCAGGGATGCATGACTGTATTCCACTTGCTTGGAACAGCCATTTTTGTCCTCGTGAACCACATACACAGCTAGGCAGAACAGAGTATAAGGATCTTTACATTTAGATAGAAATAATAAAAGATTCTGTGCACAAGTCACTGTTTTCTTTTTGTTTTGTAATATCTAGAAGTCATTATCTTAATTACCTCCCTGTACTCCTGTGCATCATATCTTACTTTTATTACCAATGCAGCCTTAAATTTACAAATTTATAATATATTTATGAACTGATATTTCTTAGCTTTGGTTTTACTTCCATTGCACCTGTGTTCCTTATGTCACTTGCCCTTTAGGGAATATAGCACAATGCCATGAGGCATTCCCCAAAAAAGAAAGTGTGCAGGTAAGTAAAAGATAGAAGTTTGCATTTTATTTTATTTTTTAATTTAACAGAACTGACCTTAGTAACAGTTTCTTTTTCCAACTGCATAAGAAAGAGTGGTGATTTCACAAGCTCTTTATAGTAGAACAAACAAAGCCCAAAAGAAATGGCTGGCACATAAGCTAAGCTGAAAGCAGTGAGATGTTTATTAGATGGAGAGCTGGGTTACATGACAAGCATCTTAAAACATGATTTGAAGGGAGGCTTAGTGAATTTTCCCTGCAAGATGATCCTACTAATAGGAAGGCAGCACGGATCAAGAGCTCTCTGCCCACTGTGGAAGGAGCGCGAGCTGCAAGTGAGCTCCGGCTTAGTAGAAACCATGGTACTCAAAGATTGCCAACAGTGGACTTAAAGTGAGAAAGAGATGAGCTCAGTCAGCCAGAGGGAACAAATCCTCTGGGTACTTTAATGCTGGGAAGATTGTTTTTCAATATTCTGGGAAAAAATTCTGAAAGCAACGGAGTCAAAAGTTGTAATTTTATAGCCCCTTTAAAATTGTCTTAATTTCATTAAGAGAACACACTTATTTTGCTTTTCCATTCTTCATATTCTCTGTGGACTCAGCTAGATTGCAAGAAAATTAGCCAAATGTTTGTTCAATATGTGAATACAGAAATCGTGCATTTTAATCATAAATCATTGTTTATCTTTTGTACAATATCTTTTTGTGGAAAGCCTATTTTTCTCCTCAAGAATGAATTTTAAGGATTTCATGTAAGATGTATCAAAAGTAGAGAAATAAGAGAGATGATGCTGGTATATCTGAATCTTCAGAACATTACAATAAAATGCCGAATATTTGAGAAACCAGGTTGTTATGTCTTTTAATAATAGTAAATGCTGCATGTATCTTAATTAAATTCAAGAATTCATGCAATGCCAGGCTTTGAACTTTGAAATAGTTATGATCCTAGGGAAGTTATACCAGAAGCATCATAACGGTACAAAATTATGGAATATAATTTCATCATGTACTTTGATCAAAAATAACAACTTTTTGTTCAAAGAGTACATAGTTTTCCTCTCCTTCTTGTAATAGTAGAAAGAATTCTGATGCTATTTAATAAACCCAGGCACCAAAGAAAGAATACAAACAGGAATGATCAAAATTACATAACCAGAAGATTTAATGATGGCTCTTAATAGTAAAATAAAGGCACAAGGTAGAAAATTTAAATGTTGAGTAGAGATCAGTAAATTTGACTCAGTAGAGTTAACTGTTTCATTCACCATAAAACTTAATGTTATTTACAGACTATCTGTGTTTGGTGTTATGACCACAATGTTAAACTGGAAGTACAGATGATGATGCTGCCTAGAAAGACTGACTATATTAAAATAGAAGACTTACAATTAAGAAAATTAAGAGCAGAGAGCATAAGATATTAAAATAGTCTTTAAAGACCCTGCTGGAGGTCAAATTGTGTGTAGCCTGAACAGTCTAAGATGAAGTGTACAGGGAATAGACAGAGTGCTGGAAGATAAAAGCTGTGCGCTTTAGCTAAACAGCAAAAACAATGGGAAAGGGAAGGGTGATATTGAAAACAGAGATACTTTGAAGGGCCTTGGATGGTCTGTAAATTTTTTTAACTAAATTGTTTTTAAAATTTATTTCATGCTACTTCATGAAAATGATGAAGTCATTGAAATTTTCAATCATGGAATTAACATCAATGAACTTGCATTACAGATCACTATTTCTGTAATATAGAGGAAACAGCAAAATATGTCAAATTAAAAAAAAGAAATGGCTGAATAAAATAGGGCTAGAAAGATGTTAAAATATTAGAGTAAAAAAGAATTGTATGGGCAATTCAATTCAAGAATATGTCAAAGAAGAAAAAAAAGCCATCTTTTTTTTTTTTTTTTTGAATTGGTTAACTAACTAGCCAGTGGTACAATTAAATGACACTGGGGACAAAGGTGGAGCAGCAGCTTTGGTTCTGCATAAATTGAACTTGAGAAGCTTGAAGCTCATGAAAAATAAATTAATTCAGAAGCTTAATACTCAGAAACATGGACAAAAACCTCAGTGCATAAAATACAAAATTTTATTATTCATTTGTGTTATATACTCATTGTGAATTTGCAGTGTTCTTTCCATTCCAGATGTTTACTTATTCCAGTGATTGCTTCTGAATCCAAATGTTCTATGGGCAAAGATGCAGAGACTCATAATTTGAAGAAGAGTCAGGGTTTTAGTACCATGATTTTTTGTGTGGATGCATGGTATTTCAGAAGAAATCTAGTTTAGAATCATCTATCATGTTCTCATAAGATTTGTTCCCTTCCAATTCTCATTAGAGATCCCAGCATAAATCACAATAATTCTTAAGGGAGGACACAGTCAATGAAATATTTAAAAGCCCCAAAATAAAACTTTATATTTGGCATTAACAAGTTCAGTCACTTTTTCTACAAGTAGGAACTTTGAACTTCTATTGAATCAATATGGTTTTTGATGCTCTTTCTCACATTTTTCCAGAATTAGAGTTACCCCAATGTGTTTAGGCCCTGGAATTCATGCTGGATTTTCAGACAAGAATCACTCATTTTTAAATGCAAATTCCTGTTTGGCATGTTACTTTATTTCATTGTATGCACCTTGAGACTATCTCAGAGCAGAGGTGATATTAATGTTGACTATCCAAATAGAAGCAGTAAAAGTTGAGATATTTTTGCTACTAAGAGTTTTCTAGAGTGCTCTATAGAATTATTCACCTGCTCTCCCAAGGCCAGCTATGCCTTCTAAGGGAGTACTATGAGAGACAGTTATATTAAAATACATGAAAAACTTTCAGTAAATAAGTTTGCCTGAGTGTGAATGGAAATCTGCTTTACATTTCTTCATTGTCTGATCTGACAAGTTAACTAAATTATTTACTTCAGTTTTTTCACTTTTAAAAGGAGGATAGTACCTGCTAAAAGAGGTTTTTCTAGAGAAAGTATTTCTCATTCACAGAAAATGGTTAGAATTATGACTAGCATTTAGTAAGTGCTAAATAAAATTTATCAATTATTATTGCCATTATTAATATTACAAGTATAGTTACCTGTTTCTCATGTAAAAACTAGAAAATCATAAATATTATTTCAAGGCCAAATAACATCTGCTAAATAATATTTGACCATAAATTTAAGAAGAGTAACTAGTTGCCTCTAGTTCCACTAAGGCAATATCAAGTAATCCAGTATCACCATCAAGTCAAAGGCCATCAGTCACTGATGGACAGTATTTATTTTGCAAGGGAGGGCAGCAAGGTGGTTTGGGGATAACACTAGGGAGAAATGACAATGAGCAAAACTCTCAACTTTGAGGTGAATGAGGAACTGAAAAATAAGCCACTTATGAGTGGTATGGAAAAATCAGAAGCATGCAAGGATTGGTTGTGAGTTTCATCAGGAAGAGGAGGACAATATTCAGCAGAAACACTGAGATTATATAGATTCGTTTTGCACTGTGAATGATGGGAAAGTTCTGCAGGAACAGGGAGAAGAAGGGATGGGAACAAGCAAGAAAAGCTCAAAATTGCATGATAATTAGTAATTGGTAACAAGGACTGTGCTGGAAGAGAAGGACTGAGTACAGAATGCATGGCTTACATAAAAATGCAAATGCATTGCACTCCAACTATACCTGGACAGAGCAGTAAATTTTGGCCATGTTTAATCTTGGTCAATTTAGACAAAGGTAAATATGCAGTTACATAATTACATAGATTACTTAAACAAACTTTCAAAATAAGTCTTTAAAATGTGAAGATGGGCTGGGCTCAGTGGCATATGCCTATAACACCAGGTTGAGGCAGCAACTTAGAAAGGCCTTATGCAACCTAGCAAGATCTTGTCTCAGAAAGAGTCCAGATCTGAAAGATCTGAAAGATAAATTAAGAAAACTACCTCATTCACATAGCCTCAAAAAAAATTCTTGGGAATCAATCTAACAATAGAAGTGAAAGACCTCTACAATGAAAACTACAGGACACTAAAGAAAGAAATCAGATAAGGCGTTAGAAGATGGAAAGATCTCCCATGCTCTTGGATAGGCAGAATCAATATTGTCAAAATGGCCATACTACCCAAAGCACTATACAGATCCAAGGAGATTTCAATTAAAATCCCAATGCTATTCCTTATAGAAATAGAAAAAGCAGTCATAAAATTAATTTGGAAAAATAAGAAACCCAGAATAGCCAAAGCAATCCTTAGCAAGAAGAGTTAAGAAGGAAGCATCACAATGCCAGGCCTTAAACTATGCTGCAAAGCTATAGTAACAAAAACGTCATGGTATTGGCACCAAAAGAGACATGTAAACCAATGGTAGAGAATAGAAAACACAGAGACAAACTCACATAAATACAGTTAACTCATACTAGATGATGGCACCAAAAACATACAGTGGAGAAAAGATAGCCTCTTTAACAAGTGGTGCTGGGAAAACTGGAAATCCATATGCAGCAAAATGAAACTAAATCCCTATTTCTCACCATGCACAAAATTCAACTCAAAGTGAATCACAGACCTGGGAATCAGACCAGAGACCCAACACCTAATAGAAGAAAAAGTAGACCCAAATTTTCGTCATGTTGGATTAGGACCATACTTCCTTAACAAGACTCCTGTAACACAAGAAGTAAAATTGAGAATCAATAAATGGGACGGGTTCAAACTAAAATCTTCTCAGCAAAAGAAACAGTCAATGAAGTAAACAGAGAGCCTACATTCTGGGAACAAATTTTTGCCACACACACATCAGATAGAGCACGGATCTCTTGGATATATAAAGAACTCAAAAAGCTTAACACCAAAAAAAACAAACAACCCAATCAATATATGGGCTAAGGAGCTGAACAGAAACTTCTCAGAAGAAAATATACAATCTATCAATAAATATATGAAAAAATGTTCAACATCTCTAGTAACTGGAGAAATGCAAATCAAAACTACTCTAAAATTTCATGTCACTCTAGTCAGAATGACAGTTATCAAGAATACAAGCAACAATAAGTTTTGGTGAGGATGTGGAGAAAAGGGCACATTTATCGCTGGTGGGACTGCAAGTTGGTGCAACCAATGTAGAAAGCATTATGGAGATTACTTAGAAAACTTGGAATGGAACTATCATTTGACCTAGCTATCCCATTCCTTGGTCTATACCCTAAATACTTAAAAAGCATACTAGGATAATGCAGCCACTTCAATGTTTATAGCAGCACAATCCACAATTTCTAAACTATGGAAACAACTTAGATGCCCTTCAGTAGATGAATGGATAAAGAAACTGTGATATATATACACAATGGAATATTACTCAGCATTAAAAAAGAATAAAATCATGCCATTTGCAAGTAAATGGATGGAGTTGGAGAATATCATGCCAAGTCAAGTAAGTCAATCCCAAAAAAACCAAAGGCTGAATGTTTTCTCTGATTAGTGGATGCTGATACATATGGGGATGGGGGTGAGGAGCATGGGAGAAATGGAAGAACTTTGGATAGGGCAAAGGGGAGGTAGGGAAAGGAAGGGGACATGAAGCAAAAATGATGGTGGAATGAGATGATTTCAAAGCTTTGGGAACAGAACAACATGAAAGTTATTTTATCTAGCACAGTGTATGTTACATAAATACTTTTATAAAGAAATTATTTTAAAATGAAAAGACATGTCTTTAGAAGTCTTCACAGTCAACACATGTCATTGATAAAAAGAACCAAGGAAAAATATTAATTACTATGATGTTGTCTTTGTTAGAGATATCTAAACATAATACTAAAAGGTATTTACATACTTAAATGCTATTTCCTTGAGATGCTTCTATTTTGATATATAATCAATAATCTCATAATTATTTCACTGAAGTCTTTTTATGTATAAGTATATATTTTAATTTTTTCTATTTGTTGTTGTTTTTTTCCTTGGTATCACAGATTGAACCCAAGGTCACTAAACCTTGAGAGAGAGAGAGAGAGAAAGAGAGAGAGAGAGAGAATATAAAATAAAAGAAAACAAATTCCATACCATATTTTGAATTATTTATTTATTTATTTATTGGTAAAGTACTCTCTTTGTAATATTTAAAAATATTTTTGGAAATTAGTTTGCTTGTCCAAATACTTTAATGTTGCTCTGTTATGTTTTTCTTGTTAAAAAATATATAGAAAATCTGATATATGCTTAGATTATTTAATTTTGAAATATTCAGACTATTTTATAACATGAGTAGGAAACAAAAATAATTATTGATTTTTCAAAAGTATAATTTAGTAAACACAAAAGTAATTCTAATTTAAAATTTACCATTAGAAAGTATAAATTAGAAAAGATTTCTTTCTTTCAAAACAATTTACATGGATTTTAAGTGACATTGTGAATTCAAAGTGGAAACTATTTAAAACTATGCACAAGTCCAAAAATGTTTAAGGTCCATAGAAAAATTCAACATTTCATTAGCTAGAGAAAAATAATGATATATTATGCAAATGTATAAAATTTCTATTTTCATGTAGGAAACAAGGAAAAAATATTCAATAAATCTTATTCCTTCATGAAAAATATGAGAATATGAGCCAGGAAGAAGTGATGTATGAATAATGTTTTGTAGTGGAGTGAAATGTGATTTTTTGCAGGGGGAGGCACCAGGGAATGAATTCAGGGGCACTTAACCACTGAGCCACATCCACAGCCTTATTGTGTATTTTATTTAGAGATAAGGTTTCATTGAGTTCTTTAGTACCTTGCTAAGTTGCTGAGGCTGGCTTTGAACACATGATCCTCCCACCTCAGCCTCCTGGAGCTGCTAGGATCACAGGCATGAGCTACCTTGCCCAACTAGAAATGTGACTTTTGTATAAGTGATTTGTAATACAGAAGACAAAGTGCTACATTATCCTAGTGTACATTGAAACATAAATGAGTCCTAGCAATCTTCCTCCTGTACTAAAGAACAGATTAGCTATCATCTGAGGAGACCCTGAACTGTCAAAAGAAACTCAATGTAAAAAGCTTCCATTTTATTTGTTTTTAAACTTTCAAAAGTGGACACAGGTCTTGCAGTCACAAATGTTTATGTGATAATCAAATAAGAGAGTCTTCAAGGAATGACTGCTGGGAAACTAACTCAGCATTCATAAAAGTTATCTTAAAGCATGCTGAAATTTGAACTCTGTCAATAAATTGCAGTTATAGAATGCTGAGCTATAAAAGAAGGTACATCAGGTACACATAAACATCACCCTTCACATTCCTAATGACACTGATGGTTAACATCAGAGGAAGAAGCCAAGTTTATTTAACTTCAATCAGGGAAAATCACTGGTCAATCAAGTTGGTACATAAATGTTCATCCATCATCCAGATTCAGTAAATCCAGCCACTGTAGGGGAAAAATATTTCATATCTAATAATCATTTACTTAGAGCATGAATATATGTGGTGCCAGAGACACAGTATATGTTATATGTTCCTCACACATACACATATACATGCACATATATATGTATAATTATCATGTAATAAGTACATATTTCCATGTTAGTATAATATTTATAAAATTTAGAATTATACCAGAGGAAATAACGGTTTCACAAATATTAATGGGTTCTTAAAATTTCATTTTCTATTTGTTCTATACAATATATAAAATATGAAAAATTTCAGACTATAATAGAAAACATTCTAACACCCTGTAACCTAGAGATTTTAAGGTTGATTGGAGAAAATGTAAAGGAAATTTGAGGGAATTCATTGTTTTTTGTTTGTTTGTTTTTGGTACCAGGGATTTAACTCAGGGGTACTCAACCACTGAGCCACATCCCCAGCCCTGTTTTGTGTTTTATTTAGTGACAGGATCTCACTGAGTTGCTTAGCACCTTTCTGTTGTTGAGGCTGGCTTTGAACTCATGATCCCCCTGTCTCAGTCTCCCAAAGTGCTGGGCTTACAGGTTTGTGCCACCAAGCCTGGCTGGGAATTCATTCTTCATAGCCATCATTTTCTTTTTGCTGGTACTGATTGAGAAGAGTGATACAGAATTTCACTAACAAGATTAGTGGATAGATACCAGTTCATCCAAAGAATACTAGGCACTGTGAGAGAACCTGGACATAAAAATAATAGGTATAGCTCCTGGCTTCGTGGGAGTTATATTTTACCATTAGAGACTGGGGAAAATTATAGATTTTTAAAAATCTATAGTGTATGTTACTAAGAAAGAAATTCTGAAAGATATTATGATGAAAAAATAAAATTGAGGCAACAGGCCTGCATTTTGATGGGATTATTGATGCTAATAAATACCCTGTGAACAAAATGGTATCTGAAGTGAGAACTGAATGTTCAGACATAAGAAGGTGAGGGCTGTGAACAAGAATGGTGGCTATGCATTCCAAACTTAAGGTCCAACAAGAACAAATTTCCTGCACTAGGGAGAACATGGATTGTTTAAGAACCATGAGGGCTGAAAAAAGTATAGTAAATTAACGTGTGTTAAAAAGTGAAGTCAGAGAAAGATTGTTCCTATGGAGTTGAAGTTTTTTGCTTTTTATTTTAGAACAATGTTATATAATTTAACTTTCTTTTCTTCCTAAAAAAATCCCTCTCTATATTAGGAGACCTTTAAATAAATGGGAAAAAACAGCAGTTTATCTCAGTAGGTAAGAAATTATGGAAGTGAAACAGCATCTATAGGGGATTATAATGTGAAAATAATTAGCATATAAAAATTATTTATTTAGTTGCTGCTGGGAATTGAATGCACACTTTCTAAGCATGCCCTCTACCACTGTACAAAAACCTCAGCCTCCCCGAAAAGCATTTTCTCCCAGTCAGTATATGTTAGCTAGGAGTAGAAATTGAGGCTATGAGAAATGATTATCTAAAGAACAAAATCCGAATAATATTAAGCACAATCCATGTATTTCTAACAAGAAAAAATAACAAAACAAATAATGCTAATGACAAAAAGAAATCATAAAACCAATGCACAAACTTAAAATATGTATGGATATGAGTTTATAGTGAAAGACCTCAATGGGAAAACATCTGCAAAAACTCTAGAAAAGCTAGTTTTCATCTATCTTTCCGTATTTATATTCTGCATTTGATGGAGAAAGGTACTAATTACAATATGGATTTTAAATACCAACCAATACATTAAAATAAAGAGGGATGGAATGAGAAAGTTAAAACTAAGGAAAGAATAGATTAACTTGCAATAAATTTGTAAGTAAAAGGAAAAGACAACATGATCCAAAAATCAATGCAAGAGTGGGAAGTTTATTATGTTTATTATTTTTACTCATATTATGTTACTTTCCTGTTGCTTCTGGAACAAATTACCACAAATCTAATGTCCTAAAATGGTGTAAATTATTATCTTACAGCTTTGGAGTTTGAAAGTCCAAAGTGGATTTCACTGGGCTGAAATTAAGTTGTCAGCAGGATGGTGATCCTTTCTAGAGGCTGTAGATGGTAACTCCTTACTTTGCCCATTCCATCTTCACAGGGCTCATTGTTTGCTAGCAATGGCAAGTCAAGACTATGTCATTTTCAGAGCATCATTCTGACACTGGCTACTCTGTCTCCCACTTCCACATTTGAGAACACTTGTTATTACAGGGGCCTACGAGAGTAATCAGGATTACCAATCTTAATTCCATCTGCAATCTAAGTCTTCCCTCTGTAACACAACACACTCTAAGGTTTTGGCAAGGGGACTTGCCTTGATGGGCATCTGTTCTTTTCTCCCCTCATCTTCTCTCCTCTCCTCTCCTTGCCCCCTTTCCTGCCCTTCTCTTCCTCCTGCCCCTCCTCTCTTCCTCCCCTCCTCCTCCTCCTCCTCCTCCTCCTCCTCCTCCTCCGCCTTCTCCTCCTCCTCCTGCTCCCCTTCTTCTTTTGCGAGCGCTCTCTCTCTCTCTCTCTCTCTCTCTCTCTCTCTCTCTCTCTCCCCCCTTTCCTCTGTCCTCCCCAGGAATTGAAGCTAGACATGCTTTACCACTGAGCTATATCCTGAGCACTGTTTATTTTTCATTTTGAGACAGGGTCTCCCTAAGTTGCTTGGGTTCTCACTAAATTACTGAGGCTGGCTTTGAACTTGCAATTCTCATGCCTCAGCCTCTCCAATGGTTGGGATTAAGAGGTGAGCACCACAATGCCCTATTAGATGCATTTTTAGTGCATCTCAATAAGAATCCATGTGCAAGCAACTACTAAGAGACTCCTAAGAGCTGACTAGCAACCTAATTGAATTCAGGAATTGAATTTTTACCAGAGTCTTCCCTAAAAGCCCAATCATCTGAAATTTTAGTTTTGGTCTTGTGAAATCATTAAACAGTGAAACTTACCAAGCCAAACTTGACCTCTAACAAACAGAATCATAGAACAAACTATAAACTCCAACATATAAATTCAAAAATTGTCTTTCTCCTTTAACTCTATTTTTTTTCAAATTGCTTACTCTCCAATAAAGAGTAAATTTAAAATAAATCAAAACAATTTCAATTATAATAATGAAATAATGTTCACTTTAAGATTAGGTCATAAATGTCTCTTTGTTTAATATTCAAAGAATTATGCAGCACCAATTTAAACTAAAATGTTATCAATCTGCTGGTTCATGTTGATAAAATCTTTTTCCTAATGAAGTATCAGTAGAAATTCATTAATAACCTCAGGTCATCATTCCTAAGAGAATGATGGAAATAGAAAGTGATAAAATTAATTGCTTTAAAGAAAAAAAGATAACTGCAAAGTCTTGAATACTCAGCAAATAAAACATTGCCAATCAGTGTCCCATGAATGCAACTTTTATGCATATTTTCAAAAATATTTGAAAGAAATACAAAAACAGCCTACATTTTTATCTGTTATAATTTATAAATTTGAAAAAGTTTTCAAACCAGTTTATGCATTTTCTTATCTGTATTCTAGATACACTTTCAGGTGTCCAGGATATATTGTTTATATACATATTAGGTCCCATTAACATCCATCTGCAAGTTCTAGATATTCAGGTGTTACGTAATGTCAATATTCCATGAAGAATCTGTCAGATTATGCAGACAATGATAATAGCCATAATGTTCTTTTGACAAGGAAATGTCATACAATAAATGTGTCATTTAGGATTCTACATTCAATAAGGTCATCACGGAGAGAACATTTTTGTTTCCCTTTTTAGAAAATGACTTCATAAATGTCTTCACGTTTCTATGTTCTGATATAAATGGCTGTTCTTACCGAAACATGAACTTTTAGTAGGTCATTCCTGAGCAGTCATACAAACTGAGGGCTATGGACACCTCAACCTTAGAGGCCAATGCTCTCCCAGGAAAAAAAACAATCATAATAAGAGCAAGAATATCCATCAAGAAAGGCTTCAAGAGTGTTCATATGTTATAATACCAATTTTTATTTTAAAACTACTTCTGAGTCCCTAGTGTGATCAAGGCATGAGTTTAGATGCAGAATTTTTTAATCAATAGTAAAAGATAATAATAATAATTGTCAGTAGAAAGAGAGATCCAAAGTGTTATCTTTTCCAGAAAGTAGCTGTAGGGAGATGCAGCAAAGTTGTCAGGGAAACCATCCATTGGAAAGTATGAATATAAATTCTGAATAGTAAATATAAATTATATAACTAAAGATGATAGATGAAATGGATGACATTGTATATGAAAACCATGAAATAGCACCTAACAAACTGCAGAATTATTGGACAGTCTGGATTTAAATTCAATAAATGAATTATTAGAGACTTCTAACTTTGGATATAATGATCACTTATGTCAATATGGTGCAATTTGATGGAGTAATACCTGGAATCTGTTGTTATGAGCTGCCAATTTGAAAGCTCTTATATTCAATAGAATCCTTAAACTCACCTATTACATGATTTTTCAGCATGATTCCTAAGGTATAATTTGCATGTGATAAAATGTGTCCATTTTAAAGCACTATTTTACTTTTTTTTTTTTTTTTGCAGATTAAATTCGTACTATTTTACTTTTGACATTTTCACATACTGGCATTACTACCACCACATTCAAAAAGCATTAAAATATTCATCACCAGTGAGGCTTCCTTCTGCTCTATGATTATATACAAGTGAGTTCTTGGAAAGAAGTCTCCACGGGACTTTTGAATTTCTTGATAATGTGTAAGTGAGGCACTGATTGCTCTTTGTTCCATATTAACTTTTCAAAGGCTTTTGAAAAACAAAACAAATAGTTTTAGAAGAATAAGAGCATGCCTCCCTCAAAGGAAATGGCAGATATCTTTGTTGTCCTTTATAATAAAAGGTATGTCTTCCGCCAGAGGGAGGATAAGTGTGTATATAGCCACTATAAAAGATTCAAGTTCCCTGTGCCTGTAACACAGCAAAGAGTGTGCAGGTGTTAGTTGACCCTCTTTTCTAAGCCATGAGGGAACTGATACTCAGGAAACCTCTGGCTCAAATGCTAATACTCTGCCTACTGCTCTTTTGTGGTGGTGAGTAATAAACTGAACTACAGCTTTGAGCCAGGAGACTCAGGTCTTCACCAGCTTTCATGAAACAGGGACAGACAAAATCATTAGCTTTCAATTGGTAAAATCTCAAAACTACTGTCCTTGTCAGTTTGGGCATGATAATGGGATGCTGAAAGAAACATGACTTTCTGGGAGATGAAGTGTGTGGGCTTACAACCAGTTAATAGATTTTCAGGGAAGGCCATGAAAGTAGGTAATGAATATCTTTATCAAATTGTATGCCAATGTAGGTGGCAATAAGTGGTCTTCTGATGTATTGTCTACAAATGAGGGGTGATGGGTGAGGGTTCAGGCAAATTAGTTAAAAGAAGGTTCAGAAATAGATATTGCCTGAGTAGTTCTCTGTTTACACTATTTGGAGATGGAGGCCTTTCTTGATAATCTGGTCTTCTATCACAGGTCATCTCATTTTAACAGATACTATGCAAGTATGGCCCAAAAGGGAAGAAATTCATGGTCCATTTTTGGAAAAAAATTACAGGCATCAATGCATACTACTTGTGAAAGGAAGGGTATCTGTGATTTCTACGGGCAGAAATAATGAAAATTATTAGAAATTTGAATGGTTAGTTTGGGAAATAAAAAAACATGTCAAACATATTTAAGAAAAATGCAACAGCTGGGAAATGTCACACTGTTTAATCCTTATGCCATCTATTATACCTACAGTACATCCAAATAAATCAATTACTGGAGATATCTGGTGGTGTGCACCTATAATCCCAGCAACTTGGGAAGCAGAAGCAGAAGAATTGCAAGTTCAAAGCCAGCCTCAGATATCTCTCTCCAGTAATTCATATGTGTGTGTGTGTGTGACATTGACTCGTTACTGAGCTCTTATTGCTTTAGTTTTTTATTTTTCTTAATTTTATTTATTTATTTATTCTACTTAGGCATGCATGATAGCAGTGTGCATTTTGATTCATTGTATGCAGATGGAACACAACTTTTCATTTCTCTGGTTGTATGTGATGTAGAATCACAACATACATGCAGTCATACATACTAGGGCTATGATGTCCATCATAATCCACCATCTTTACTGTCCCCCTGCCCCCTCCCTGCTTCCACTCCTTTGATCAAATTTCCTCCATTCTTCCCGTGTTCTCCCCCACATTATGGATCAGCATCCAATTACCAGAGAGAACATTCAGCATTTGGTTTTTTGAGATTGGCTTACTTCACTAAGCATGATATTCTCTAACTCCATCCATTTACCTGCAAATGTCATAAGTTTATTCTCTTTTAATGCTGAGTAATATTCCATTGTGTGTATATACCACAGTTTATCCATGCATCTATCAAAGGGCATTTAGGCTGGTTCCACAGTTTAGCTATTATGAATTGAGCTGCTATAAACATTGAAGTGGTTGTGTCATTGTAGTATGCTATTTTTAAGTCTTCTGGGTATAGACGAAGGTCTTATTGCTTTAGATTAGGTTTTATATGATTAGATTGATACAGTAAAGGATGAGAAACTGATTAAAAGAAAGTTACATATAATCTTTAATTTAATCCTTCCTGTCCTAAAAAATCCTCCAGTTATTATGTTGTGACCAGTTAAGAATTTAAGAGAAATTAGTTGGTAATGAGACTGCAAATGGCCTAAATATGGTAGTCTCCAGAACAGTTTCAAGTGAGTTACAGAACACAAAACTTGTGATTACAACCAGAAAGAAATATAACTAGGGCTGCTTTTCTTCAGAAAGTTCTCAATGCTAAAATATCAATGGAAGGCAGTCATGAACATATCACCAACTAATGAAGAATGAATGACAAGTTAAAAATATTTGGAAATTAAGTAATTCAAGTCAGCATAATATAGCAACATATATGCCCATGTTTATAGCAGCATGATTCACAATAGCCAACTTATGGAACAAGGCCAGGTGTATCTCAACAGATAAATGATTATATAACATGGAATTTCATTCAGTTATAAATAAGAATGAAATTATATCATTTGCAGGAAAAATGGAGGGAACTGGAGAGCATCATGTTGAGCAAAATAAGCCTGACTCAGAAAGCAGTGTCATATGTTCTCTCTTATATGTGGAAACCAGAGAGAAAAACAAACAAACAGACAATAAAAGGTGATCAGAGGAGAAAAGAGGAGGGGAAGGAAATGAAATTTATCAAATTATGTTTTATGCATTATAACTGTGTCACCATGAGTCCCACAATTATATATAATCATAATGTTAATAGAAAACACATGCATACATAAATAAAAATATTGAGTCATGAGTCTCCACCACACCACCTGAAATCAAAAGTACAGATACTCTTTGACTTACAGTGGTGTTACATCCTTATCAGCCTATCATAAATTAAAAATATTTTAAATCAAAACTGCATTTAATACAGAAAATTTACTATCATAACTTAGCCTAGCCTACCTTAAACATGCTGAAAATCCTTATGTTAGCTTACAGTTTTGCAATAATCTTCTAACACAAAGGTATTTTTAAGAAACTTCTATCTCCTGCAATTAATTGAATACCTCTATCCCAGAATGCTGATAACCTAGTGCACTGTAGAGCATCAGCTGTTTACTCTCATGATCACTTGTCTGAGTAGGAGATGCAGCTCACTATCACCAACCAGCCTGGTGAGAAAAAATATATGATCTTATTACTAGCCCAGGAAAAGGTCAAAATTCAAAATATAAAGTACACTTTTTGCTGAATGCTTATCACTGCACCATCATAAAGTCAAAGATATAAGCTGAACTATTTTAAGTGGTGGGCCATTGGAGTAGCTAAAGCCTGTGAAACCACTTTCTTTCTCCATGCTCTTTCTGATCTTTCCTATTCCTCTACCCTAATTTCAGCTTCCTTAAGGACAAAGATAATTATATGTGCAGTTGAGGTTCTGTGTGCCCAAGTAAAATTGAAGATTGTACACATTGTGCTGGTGAATTTCAAGGAGGGTCAGACCCAAGCATATTTCTGCATTGAAAATGAGCACTCCAATCAATTACGGAAGGAATAAGAACAGAATTAAACTCATAGGGTTTATGCAGGGTTCACTGAGAAGAGAGTTGAAGTAAGAAGAACTTGAGGGTAATGTCATCCGGGCCAATTGTGTGTGCTGTTTTTGTTTTCTTTCTACATCTTGATGTGAAGTTAGGATTGGTATGCTATTTATGGGAACTTCTCAGTCCTGTAATTGCCAGAGAGCATTTTCCTGCTTGAGAAGGTAACATGAAGAAAAATACTAGAGAAACACATTAATTCCTCCACAAATACTCCCCTGTCCCCATTCAGGTGGTGCAACAAAATTGCTATAGAATCCCAGAAGAAGAAAGGTAAACCCGCAGCCTTGTCTGAGGACTTAAAGTATGTAGTGAGAAAAAACACAATAAGATATGCAACATGTCAATATAGTGGATATCTGGATGGTTATACTGGCTATTAGGAGCTGAAGGCTCAGAGTGGATTATCTCCTACTGGATTCATCTGTTTCTTTTACAATCCTGGTTGCTTCAGATTTTGAGAGTATGGCTACACAATTACACAACTTGAAGGTTCTTGGTATTTCAGATATTACCAAGTCTTTCTTTTTTCACATAATTGGAAACACAAGATGAACACCAGTTAGGAAGGGGGATAAATATGGACTGTGGTTTGGTTTCTCTGGGGTCATTGAATATAATTTTGTTGTCACTTCTATATTTGAATGAGTCTCAGACCCTACCTGGTTCTTCACCATAGTCTCATTGCATCTTTCTATGTAAGGGATTGATTAAAAATGAGTATTACTTGGGTATAAAATCTTTCCCATTAATTTCATGTACTATTGCTACTCTTTTTATTTTTTTATCTGTTAACCTCCAAATTGATATCCTAAAGTTAAAATTCTATCTATTTCCTGTATTTTAATCAATGGTAAAATTTTGTAGGTTCGTGAAAAAAAAATCAGTTATGTGCTGAAGAAAGGACACTGACACTAATAACTTCATATTTTCATATTTTGAGATTAAGTTAGTTAAAGCAGATATATTAGATATTTTTTTCAAATATCTATGTAGTCTGATTTTCTTTTTTTCTGAAATGTTTTTAAACTATAAAATTATTCCCCAAAATAAGATTCATTTTCAAAGCATCTATTTTCATTTCATATTGTCTTTCATCTGAGGATCTAACAGTGTTTCACAGCTTTTCATGATTTGGCAGAGGCTCAAAATGAGTCCAGTCTGTACTCATGCCTGTGACACCGTCTGCCCTTTTTAATGAACACCCATAGCTTTACTACTGTGGAGCAAAATTCTTGACCTGTTATTCCAAAAACAAAACATTCATTTGCTCAGGAGTTACCATACAGATTTCACTATTCCTGCCTGTTAGGAAAACATCTAAAGTTTTTTTAAAAAAAAACTTACTTTGTAGGATAGTTCCTAAAAACTTCATTAATCAAATACAAAGTTTAATAAAAGATTGTAACCATTTTAAGTTCTTTATCACAGGGAACTTTTATCGTTCTCTAATGGTCCTTTTTCATAATGGCTATTATTTAAATATATATTTTTATTCACTCATCAAATGTCTTTGCAACCACCTTATTGAATTTCTGTCTGAGATGTTTATTAAGAAGGCTTCACATATAAAATGCATGCCTTGAGACAGGAAAGAGAATGAGAGTGAACTTTTCTATCACTTCTCCAGTTGTGCTCCCAAGAAAGCAGAGACGCATGTACTTGTTACCCATTACCTGGTTACTTATTTTTATAACTTAAAATGTTACTTTGTTAAGTATAGGAAACTATAGCAATTAGCATCCCTGGCAAATTAAGCACTTGACAGTAATTGTTTATTGATACCTTTAATATACATCTGATATATTATATGATATAATATATTTAGGAATATGCAAATAGATAAGATTTATTCCTTATTCATAGAAAAGGGTAATAACATGAGGCAGGAAAGAAGAAACAATGTGCAATATACTGTCATGTATACTTATTATCTAAGCAAATTGTATTTTATAAAAAAACAAAAATATCAATAGTAATGGTGGTGAATGTATAGTCTCAATCATCATAAAACAAAATTTTATGTGTTAGTAATGATACCAGTATTTACAATGCACATGCTTATCCAGTCTATCCATGATTAAAGAATGTAATTAGATATTAGAACTGGGTATTCCATTTATTTCTGTACTGAGGAAATTGAAAAACCCAGTAAATGTCTCAATCTTAATGTCACATATTCTTTTAACTAAATATTTATAATTCTGCTCTAAAAATTCACGTGGGTTTCTTGAGAAAAATGCTTTTTTTGTGTGAAAGCAGTTCGCAAATGCCAAGGTAATGCAAAACTGTACAAGTGTCAATTAAATTATTAGTTAGGATTTATGAAACCTTCTCTTACATACAAATATGAATCAGGGGATCACAAAAAGATGTCATAAATCAGAACAGATTACATATTGAATGTATAATGGAAAATCTATGCAAATGTTGAAACATACTATATGGTCTTGTTAATTCAACAGGAAAAATATTATGGAAATATTTTTCTTATAGTCAGGGAAGTGACACTGTAAACTTGTCACGGAGAAAATGGGCTGAGGGAAGCAGAACTTAAATGGAAAAGCTGAAAGGAAACCAAGGACTGCAGCTAAGAAGAAGAGTCATTTTAAGTGGCTGATGTGAAACAAGTTCCACATGTCCAGCTAAGAACCCCAGTTCTCTGCAGCTGCTGAGCCACAATCAGAGCTTGAAGGCAGTTCGGTAGAAGGTGGTTTAGGGCACATGTTTCCCAGACACAAGTATCTCTTGTAAATAAGATCATTCCATATTCTGAGGTGTTTCTAGGACACACAATTTTACTATGGAAATTATCCTTCTTGAAAACTAATGAAATAATTCTTACAATTGCTAATATAAAAGGACCATATTTGTGTATGTATATGTGCATATGTATATTTTATATATATGATGTGCAATTTTTTAGATCCTCAAAAAATAATGAACTAAGGTAATTGTTATTATTACTTTGAAATTAGAGATGGATTAATTATACATAAAAAAATGAGTTACTTGTCCAAGTTCAGGCAACTAGTATATGTTTCAAATAAAGAATTTAAATAACAAGCCTGTTTGATTCTAGAAACAGTGTTTTTACACATGTATACACACACACACACGCATAAAGAGTGGCAATAAGATAATGAAAAGTGATGGGAATTATCTATTAGTTCAAACAATAATTTATATGTAGGAGGCTAGAATTGGAGAATGGCTTGCAACTTTATTGGAAACTATTATTTTCTGACATAATATCAGTGTCGTGGGCTTCTTGACATTCAGTGGAAATCCCAGAGGACAAGTTGGTGACTTTCAGATGTGCTACAGGAATGAATTAGACAGATACATTCCATCAAGTTCAACATTTTAATTAATTGTAAAGTACAACAATAAAATACAGTAATCCAAGCTGAAAATTGAGAAAACTTTATAAAGTAAATGTAGATTCTTTCTTTTCTTTCTTCCTTTCTTTTTCTTTCTTTCTTTTTCCTTTTTGTTTTTTGGTGCTCTAGTAAACCTTCTGAATGGTGAAAAGTGTGAGCTGGAAGAGACATTTATGATATAGCATATGATTTGAGGAGAGTCAGACACAAATTGTACTAGAAACAAAATGTTTCTTTTAACATGTTTCTTTTAACATGTGGATAAATGTATACATTTATCCATTGTGGTGTGTAAATTATGAAACTATTTTTCTTGTATATATTATTGTCAACTTTCAAGGCTCTATTAATTTCTTTAATATTTCTGGATGTGATCCTATTTTGCTTATTTACTTTTTCAGTTTGTTTTTTTCACTTGAAATTATTCCCCATCATGGTGCTGTTAAACGAGGACTGGAATTGAGAGCAGGTATGCCTATCTTATTTATCTTTCTGCCTATCTATTCCCAGAAAGAAAACTTAGAGCTTCATATCTAAACACCATCTCATACTGTGGAACTCTGTCCTGAACAAATGGAATATTACAGTTGACACTGAAGCTTTCTCTATAAATTTACTTAGCCATGATTAACAAAAATATAAGGGGATTTACCGAAAAAACAAACTTCTCAGTTATTCAACATTAATGAACTCAGAGAAATGTTGAAAAATTGAATGTTTTTGCATATAGAAGCACTTAATTCTCTTTCTTCAAAGATAATGGCATTGCTCCTCTGAGAAGTAGCCCTGCCTTCCTCTCCCCCACACACTGTGGTGTTTTCATGCTTTGAATCCACCCTGGCAAACAGTGTGTCATCTTTCTGCAATAAAAACAGCTGAACCAGTCATAACATTTTCAGCAAGTTACAGTGAAGTCATAATGCTTTCATCATGCATATTAAAAATGAATTCTTAATTATTTGAAAACCTTTGTGTAGAATTAAATATACTTTTACTTATAATCCTACATTTACATATTTCTACAAATTTAAAATGAATTTTAACGACTATTATGAAATGTTATTAGAGAACAAAGTTCTCTTTATAACTGTAAAAGATGATTAAAATTAAATTTGTTACACATGTTCAATTTCCTCTTATTTGGTTCTAATGTTATATGTGTGTGTATATGCATGTACATACATATTATTCTTACATATACTCATATATGCATGCATATAATAGCTTAGAACTTTTCATTGATTAAACTGTCTTGGATCTGAGCACTAAGTTTATTTCTGATATAAGCTTAATGAAAGGTACTGTGTTCCTTGACCTGTATACCAAGATAAAAATTAAATGCTGCCTAAAAATAAAATTAATTAATTAATTAAAAAATTAATTAATTGAATAGATAAAATGTTAATATTATTGCAGTTCTGTAGTAGTGAATTTAGAAATAAGCAGCTAATAAATTTCCAGTTAGATCTAAATTATTAATATGTTTGCCTGCACTTAGTATTTAAGAATTTTAAAATATTACTGATTTTTTCTTATTTATTGTAAAAAATGCATCTTTTCTTTCATTCTCTAATAAAAATAAGAAAGTTTGTATTTTTTGTCCCTTGGGGGGTGTTTTCCCTCATAATTTGGTTGTTTTTGTTGTTTTAACTCAACTCTGAGATGTGATTGTGAAAGCTAAGATATTATATTTATAACACACATATCCTATGTTATAGCACACACATACTACATTAGGAGCAAATTTTGCAGCAGCTTCTACCTAGTAAGGAGAAGAGGAATCTGAAAATAATAATTGAATAAGAAGAATGTTCTAGACTGATGAAGATTATTTTTCTGCTTAGCATATGAAAACATATTTTGTGAGAGTTTTATTAGGTATCTGAGTCTTTTCTCATACTTTGGAAAGAAAAGAAAATGAGGTTTTCTGCTTTTTCACTTTTTGCCCTGTTCTAACAATAGGATAAAAATATGTGAAGAAATATATCTGGCCATAATGCATAGTATGGAGGAAATGAGCAAAGGCAGAGGGAAAGTCAAGTCGGGTTATGAATTAATTTTATTTATTTCTAGCTGTTCCAATCAGGGTAAGATTTAAAGGGCCACAAAGCCAAGTGTAGTAGCAGCACAAATTTCCATCAATCCTGACCCAGTGAAGTTTCTGCAGGAATGATTTTCTTTATTGCTTCTAGCTTTCTTTATGGACCTCCAAGACTTTCTGTGTTACTATACAGTGTTATCTACTTAATGCCTCTTAAATAAACAATTTTAGCTTATTTTAAAGGCAGTAAGTATTTTAAAATTCAAAAACAGGAAAATATTTAAAATAATTACAGGAGGAATATACAAAACACTGGTCCAATATCATTGCAGAAAATTCATGACTATTGTGGTAAATTCTTTTTTTTTTTTTTTTAAATATTTTGTTTTTTAGTTGTAGATGGACACAATGTCTTTATTTTATTGCTTTGTATGTGGTGCTGAGGATCGAACCCAGGGCCTCACGCATGCGAGGCAGGCGCTCTACCGCTGAGCTACAATCCCAGCCCCTATTGTGGTAAATTCTTAGCTCAAATTCTCTGACCCTGATATAAATAGTATCCTGCATGCCCTCCTGTAATGGTAGCTGGAAAGTGATGACTGTTTTCTTAATTCTAGTACTTTTGCCTGTGGCCTAGATTCCACTAAACATACTCAGAATGCAGAAACACACAATGTTAAAAGACATCTATGGGCAGTCACACAGGATCTTGTAGGCAGAAACATTGATTGCTATGGGTTCGCTATTGCAGAAGTTCTATTTTTCATGTCCTAGAATTTTATATTGTGAGAGGAATTTTGAGAAGGCTATGAAGTCTCTGATACAAATATATGATAGTTGGGATTTTCTTTTATTTTTATCTGTAGCATTTAAGCTTCATTCTTTGATCTCCAAAGAGAATTTTGAAATGTTTCCAGTATTCTGTATTTAATCATTACCTACATATGAGCTATACTAAAATTTCTTGCCTCCAAATTCATGCCCTAAACAATATACTTGATAACAGAGGATTTGATTCTGGAGAGTCTACGTTTGAGAGTTATTCAACTGTAATTGAAGCTTTATTCAAAGCTTCACAAAACTGGAAAGTAAAACTTAGAACATTAATTCAGGAAATTTGGGGTCTCATATGTTAGAACAATAAAGTTATTAAAATCTAGGCAATTTTGATATTCAGAAGTTACTCCAAACTGTGTTTTACTTAAAAACTAATGGACCTCTTTCTCTATATAATGATGCTTTTTTTCCTGTTTTTCTACAAAAAGTATCATTGGCTACTTCACCTGAAGTATTTAATTTCTTATTCACAATTTCATCACTCCCTGTCCGTGTATCCCTTGAAAGAACTAGGTCTCAGCCTAACACAGAAACTATTGACAAAGGAAAACTCATAATTAAGGGTTGCATGCTCTGAAAACCAATATTATCACAATTTCCATTAGAAAACTAGATCGTGTAAATAAATTTAGAGCATACAAAATTTATAAAAACATGTACACTTAAAAACTGACCTGTTTTCTAGATGGATTGATTGCCTCAGAATCTCTGCTGCTATGAAAATAATACCATATATTGAGGAACCTGCCACTCTATAGAGATAAGAAGGATTCAGAAGTGGGGGTTTTCATCCCTCACTCAATTGCTTTATCCCAATCTAGCCTGTTCTGATATCAGATGGTGCTTAGATTCTGTAAAACAATCATTATAATCCAAATCAGATGGTGTAGCCAACGACATTATTTGCCATTCTAGTTATGCTATCACTGGAGAAAATCAAAACAGTCCCCAGGACTCTGGTTTGCAGTTATTGATTGACAATTTTTTTCCCATATAGCAGTAAAATGACTTTCATTTTGCTTAACAGTTTAGGAAGTTTACCTTAATTGTTTTATCTTAGTGTCACAATTCTTTGGATTTGTTCTACAATATATTCATAAGAAAATTGAGAATTCATGCTGTTTTAGTACTTACTGATAGGATTTCGTGGAACTGGTTAGGCAGGAAGTATGAAGTATATAAAGGGTATTTTTAAAACATCTTTATGCTAGAGGTTAGGATACACATCCATTATTTCAGGTTGGCCACCTCTATGACCCACCTCTACAGAGGGTATAGTTCTCTGGAGCATATCAGGATGTTTTCTCCAAATGTAAAACCAACTAAGTACATCACATGTCTCACAGACTCGGAAAGTACTTGAAACCTCTGAGTTTTGTTGCCAAAATAATCACACTCAGTTTTGTGACTCTTACCCAGCGAGGAATTGTATCTGCCAAAGGATATGAAAATGGGTATATTAAATGGGATATTTGGACTGCCTTTTGTACTTTATATTCCACCCTCTTATTGCTGGAACAAAGGAGCATACAGCAAGAAAGAAAGAATGTTCTGTCACTGAAATAACAAAGTAACAGCAGGGAGGAATTAAAACGAGAGAGAGAGAGAGAGAGAGAGAGAGAGAGAGAGAGAGAAGTAAAGGATAATTATTGGATTGTTTGAACTGAATGAATCTGATTAGAAACAAAAATGACACTGCATAATGCCATTGTCATGTAATAATGACATGAAAGACTACAAAACACTTTTTAATGCTATATTCTGGGATAAAAATATAAACTAGTTTGACTCCAAAAATAATTGATTTAAAAGAGTTCTTAACTTATCAGAAATAAACATTTGGAATACATGCATGAGGGCCAAAAATCCTTAATGAAGGTATTGATTAAAGGAGAAAAATTACAGTTAATATTTATATCCTTGTGACTAATTTCAGAAACAAGAACTCTAATAGTTATGTGTTCTTTCGAAAACTTTATTTCGGATTGCTCTCATGTGAAATTATATATTTAACATCTGTCCTGTTCCATTTCACTTACTCTTTACCTTTGGGCTTGCTGGCGAAGTTTGTTATTTAGTTCATAGATTATTGGCTGGATTGTGAGTTTTAGAAGATAGGATATACATATTGCCAAATATAGATGCGTTGACTGATAATACTTGTATTTTCACTCTTAAGGAGCTACTCTTCTTAAGGCTATTCAGAAGAAAAAGACATATAGGAGCATGCTGTTGGTCCACACATCTGTGATTACGCTATGTCTATGCAGGTATCAGACAGAAGTTGTTCTGCTGATTTTTGCAGATTGGCTCCCAGAGTATTTATTCAAAATAACTATATTTAGTACTTCACTGCAGAGTGAATTAACGTGATCTGGGTTTTGAGAAGCAGAAATACTAGAGAAAGGCAAAAAAGAATAGACATAAGCAACGCAGATTGGGGGCCACATTTAGGAAGACTGTGTTAGTTGCAGTGGTAATGGATGATCTCAGAGCACTTAAGATCATTGTAATGAGGAACCCATTACCCATTCCTAAATTAGATCACAAAGACATTGGCAATGGTATGAATATATTTTCACCACAAAAGATGGTGGTCTAGTGAGGCAATGCCCTGGCTATATTGTTACCAGCTGAAAAGCATCACTTAAGTACCCTGGCCCTCCCAGAAATTTCAAAAACTGCACAATACAGCACACTGTTCAATGTTGTTTAAAATACTTATTAGAATTTTCTGTTATTAAAATTTCTGATAAAGAAGATATGTTTCCAATAATGTGGGTCATATTCCCCAAATGCAAAGATGGCTTAGTGGTATACATTGCAATGTTGTCTTTTCTTAATTTATAGAGATAATAAAACAAGCAAAGAAATATTAGTTTCATAATAGTTAGAACAATACATGTCTTCATCTATATCAGATATAAATATTAAAAATAAGATTAAATTCCATATTTATGTGAAGTATATCTAATGGATATCTACTGCAGATATATATTAGAGATTAAACTCTAAGAAGGTCCTGAAAGTCAGAAATAAAAGAATGTTTAACATAGCAGTTAATATTAACTTCCTTTTGAGATCTTATTTATTAATAGAAGAACACTGAAAAGGTATAGATATATAAGTATAAAAATCACAATCTCAAAATTTTTATACTTTGGCCACCTAAAATATCCTCAAAGATCAACTAAAATCATCATAAAATTAGTAATAATGTTTAAGGAATGCCAGGATAATTATCAAACTCCACAGAAGCAATAAGTTTTCTTTTATACCCATAGTGGTAGAAAATGTAATGGGAAAATATTTCTTGAGGCCACAAGAATTTCATAATAGTCATATGTGGATTGAGTTGTTGGGCTTTGATAGCACGTGTGGCAGGAGATTAGAAGCAAAGGAAAGCCATAGTATCGTGCCCCCATCTCTGGGGTCTGAGTTTCACATCAACATTTATACCATGGTTTTAGGTGGGAGCAGGGGAGAAGCTGGCATGTGGGAGACATGAGGTCTTGGCTAACACTGAGACTAAGACCAGGGGATAGCCCCAATGATATGAATAAGGTACATTTCCTGTTAAATTAGTACAATTCCAAGATATTAGCAAGCTTTCTCATTATCACCAAGATTCAATTGCTTCCACCATAGATGTGAGCTAGAGCACTTGTGTAGTATGCATAGGGCACCAGATTAGATCCATAGCACCAGGAAATAAAAACTAAACACTAAAATGAATAACCCCAAAAGCAACTTTCTATCAATGTGAATATCTCTGTGTATCTGTATCACCTAAGAGGAAAAATATTTCATATATATTTTCTATTAAGGAAAACTATACCCCCAAGACTTTTCAGCATTTCCTGGGATAGATCTGGGGAATGTTGGAAGCTGTGATATTTTAAAACAAAAATGTCACTATTGAAAAGTCTATATTTTCAGATAATCTCCTTGAATGATTACTTATTAAGTAAAAGTGATCAAAATTACATATTTTTAGTATAAAGCTATATTACTTTATTTGAAATATAGCAAATCAATCTTAATTGATTTGCCCTAGTTAAAATATCTTTCATTTGGATGTCACATAATAGACAATAACATATTACTGTATTGAAACACAATATAACTAAAAACAATGTGCACTGTTTGTGAAACCATGAAAGAGAAATTAAAAGAAATGACATTATTTTATAAATCCCATTCACTGTTTCTTAAATGACATCTATCATTACTTCAGACTATCTTTTAAAATATACTAAGATTTAAAAAACAAATGAGGCCTTTGATGGAAGGTTCAAGGCAAGAAGATTTATTCAATTACTCTGTAATATAAACTGATATGCCAAATTTTTATTCCATTCTTGTGTCCCTGTGTTCCTGTTCATGCTCGTCTTCTCTCTCTCTCTCTCATTCTCTCTCTCAATCACTCTCTCTTTCTTTATACACACACACACAGTCACACTAAGGCATGTGAACATATAAATAAATATTCATATATATCTATAGTTGCCTGTTATCAGACAACATTTTTACCTTGTCCTATAATTTTTAAAATATGCAACAAATATATAAAATATGTTATTTACTGGGTATCCACAAATTTTAGGTAATATCCTTAAAGGTACTTTGAAATCTAGAAAAACAGTGTTATTTTATTGATTATATTTAGTTATGGTCATATAATCATAGCTTTATGATGATAGTTATAAGTTTGTGCATACATTTTTCAATGGGGAATAGTTAAACAGATTGACACATCCATGTTATGGACTACTGCTCAGAAATAAAATGGCAAAAATATTTTTGTGTTAAAAGTATGCTGTGAGTCTAGAGTTCATTGAAAATTCAGTCCTATAATATATGATTCCATTTGTGTAATGATATCAGTTTATACCCAAAGGACTTAAAATCAGTGTACTACGGTGACACAGCCACATCAATGTTTATAGCAGCTCAATTCACAATAGCCAAACAAAGGAATCAAACTATACACCCTTCAATAGATGAGTGGATAAAGAAAATGTGGTATATATACACAATGGAATATTACTCAGCCTTAAAGATAATGAAATTATGGCATTTGCAGGTAAATGGATGGAGCTGGAGAATATCACGCTAAATGAAATAAGCCAATCCCCCAAAAAACAAAGGCCAAATGTTTTCTCTGATATTCAGATGCTAACTCACAATAAAGGGTAGGGGGCTAGGGGAAAATAGAGGTACCAAGGATTAGGTAGAGAGCAATGAAGGGAGGGGAGGGGGCGTGGGGGTAGAAAGGATAATAGAATGAATTGGACATTGTTAACCTATGTACATATATGATTACACAACTGGTGTGCTTCTACATCATGTACAACCAGAAGAATGAGAAATTAAACTCCATTTATGTATGATATATCAAAATGCATTCTACTGTTGTATATAACTGATTGGAGTAAATTTTTAAAAATCTGAAAAAAAGTAATGGACTTAATAGGATGATATTAGACAAATGGAAAAAAGATTGGTTGTTCACAATAGTTAAAGGGCTAGGGGTATAAGGCAAATGGGTTTGGGTATAAAAAGAGAACAGGAGGGGTTTTTGTGATGGAAATGTTCTGTATTTTGACTGTGTCAATGCCTATGTCCTGGCTGTGACATTGTACTGTTAACATCTGCAAGATATTTCTATTGAGAAGGGCATTGTCCTGGTAAAGCGGTCATGGGATCTCTGTTGTTTAAAAACATTGCATGTGGATTTATAATTCTCAAAATTTTGATTTGTTGTTATACTTTTAAAACTTCCTAACACATAATTAAAGCACCTGTTGATCACATGGATGAATATTTATTTTCTGAGATTTTTAGTATTGAAAAAAATTTGAAGACATATTTTTAAAATTAGAACAATAAATTAGAACAATGGAGAATACTATAATTTGGTTTACTGTAATGACAAACATTATTAAGAGATAATATTTTATTAGCCTGGGGCGGTGGTGCGAGCCTGTAATCCCAGCACTTAGGGAGGCTGAGACAGGAGAATCTCGAGTTCAAAACCAGCCTCAGCAACAGCGAAGCACTAAGAAACTCAGCGAGACCCTGTCTCTACATAAAACACAAAATAGGGCTGAGCATGTGGCTCAGTGGTCGAGTGCCCCTGAGTTCAATCTCCAGTACCAAAAAAAAGATAATATTTTATTGTTATCAAATGGTTACTTTTGGAAAAATAACAGGCAAGATATGTGCTTTCATATTCAAGAATCATTCTTACTACTTCTCTTCTTTTAATGCTGGACATACTGTTTGAGATTATATGGTATTGAATATGTTTAATTTAGTAATCTAATGGGGACTTTATTACTGCCATTAGTTATGGATCTTTATAACTTGCAAAGTGAAAATATCATAGTTTACAGCAGTTCCAATGTAAGCAAAAATAGTTGTTCATTCTTTTATGGGTCAATAACATTAATTTTGCAATCTGGTTGGTTCGCTGAAATCTCTGAATTTTTATTCGTTCAATTCCAAGGAATTCTCACTAGTGTCAAATTTCTCCCTGGGATTATGCAGTTTTCAAAATTGAAGAATCATGTAATTTTTCAAAAATGTTCCAGGTTAGTTTTGTACCAAATTTGGTAGTTGGCAGTGAAGATAAATACTGACCCAACAGAATCTTTAGCTATCATTATGAGCAAAGCACAGGTTAACTAGTATGGAGACACTGTGAGATATATAAATACAAATTAAGATAAATTAAGATAACTGCAATAGTTATCTCTAAGGCCCCTGGGGTGTCTCTTTTTCAAGAAAGAGTGTGATCTTGGTTAGGAGTTCAGTTGAACTAAGAGAGAGAGAGAGCTGAGCTGCCAAATGTTAACAGTAGTCAAACCAACAACCAAGACTTTCTTAACTCCTTAAATGTGATAGTATAGGTAGACCAAAATTAGAGAAAGCTCTGATTTTCCCTGTGCGATTTTTCCACATGAACCAGGATGCAAATTGAGGGTCAGGAGGATGTGGCTAGATATGGGGTCTTCTACATTGAGGGAGCCCAGACAGATGCTTCCTGCAGTTTTAAGTCTGTTGAGGTTAGGAGGAAGTCAAGAGGTAGGTACAAGCATGAAAAATTAATGCATGTTGAGTCATATGAAGAAAATTTTCTTTAATACTTCCTTCTACCTACCCACTCCCATAAGGGCATCTCAACAGAGGTACCTTGAGAAGACCTCTGCCTGGCACACCTCAGATTAAGATCTCTGGGAATAGAAGTGCCTTGACAGGAACAAAAGTATACGAGGAGTAGGACTGGCCAGGGAAACCAGTCCGACTGTCTGTGACAGCAGCTCTCTTCAGTAACTACAATATACTGGCTCTGTACCAAGTTACCTGGTGTGGAGAGGGCAGCTATCCCTGTGAGACCTGCCAAGAAAAGCCTTGGCAATCATTTGTGGACAGACCTGAAGAGTCAGGTACATTTTTAAATTGGACTCCTTAATTCTTGTGAAGATAAGTGAAGACTGCGTTGGGGTGAGGCTGATGAAGAGAGGGATAGGACATTGTGTTCCAGATTCTGCCAAGCACTGAGCCAAAAACAACATAGAGGAGGAGGAGCTGGGGCATAAACATTAGCAGGAGAAAAAAATGGCTAATTGAAGAAATAACCAGTAATGGGGGCTGTTGTTCAAGTGAGCAAAGGAAAGGGAGAAATTCAGAGTAAAGAGCCTATTCTCTTTATGGATCAAGTTAAGAAGTTTGGAAAGTAAACTAAGAGCAATGAAAAGCTAGGGACAGCTTTGAAGCAGCCAATTTACATATTTAAGTTTTCCATAGAGTTACAACTCCAAATGCTTGTGCAAAGTGACTATGGTTGCTGTAAGGCAAAACTGGAAATGGATAGCCAAGTAAATTTATGTTGCTGTAATTCTGATTATTTGTTGGTTTCTATGATGCAATAGGTAGCAGAAGAATTGGAAGAGAATTGGCTAAATTGAAAGATATGTTCTGAGTTATAATTGCTATTCTTAATTTTGTGATATATGAAAAGACAGCATAAACCACAAATGAATTCTTGTGCTATCTATGATCAGATGAGTGTACGGAGAATTTTTTAAATTCATTTTGAAATATTGAAGAAAAAAAATTTTGTAGAAAATAAAAACATTATTATAAAGATGTTAGGATAGTCATACAGGATAATAAAGTTAAGAAAAATACATGATAATGTAAAACATTATTGTAGTAAATATTTACAAAGAAAGGTTTAAATATATGTAAATATTATTTGATAAAATATACTAGTTTAGATACATCTTAATTGACTTGGGGTATATAGCTACTTAGTTAAATTTGCTTCTTATGGCAAAGAGTTTCAGAGCATGTTATAGAAACAGATTAAAAATAGAGAAATGATGGATTCTTCATTTATCAAGTATTTATCATCTAATCTTCATTTATCAACCATTTAATGACTTTATTCCCAAAAGCTGTCTGCCGAACTTCTGTTAGATTTAAAATTTACCAGAATGATCATTTTGAGAATAAGTGCCAAGCAGTAAGTCCTTTTTATTATGAGACACGTACAAGGACAAAGTCAGAGTATGATTTAGTAATTTTTATTCAAGCTTTCAGTGTAGCCTAGACCATGATACTGTATGAAGAAAATTGACTAACCTCTCTCATATCTCATGAAAATATGTACCTATGCCAAGTTGTTCATCTTTGAGATATGTGTCACAATAGTTTTATGGAAGAAAGAAGTATCAGTGAAAAATGAAGGATCACAAGATTATTTTCTACCAAATTTATATGACTATTGATCTTTTTTATTGATAATATTTTTATGGATATTTCCCCTAACTTGGGAAACATTTACACAATAATTTAGTGAAGCTTATCTGAAAGTATGTAAACATATATCAGTGGATTTTAATAACAACCTTGAACATTATAAGGTTTAAAGACTGAGGAAGTATTTAAATCTCAGAGATTAGGCAGTTGGTACAATGTCACAGAAGAACTGTTTGATGGCATAGAATTTCAGATCTAACTGAGATCTGAATTTCATGTTCTTGCCACTATTCAGTTATATTTCATAATTCAGACAATAAAAATAATCATAGTAATAACTTAGTGTTTAATTCTTTATGGGAATTGGGTGGAATTTTAAGTTTATTAATAGAAAAATATTCGTGTGAATGTTATTGCTGAATATTTAGAAAACGGAAATTAACATTTTTAGTTCACTGTGGTCATTATATATATATATTTGTATATATATATAATATATATGGACATATGTATAATGATTAAAAATAGGCTGTTATTTACCCCATTTTAACTTTGCAGATTAATATTTTTCTATTTTCTTTTTAATTTGTCAAATATTTATGAGATGTCTTCCAAATACCCATCAGAGTAACATACACTGTATTTTTTCGTTTGTTTTTGTTGTTCTGGGTATCAAACTTGGACCATGTGCCTACTAGGCAAGTGCTCTACAACTGAAACACATCTTCAGCCCTATATACTAGTTTTTGTTGTTGTTGTTGTTGTTGTTTTGTACCGAGGATTGAACTCACAAGCACTCAACCACTGGCACATCCACAGCCCGTTTTTGTATTTTATCTAAAAAGGTCTGAGTTTCTTATGGCCTTGCTAAGTTGCTGAGACTGGCTTTGAACTTGCAATATTCCTGCCTTAGTCTACCGAGCCACTGGGATTACAGGTGTGCTCCACTGTGCCTGGATATACTAGGTTTTGATGACTTACTTTTGTTAGATTCACTTGTTAAAACTCACTTCAATTAGTCATATATTAAGTTAAAATTGTCTGATATATTCTAGTTTACAATTTTGTTATGCCATATAACAGTTTTCCATTTTAGAAAATATTTATAAGAATAACAATAAATGGTAAAATAATTTATCAAACTTAAATGATACTAAACATGATTAAAATATTGAGAGAGCAACAAACCACTCTTTTTTTACTATAATGTAAAAAATTCATTTAAACCAATAGAAAACTGTGTAACTGATATTATTAGATCTTCTAAATGATTTTTAGTGTATTCCTGTTAATTACAACTATTTCCAGAACTGCAAACCTATAGTATAATACAGTATTCATGTTACTGCAAGTTAGATAATTTTAATCTAATGACACAAGATTCCTGTTACAAATAAAAGTGCAAATATCCCATTAAGAAAGAATAATAAAAGAAAATTGAGTTTCTTAGATTCTTTTAATTACTTATTTTAAACAAAATTAAATAAGATTTAAGTACTCTGGAATCTTAAAAGTTGAAAAATTAACAACATTGGTCAATGCATAGATTCCAGTTCATTTTCATTGCAGAGCTCAAAAATCTACGATTTTCATATCATGCATTTAATGTAGTCAGGAATGGCTGCATAGATGTGAGACCAATACAGACACACAGAATTCTGTATCTAAACAATATTCTTTATGGAAGTTTAGGAGTTTGTGGTCACAGTTTTTGAATTCTTCATAATTTTATCTTTAAGTTGTGTTTTTTAAGTAAACTTAGAACCATGGTGTGTCCATGGGTAGCTTTGCCACACAACCTCTTACCTACTGCTTCTCCTTGTCTGTGCAGGATTGCTTCTGCTGCTCCCTGGATGCCACAATGCTTCCCAGCCCTTTCTTCCATTTCTTTGTCAACACTTCCACTGCAGGTAGCCTTCAAGGTGTGAACAGTGGGTCAAAGAAAAAAGGGACAGAGGAGCAATAAAGGAAGAACATAACACATAGGCCTGATTTGTTGGCCTATGATTGTGGCCTATTGGTCATGATTGTGGTCCCAGGGGGGTTGAGATGTGTCACATATGGCCAAGAACCTCTTGGAAGGACACTCCAGCAGCTCCACCATCCTAACCCTGAGCTGGCAGTGCCAAAGGTTTTCAGTGGAGAATTTGATGGGGTAAGCTTTTGGCCTACTATGATCATGGTACTGTGTCCCAGTAGGAAATTACAAGGCAGGGCCGCTTTGCACCAGTTTGGGCCTATGATAGCATTGTGAGTATCCTCATAGCCAAAGAAGCAAGATGTAAAATAATAACAACAAAAGAAAATCAAAATGACAAGTTGAGAGAGAGACTGAGTGAACAAAATATATATTTAAAATTTTTGTATCTTTTTAATGGTAAATTTTTGATTTTCACCAAGTCTTTAATATTATACATCTGGATCTTGTGGTAATGCATTATTCATAAGAAAATATAACTCTTCAAGTAGTCCTTACCATTGTGGGTATCCCTTTGTAGTTAAAGTGTTTTCCCATATATTATCTCTTTAAAATTTCAGAATATCCCTATAAATTGATTAAATGTTCTACTTTTTAGACTATGAATTTAGCATGAAGATAAGATGTTAAGAATCCATGAGCAGAACTTTAGAGAAATATGGGATAACATGAAAGGAAAAATATTTAAGATTTATTGGGATAGACAAAAGCTCAGAGATACAAACCAAAGTAATATATAATCTTTTCAATGAAATAATATGTAAAAATTTCCCAAACATTAAGAATGAAATAGAAAATCAAATACAGGAATCTTGCAGGACCCCAAATATACAAAATTACAACAGACCGATACCAAGGCTCATTATTGTGACTATCTATGTCCAACATACAGCATAAAGATAGAGTTCTACAGGCTCCCAGAAAAAAACATTATTAATATTTAGAAGGAAACCCTTTCAGATCTCAGCTGATTTTTCTTTTTTTCTTTTGGTACTGGGGATTGAACTCAGGGGCACTCAACCACTGAGGCACATCCCCAGCCCTATTTTGTGTTTTATGTAGAGACAGGGTCTCACTGAGTTGCTTAGCACCTCACCATTGCTGAGGCTGGCTTTGAACTCACGATTCTACTGTCTCAGCCTCCCTAAGTCCTGGGATTACAGACTTGAGCTACCGTGCCCGGCTTCAGCTGATTTTTCAACCCAGACACTTAAAAGTAGGAGTACTTGAAATATAGCATACCCAGCTCTGAAAGAAAATGGATGCCAACTAAGAGTACTATACCCTGCAAAACTAAACTTCAAATTTATTGATGATATAAAAATCTTCCATTATAAAGAAAAGTTAAAATAATCCACAACCAAAAAGCCTACACTACAAAATATTCTAAACAAAATATTTCATGAAGAAGAAATACAAAATAAAAATGAAATCCAGCAAAGGGAGGAACTACAATAGAAAAACAGTCAATCAAAACAGAAGCTATTTCAGATTAAAATTAGAAGTAATTCAGAATGACAGGGGATAAGAATCATTGATCCATAATAACATTGAATGTAAAAAGTCTAAATACGTAAGTCAAAAGATACAGACTGCAGACTGGATTAAAAACACAAGACCTGCCAATATACTGGCTCAAACAGATACACCTCTTAGGCAAAAGACATCCACAGACTGAAGGTAAAAGGATGGGAAAAAACTTAATATTCACATGAATCTTGCAAAGAAGCAGGGGTATCTGTCTTCATGTATGATAAAGTGGACTTCAAATCAAAATTAATCATAAAAGACAAAGAAGAACATCTCATATTGCTTAAGGAAATGTCCATCAACAAGACATAACAATCCTGAATATGTCTCAAACAATGGAGCATATACATACATCAAATGAACCATCCACAATCTCAAGAATCAAATAGATCACAATGCAATAATACTGGGCGCCTTCAACACCTCTCTCATACCAATCAATATATCTTCAAACTAAAAACTAAATATAGACGTTATGGAACTAAAAAATACAACTAATAATTTAGATTTAACAGACATGTATAGATCATTTCATCCATTAATGAATGAATACACTTTTTTTTACAGCAGCACATGGAACATTCTCTAAACTAAGCCACATCTTAGTGCACAAAACAACTCTTAGCAAATACAAAAAAAATAGAGATAATACCTTGCATTCTAGAAAATCATAATGGAATAAAATCAGAAATTAATAATAAAATAAAAAACAGAAACTAACCTGGAGACTAAATGATACACTATTCAATGACCAATGAACAGTGAAGAAATTAGGCATGAAATTTAAAAAAAATACTTAGAAGTAAATGAGAATAGTGAGACAACATATCAAAATCTCTGGGAAACTATGAAGGCAGTTCTAAGAGGAAAGTTCATTACATTGAGCTTATTCATTGAAAGAACAGAAAATTGCTAAAGAAATAACCTAAGTTTACATCTCAAAGCCCTAGAAAAAGAAGAACAAATTAACACCAAAAGCAGTAGAAGACAGAAAATAATTAAAATCAGAGCCACAATTATTGAAATTGAAACAAACAAAAATATTCAAAATATTGATGAAACAAAAAGTTGATTCTTTGAAAGAGTAAACAAAATTGATAAACTTTAGCCAAGCTAATGAAGAAAAAAAGAGAGAAAATACAAGTACTAAAATTTGTGATGAAAAAGGAAATATCACCAGAGAGGCCACTGAAATACAGATGACAATCAGAAACTACCTTGAAAATCACAACGTCATAATACAGGTGATTCAGCATGCCTTGAAAATCTATACCCCAGTAAGAAAGAAAATCTTGTCGATATCAACAAATTTATAAAGATATATGACCTACTCAAATTGAATCAAGAGGATATAGAAAATTTAAACAGATCATTTTCAATCAATGAAATTGAAGAAGCTAGCAGAAGCCTACCAACAAAGAAAAGCCCAGAACCAGATGAATTCTCACCTGAGTTCTATAAAACCTTCAAAGAAGAACTTACATGAATTCTCCTCAAATTATTCCATGAATTAGAGAAGGAGGGAACCCTTCCAAGCTCATTCTATAAAGCTGGTATCAACCTGATACTAAAACCAGATAAGGAAAGACACTTCAAGGAAAGGAAACTTCAAATCAATATCCTTGATGAACATTAACACAAAATTTCTCAATAAAATACTAGAAAATGCATATAAAAACATACCAAAAAGTGCACCATGATCAAGTGGGGTTCATTCCAGAGATGCAAGGTTGGTTCAACATGTAGAAATCATAAATGTAATTCACCACATCAATAGACTTAAAGACAAGAATCACATGATTATCTCAATAGAAGAAGAAAATACATTTGACAAAAATCAGAATCCATTTATTCTCTAAACACTAGAAAAACTAAGGATAGTAGGAACATACCTCAATATTGTAAAAGTTATATATGCTAAACTTAAAGACAACATCATTCCAAATGGAGAAAATTTGAAAGCCTTCCTTCTAAAAACTGGAACAAGACAGGGATGCCCTCTTTCACCACTCCTATTCAACATAGTCCTTGAAACCCTCGCCAGAGCAATTAGACAAAAGAAAGAAATTAAAGTATACCAATAGGAAAAGAAGAGTTCAAATTATCCCTATTTGCTAATGACATGATTCTATAATTAGAAGACTCAAAAAAACTACTAGAAAGCTTCTAGAACTCATAAACAAATTAAGCAAACTAGCAGAGCATGGTATAAAATCAACAGCAACAAATCAATTGTATTTCTATATGCCAAAGATGTATTGGCTGAAAGAGAAATCAGGAAACTGTACCTTTTAAAATAGGCTCAAAAAAAAAAAAAAAAACTTGGGAATCAATCTAACAAAAGAGGTGAAAGATTTCTATGATGAAAACTACATAACACTAAAGAAAAAAATTGAGGAAGACTCATAAAATGAAAACACCTCTGTTCTTCTGGGATAACCAGAATTAATATTGTCAACATGGCCATGTTACCAAAAGTGTTGTACAGATATAATGCAATTCCTATTAAAATTCCAATGTCATTCTTCATAAAAATAGAAGAAGCAGTAATAAAATTCATTTGGAAAAATAAGAGGCCCAGAATACCCAAAGTAAGCTTTAGCAAGAAAAATGATGTGAGAGTCAACAAAATACCAGACCTGAAATTAGATTGCAGAGCTATAGTAACAAAAACAGCACGATATTGTCGCAAAAACAGACATGAAGAGCAATGGAACAGAAAAGAAGACACAGAGACATTCTCACATAAATTCAGTTGTCTCACTCTAGACAAAGGAGCCATAAACATACATTAGAGAAAAGATAGCCTCTTAAACAAATGGTGCTAGAATAATTGGAAATCTATATGTAGCAGAATGAAATTGAACCCCTATCTCTCACCCTGCACAAAACTCAACTCAAAATGGATTAAGGACCTAGGCATTAGACCAGAGATCCTGCACCTACTAGAAGAAAATGTAGGCCCAACTCTCTATCAGGTCCAGTCCGGAGCTGACTTCCTCAATAGGACTCCTAAAGTGCAAGAAGTAAAAAACGAATCAATAAATGGATGGTTTCAAACTGAAAATCTCTTTCACAGCAAAGAAACAATACAGAGATGAACAGAGATCTTACAGAATGGGAGAGAATTTTTGCCACTTGCACCCCAGATAGAGCATTAATCTTCATGTTATACAAAGAACTCAAAAAACTTAACACCGAGAAAGCAATTAACCTAACCAACAAATGGGCAAAGGAACTGAACAAGCACTTTATAAAAGAGGGAATACATCAATACATCATTTCATGGTGCACTTTTTGCCTTATCATATTTGATAGTTTTTACACATCTACATTTAATTATTTTTCTCTCAATGTCACTAAAAGGTTTCTATTCCTTATAAAGAAATCCATTAATCCAATCATTTACATATTATTTAATTACATTTAAAAGTATATTTTAATTGTTTTGTTTCTAACATCATTACATCTAGATGATGAAAATAATATAGATTTCAAATCATCATAGTAAATAGGGAGAGAGAGACAGAAATTCAAACAATTCTTTGTTCTTGTTTTACTTGGATTGTTGAAACAAACATATCCAGGCAAGATGCACAGTAGCTATACCAATATGTAGATTTAAGTCTTTGTACCATTTTGCTTCAGGTCACAGAGTTGGAAAAATATTTTCAGTGAAAATGCTACATAGTAAATATATCCTGCTTATTGCCCAAGAGGCAAAATTGAGACTATTAAGTAGGTGTTTATATAACCACTTAAAATGAGCCATTTAATAAAATAATGTTTAAAACAACCACAAAACAAAAATTCTTAACTCCTATCACAGGAGGAAGACTGCATTTGGCCAATAGCACATAGTTTGCCTTGCCTTGTTCAGGAGAATTATAAAAAGTCAAGGAGCAATCTCCTTCACTGACCACTGACATATAGAAAGAAAAACCTTAGTTGTTTTGTCTCCAAGATAAAGGCTTCTTTCATTGGTATGGTATGTTCAACTTGCTCAAGTTATGTTATAAGCTAAATAAAGGTAGGTGTCAATGTAGAATGGATAAGGATGATTCAAAAATCAAATTTTATAATTATTTGCCACTATATTTGGAAGAATAACTGACTTCATTCTTTCTTGGAATATCTAAAAATATTTTGTTCTATAATTGTGAAGATTTCATCTCCAAATCTAAGTGAACTACTTTGAATATTCTCTCTTGTGTTTGAAAACAAGAGTGGTGATATAAGCACTACATTATTGTCTTAAAAATTGAACTAAATGCATTAATATTTTATATAAAATATGAAATTTTATTAATTGTAACACTATTCATAATATAAAAATAATTTATTGTGTTACTTCATACCAAAATACCTTTCCTATTTTAATAGGGAAGAAATATTAATAGACTATACAAAATGTGTTCTAATTTATTCATAATGTAAGTATATTCTGTGGTTTGTAGCAGTAAACATAAATTCTAAGCTCCATGCATTATTGTAGATTAATCCTTTGTTTTAAAAGTTTGTAATTTAAGCTACTTATAATTATTTCTTATTTAAGGATGTAGTTAATATTTAGCTGATTTTCCATGGAGCATTATAGGTACACTGTAGCCATTGAATCTGATTAGATATTTTAAAAATTTTAAATAAATTCTTTCCTTTTGCAAAGAAGTCATAGTCATTCAAATGTTAATCAATCAATAAAAATACTATTGGAATAATCTGTAACTATAGTAAACTCCTGGCTTTTTGCTGCATATTTTCATCCTTCAAGAATTTGTCTTAATAAAGATAAAAGATTTAAATCTACACATATCACAAGTAAAGGTATATCCCAGTTTGAGGAATTTACTGCTCACTAAACTAATGTACTTAAATGATGAATACATTTGTTATATGACCTTTTACTATTTTCTTTCTTTCTCTTCTTTTTTCTTTTTTCTTTTTTGCACTCCTGAGTCCTGGAGATTGAACCAAAGATACTTTAGTACTGAGCTACACCACAGCCCTTTTTATTTTTTATTTTGAGACAAAGTCTCACTAAGTGACTTGTGTATCTTAAATGTGCTAATTTTTTAAGAAGCTAAAATTAAATAGAACAAAGACCTATAAAGAAGAGTAAAGAGACAAGGGAGAGGGAGGAAAGAGGGAAAAGGGAAGTGGTGAGGACCTAATTGGAGCAAATTATCTTCCATGTAGTGCATGTGTTATGTCAAAATGAACTCCAATAGTATGTATAACTATAATGCCTTAATAAAAAATTAAAAAGATAACTTCACTCTAGAAAATGCACAACTTACTTAAAGAAACAAGGTTGTCCTTGTACTTGCGATCCTCCTGCCTTAGTCACCCTAGTAGCTGGGTTACTGGCAAGTCTAGTTGATATCTTCTATAAGAAAGGAAAATATCACACTGTCAAATTATAAAATATTTATCATTAATGATTAGCTAATATAATTTTTAAAATACTCAAATTGGAAATTTTCTAATAAAATGCAATGATGTGAATGAATCTGGGACTAAAAGGAGAGTTTAGCTGTAGATAATTATATAATAACAAAAATTAGGTCCCTTGCATATAGCAAAATCAAGGAAAAAATATTTCTACTTCTTTTCTTCAAGTTTAGTTTAATATCTGAAAAACTACTGTTGAAATGACATATAATACTAATTGTCTAAGACTAAAATAAAGTGAAATTGTTACCTAGAAAGAATGACCAAAAGGATAAGTACAATCAAGCCCCAATATGGACAAAAATAGCAAAATTTGGAATGTCTTTATATCTATTACTTATTAGTTTTGTTCAAAAAGTTTCTTCAAGCAAGTAGTGAATTTTCTAAAGTGAAATTATTTTGTTATTTTTATTAGTGCATTTTAGTTATAAATAAGATTGGAGTTCATTCTGACTTAAAATATGATAACATGAAATTTAATTCACTTCAATTCAGTCCCTACAGCTTCTCTTTTAAGATTTTTTTAAAAAATTAGTGCATTATAAATACACAAAACTTCTCAGGAAAGCACTATGGAAATTCCTCAAAATGCTAGGAACGAAACCACTACATAACTCAGCTATCTCACTCCTTAGTATATATCCTGAAAATCTAAAATTAGCATACTATTGTGAAACAGGAACATCAATGTTTATAGCAACACAATTTGCAATAGACAAGTTATGGAAAAAACCCAGATGTCAACGCATGAATGGAGAAAGAAAATGTGGTATGTATACACAGTGGAGTTTTACTCAGCCACAAAGAAGAATGAAATTATGTCACTTGCTGATAAATGGATGGAATTGGGGAACATTATGCTAAGTAAAATAAGTCAGATCCAGAAAGTCAAAGGTAGAATGTTTTATCTCAAATGGAAAGGCTAGACCAAAATGAGGGGAAAAAAATGTGGCTGGGGAGCTGGGGTTGTAGCTCATTGGTAGAGTGTTCACCTAGCATGTGTGAGGCACTGGGTTCAATTCTCAACACTGCATATAAATAAATAAAATAAAGGTTCATCGATAATTAAAAAATAAAAATTAAAAAAAAAGTAGGGAAATTCCATGAAAATGGAAGAGATATCAGTTACACAGAAGACGAGGGTTATGGGGGAGGGAGGACAAAAAGAAAAAGGAAGAAATGGTAGAATGAAACTGACCAAAATATTCCATATACATATATGAATATACCAGAGTGAAGTTTTGGGTTTTGTTTTGTTTATTTTTTTTGGATACGGGGATTGAACTCAGGGGTGCTCGACCACTGAGCCACATCCCTAGCTCTATTTTGTATTTTATTTAGAAACAGGGTCTCACCAAGTTGCTTAGCATCTCGCTTTTGCTGAGGCTGGCTTTGAACTCATGATCCTCCAGCCTCAGCCTCCCAAGCCTCTGGGATTACAGGCGTGTGCCATCATACCAGACTCTAAAGTTATTTTTTTACAAAAGGGAATATTATCCAAACTTTCAAAAGAAATGTCATTACTTAATAAAACACGTAAAGAGTGTGTATGTTAATAGATACTATTTGTGCCAATGAATTCCAAAATCAGTTCTATAGAAATTGTTTACTTACAACTATAAATAATAACACTACTCTTAGCTGTGTAAATAAGAAATAATGTATGTTACAATGAATAAAGAGTAACCCTCTTCTTTTGAAATAGCCATTCACAAACTAGCCACTATAATCACATTCATTCATTCCATCTCAGACAATTCGTAATTAACCCTCATTTCATTAAACCCAAGTTTGATTCCCTGTGTCAAATGAGGAGAATCTTTTCACTTTTTTTTTTCTTTCTTTTTTTTTTTTTGCTACCAGGGATTGAACTCAGGGGCACTCAACCACTGAGCCACATCTCCAGCCCTATTTTGTGTTTTATTTTAGAGACAGGGTCTCAATGAGTCACTTAGTGCCTCGCTGTTGCTGAGGCTGGCTTTGAACTTGTGATTCTCCTGTCTCAGCATCCCAAAGTTCTGGGATTCAATATTAATATTCAACAATTATATTCTTTTCTTTACTATAATTTCATAAATTCATAATACGCTAACAAAAGACAACTATTTCCTTTCATCATTATAATTTATTTGAAAATTAGTAAATATATATTAGGTACACACCTTCTTTTGTAATGAAATCAATTTTAATTTTGTGTATCAAGGATGCTCTGTAATTTTAATTCTGATTTTATTCTTAATTGGATACTTGTTTGCAAAATTCTACAATATGAAACAGAGTAAAAAACAGAAGTACATATTCCTTTCTTAAGTATGTTTGATATAATATCAGAACCAAAGCATTGTTGACTTTACAGATGAAAATATAAGCATTTTATTTTAAAAGTTTTAGTATCACCATTCTAAAATGGCATACTTAATTCACTCAGGAAATATTTTCAGAAGAAGGTTTTAAGGCATAAGAAGTCTTTTTCTGAGTCACAAATAACCTTTAGAAAGACATCAATATATATATATGAGACAGAATCCTCATGTCAGCAAATATAACAAAAATTTGAGTTAATAGTGACAGAAAGATGAGCTACTTTAATATCGAGGAAATCTTCACGAAAGCATATGATTTAAAAGTTCGCTTAAATGATCACCACCACTCAGAAAATAAGAGAAGTCGCCTTATAAGTATAAAAACTGAATGAACATGAATATCCAGTAGATTTGGAATAAGAGATAAATGAAATTCTTCTGCCTGCTCAGTCTGCTATAATAAACTCCACTCATTTGGTCCCAACTGACCTTTGTTCCTCAGAGTTTCAGAGACTGGGAGTCCAAGATCAACATGCTGGTAGGCAGATTGACTGATGAGGTCCCTCTTCCTGGCTTATAGGCAGCTCCCTTCTTGCTGGGTCCTCACTTGGTAGAAAGAGGAAGGAAGAGAAAACTCTGGTTTTTCTTCCTTTTATTTTTCATAAGGGCACTGATCTCCTCATAGGGACCCAATTGAATGACGTTGAATGACTTCACTTAATGCTGACTACTTGCCCCAACTCCAGATACTATCACATTGCAGACTGGAACTTCAACATGGGGATGTTTTGATATTTCCATACTCACCAGCAAGTATAACACATCTTCTCTTTCCAAGGCATCATTTGATTTTGCCTCTTACCTTTAAGTTTGATGTTTGAAATGATATTTTACGAGTAAAATTTTCCTTTTACTGAAATGTGGTAAGGTAGATTATATTTATTATTGTTTCATTTAATTTTTTATCTTCTGCCCATTGTTAAGTAATAACTTCTGCTCATTCTTTCTAATAAGTTATTTTCACTTTTTTGAAAGCTAGGTAGATAGATAGATGATAGATTTTGATTCTAATACTTGTGCTTTGCTCTTTATGATTTCTTGTCTGGCTTTATCTGTGATACCTGTTGAACAGAAGTTTTAATAAAAGTAAATCAATAAATCTTTTCTTTGAGGTTTTTCATTTGTCTTATTTTGTTTTGTGAAACTTGTTTATTGAGAAGAAATGTGGGATATTAAAATGAATGTAGACCACTAGCCTACTAGTCAGTCTAGAGAGGCAGGTGAGATAGGCACACACACGCTTGTGCGTTTTCTCAGGGTGAAGACGTGTTGACTAAGGCAGATTGAGGAACTGAAGTAGGAATCTGTGTCACTTAAAGGAGACTTAATCACATTTGCCACAGCCATTGATACTCTAGTCAGTTGTGAGAGGTCACATCAGAGAGAATTTTCTGAGGAACTTATGGAAAACACTCCACAGAAGGAGTGTTCTCTATCTGGGATGTTCTATAACTAGAAATCACTCGAGCAAGGTAAACTGTGTCAGTCAGTACATCTCCAGCTTTGCTCTGACATCCTTGTAAAAATAGATGAAGCCCTAGATGATAGCTGGAACCAAGGAGGAGATTAAGTGAAGAAAGAAAAATGCTCCCCATCACTATTGTAATTTTTCTAGCTAGGAATAGCCTTGAATTTCACTAAAACTGAACAATATTTGGATGTTTCAAGTTTTCCTGAAGTGCATGTTATTATTAGAGCAATCAATTATTATCTTCTGTTGACCAGACAACCAGATTTTTCATTCTGGGTGGATAAAGCAAGTTGAAGGAGTAAATAAATTATAGGACAATTATGTAAAAGAATAAAGTGGCTTTATGCTGCCCCCCCTACATACTTCAGTTAATTGAATAAACTGTTCTATGAGCATGGGCCAGGAAGACCCCATAGTCACAGTCCTTCTGTGCCCAGCAGAAGGTTATCAGCATGTTTCATAGACTTCTTTTAACTCTCTCAGGGTGGAATTCCCCTTGGGTATGATGAGGTTATTTGAAAACACTTTGTTTCCTGCTAGTTGAAACAGTAGCTTTCAAAACAGATGTTCACACTCTTTCTATTCCTTATAATGGAATTGAGCATGAAACATGTGAGAAATGAACTTTTCACATAAGCCATACCATATTCAATATTCTCTGATCAGTTAATTCCTGCCCAAGTGTAATGAGTGAAATAATTTGTTAGTGCAATTTTGTTTAGATTTTCCCTATTTAAAACAAATAAATTCTGGGTTTTGGTTTATGAAATTATTTTTAAAGAGTAGGATATGATAAGTAATAATTTTATCATTGTTCCCCTGAATATTCAGATATCTTGGATCCCTCAAAGAACTTACTTAGTTTCCAAATATGCTAATAATCACTTTCAGAATCTGCAAAGGGTATTTCTAACAAGCTATAACATCTACTTACTTATGAGGCACTATGAGACCCTATGTGTTCCCCACTATTAGTGATGATATTTTGCCTGAAACAATAGTCCTTTGTAAAATGTATACATATAAAACACAAATGTTTGTTTTGTTAATATTAATGTTAATTTGTTAATGTTATCATTTCTGTTACTGGTTTATTTGTTTTTTTCACTTATTTCTGGCATAGTCTATCTACTGCTAAGGAAAGTTCTCAATGTTTCCCCTGAAATAGGAAACACACTCTCATTGATAGCTGGCTAGTAGCTCCAAGTGAAAAATTTCATGAAGAGTTGGCTATATTTTTCTCAGATGACATTTCCAAATGATATATGTCATGTGGACATGGAATGATGGAAACCAGAGTTGATCATGGTATTTGCAAAATATTTTTTCAAATTCCATGTTAGTTAATTTTTAAGGACACAGCACTTCCATAAATAATGAACATCAACATGTTTCTTTTCACTTTGTGTTCTCTCTTCTCATCTACTTTATTGGTTTATATTACAAGTTGGACTCCCTTTAGAGTCTCACCAACATTCTGGAGAGATATCAGAATTCATAGTTCTAATGTATACTCAGAAGAGATATTATAAAATCACTAAAATTTTACCAAGTTGTTTGCTACACACACACATACACACACACACACACACACACACACACACTCACTCACTTTCTTTTGCTGATACAGATTGCCCCATATCATGATTAATATGTATAATGGTCATGCTATGACTTTTCCATATATTATATCGTAAGATTCTACATTACAAAAATGAACCAAAAATCCCAGAATCTCAAAACTAGGAGAAGCAATGAGAGAAAAAAGTTATTAAAAGGCCAATATAAGAAATTCCTATGCTTTTGCAAATGTATAATTATTATCATACTCAATTAATGATACTGGTAATAGATGAGAAATTTTATTGGAAGCTATCATGTAATTAATTTATTTCCTTTATGATGTCAAAATTGAAAAATCTATATTCAAAACTATGAAAATGAAATAAATATGATACAGTGGAATTATATCAAAGCTCTAAATAATCTGGTTTAATTCTACATATGGAAAAATGCAGATAACTATAAATAGAGTCTACTACTAAACAACATGTTACTATGATAACACTTTTTTAAATTTTTTTTAATATTTTATTTTTTTAGTTGTAGGTGGACAGAATATCTTTATTTTATTTTTATGTGGTGCTGAGGATCGAACCCAATGCCTCACACATGCTAGGCGAGCACGCTACCACTGCACCATAACTCCAGCCCCATGATAACACTTTTGATTGGAAAAAAAAGTGTCTGTGTTGATATTTTTCCTTCTGTTTTCTTATGAGACAAATGAGAGAGGTTGTAGCAAAATCTTATTTATGTGATAAAATGTTTGGTAATTTTTAACTTTGTGTTACATTGTTTTATATTTCTTCATTTTGATTAATCTAAAATAAAAATAAATTTGTATTTATAAAACAAAATAAACTTACTGATTATGTAACTCAGTAATGAAAGATAAGTTGACACATAAGTCTATGAAAGACATTTTATATAATCAAATATTTATTTCAAATATTTTTGGAATTTTTATTATTTCAATACATGAATATGAAACCAATATAATTTTTTCTGAGATTAAATAGGTCATTATGAAAAACAACTTGTGCCTGTTTATCATTTGTTTTCTCAGGATATCCATTCTACAAAGTATTTATAAACTTCTGGCATTAATAATCTTATATATAATAGTGTGTGTGTACATATATAATGAAGATCCCACATGAAAAACAGGAGGATACATTTATTTGAACTACGAGCAAATCTGTATTTAGTGTACACTATCCAAGATTCAGTGTCAGGCTACTTATTTGTATCTCTAGTAAAAGAGACATGAGCATTAAATCACCTTAAGCACAAAATATGTGAGAGCAAGAGGGGAGGAAATGGGCATGCCAATAAACATATAATGTAATCAAACTTTTAAGTCCAATGGTGTGTGAATATATCTGATACATAATAGCAAATTAGAAAATTATGGTGAATATTAACTTTATTAAAAAGACAGATTGTTTCAGAAGAAACTTAGGTTCTTTCTCATTTTCTGTCTTTTGAATGATGACTGTCTTTTTTCATATAACTTTATGTTCTCATGGTGATTTTCTGTGCTTAGGTGCCATGCGCATATTAAAGGCAAGAAGACAAGTGGCTATAGCAGGAACCTGTTCTCTGATGTGTTCTGTCCCTTTCACAATGCAATGAAAACATCTTCAAGCTCTTCCTTCTAAGATCTGATGTCCTGTTTGGCAGTAAAGGATTGAAGAAAGTGAAAGTTCTTGTAAAGATTGACTACAGTCATGGCTCATTCCTTGAGAATGGGTACAATAGGAGGAAAATGTCCATCGCATCTGTGAGTGTGTGTGTCTGTGTGTGTGTGTGTGTATACAGTAAAGGTAGGAAAAAATGTATTTTGTAGCATATTTATACCTAACCACATCTACTTTAATCTATATTTTGAAAATAATGTAGTCAAATTACATATTCAATTATTTTTGTCAAATTATACATATATAAAATACACAATTTTGTAAAATTTTATAAATCATACTCTAATTTTGGTTAGTTATAAAATTTAAAAAGTTTTATTAGAGCCCTATTCAGCATTCAGATTTTGTTTTAAACATTCATACTTGATTCAGCCGTTTTCTCAGTACTTCTGAATGAATAATATCCATTTAAAGCTGCCTGGATTTTTGATGTTGTAATTTGTTCATGATTAGTATGTTAGTTAAGACAAGCAAGGCTGTTTTGTGTTTTTTATGCCTTGTTAATATTATTCCACTTACAAAGTGCCTGAAGTAAATAAGTGAAGGAATGAACAAAAATATATGAAATAATTCTTGTTGCCTTGACTTTACTACTAGCATTAACACTACTATTACTCATTTAATAAGTGTTATGTCCTACAACTGTTTTGAACCTATATTAGCAAACCACAGGTCATTGAATTAGGATTTCATAAATATTAAAATAATGAAATAAAACTAAATAAAAATAATAATTACATAAAATTTCTAATTAATTCATATGTTTGATTTTAATTTATGTTTTTCAAAATTTTACCATGAAGGCAATTTATGTATATATATTCAATCAAAAGTCAGATCTTTAAACTGATTATTTGAGAGAGAAGACAGTCATTATAATTTTAATATAATATTATTATAATTTTAATAAGTTTACATAATTTTTCAATGCTACATGGTTCATTGTAATAGCATTTTGAATTATTGTATTGTTATTGACAATCAGTATAAACTATTTGGAATATAATACAGCATATGGATTCTATCATCACTGAATGACAAGAAGAAACATAATACATTAAATCTCTGTAAATGTGAGCAGACAGAAATAATTAGAAGGGAATTTCAGAACTATGTTTTTAAAGGATTTTGTGCAAAAAAATTATAGTTTTCATTTTATCCATATCTAACCAAGGGCCTTTATAAGACACATAAATGACAGCTTTAAGAAAGATTGCAATGTCTAAAAATAATATCCTTCCAAACAGAATGCATCACTCTTTCAAAGATGTTGCCTTAGTGTGCATGAGAGCTCTGTGTAATGAATTTGTGTCAGAACTTCAAACACAGAATACGTTACATAGAGTGACAGATAAAAGAAAAATTGTAAACACTAATATTAGTAGAGATACGAAAAACAGACACGGGATACGTAAAAAACATATTGTGATTTATATGAGAGAGGATGAAACCAAGAAATACAGAAAAAACTTGCAGAAATAAAGGCTTGAGTTTTCCTTTATGATAATTTCTAACAGTGATCAAAACAAAATAACTGCAAAGAAACACAAATCTACAACTATTTTGATGGAACTTCTGAATTCCATGTAAAAACAAGAATTCCTACAGCATTATTGCCGTATTTCTCTCCCATTTGGTCTTGAAGTTCATGTCTCTGGAGAGTAGCTGTAAACTCTAGCCCTGTCCTGAAGGGGATCTGCTTGGGAGCTGGTCATAGATGTCTTATTTCTTCTTGCTGATGCATAGTCTGACACCTAAGTTTTCAGCCTGTGATGAGGGATCCCTGGTTTCTAACAAGAAACTTGTTTATACTTACAGATGCCCTGTGGCTATCCTCTGATTTGTGAAGTTTATTCCTACCACGAAAGCCACTCTCTAAGAGAGCCCTGTTAAACACAGAGGAGGCAACAACAAAACAGGTTAAATAGCAGGAACAGTGAATTACTTGCAGATCTAAAAGAGCAGAGGGCAGCACATCTCACTGAAGAGAGCAGAGGGCAGCACATCTTACTGGGACAATAGGATGGGGCAAGACTGGAGGGACATGTGTATTAACTAATAGCTGCATCAAAAAAAAAGAAGAAGGTTCAAGAGACCTGTGTGGATCAAATTCAGGCTTAGGACATTACCCAAACACACTTCCTGTGGACATTGGAATTGATGAGTTCCCTGGGCTCCTGCTGTGACCAGTGTGATATAGTTGCATGATGCCTTAGGGTGGAGGTCAGTGGGGCAGGCCAAGAAGGTTGCATTTAGATGTTTCAGAAGGATATGCTCACCAAGGGGACTGTTATATAGGGCAAATATCTAGATGGATCCAAGTGAGGACATGAGAAGTGGTATAGAACTGGAAACTGTCAAGAGTGACTAGTCTTGCGTAAGTCATGGAAAGTTAAATCCATTCTCAAAATGGATACTGTGACACTGTAAAATTATGAGAATTCCCTGTATATTAAATAGTGATTTGGTTACAAAAGAAAAACAATCCAGTTTAAGTAGTACGTATGTATTTTAAAAAATAAAAGAAAATAATATAACATCTTTTTGTTAAAATAATTACCAGTAAATAAAAATGTTGCAATAACTGTACAAATAACTTCTTTCTTGAGAATTTTGAAAATATATTATTGACATCAAGACCCTCTTCCACCTCACCTATGACTCCCTAAATTTTGGAGCATGTTTTCTACAAACAAGGGTAATTTTACATAATTGCGATACATAATTTTACATAATTATGATATTTCAAAAGCAGGAATTTAGATTTTTTCCATTACACATCTTTTCCCACAAATCTCATTAAAGTTTTGGTAATTTTCCAAATATCTTTTCTAGAATATGAGAAGAGAGAGAATAGAGAGAATGTTAATAGTGTTGACATTATTTAAACTAAAATAAATATTTTTCAGGAAATATACTCAGCAAAGTAAGTATTTGCCCTCCAAAGCAGAAGTAAACATTTGTGAACAAACAGCATTAGATAGATACAATTATTTGATGTACTATAACCACATCAAAATAAAATAAGGAAGGTAAGTAGACTGATAACAAAATACATAAAAAGAGGATAGAATGGGTAGGAAAGGATATGGGTGAGGATAGGATAACAGTATGAGCTAAAAATTTAAGCAACTCGCAACAATTATAATTAGAGTGTGCACTATAATCTAAGTTCTAAAATATGATTCTTCAAGTAAACAGTTCTCATACGGAAATGATAAAGGCACCTTTGACATTTAAATTATTTCTCTGTGAGTCTCAGGAATATTCAAGATGTGAGTTAGGCTGGTCAGGGAGAAAACATGTAAACATTTTATTTTAATTAAGGCAGGAGTTAGATCATAGCATTGCATTGGCATTTTCAAGAGTTTTCATTGAAGAATTCATATCTGTAATTTCATGTTGGATTTTTCTTAAATGCAAATTGGACTATGTTCAAATAGGAAGTTGTGAGAAAAAAAAATTGACAGCAGTTTTTGTGACCTGGGTTCTGTGCTGTGCTGTGATGACCACTCCATGAACTTGCTGAGGTGGCAAAAGAAAGTAATTTACTAAGAAGGGACATCCTGAAGACTGTGCTAACTAAATTCTTTCCTAGAACAATGGTATGGTCTCAGCCGATCTTGGCTGGGCCAGCATTTTATAAAAGTAAATCCTTTGAGCTTCCTCATTTTTACCCTTAAAAAGGAGCCTCTTAATCCTTCCTTAATGGGCCACATTCTCGTTTCTACCAGAATCTGTGCTCTCTGGGCTACAATTCTAAGGACCACCCCCCAACCCACCACCCCCACCAATACACAGGGCTGGTGGTGGGAAGAATTGAACAAATATGAAAACATTTGGGAAATAGGCATCTAAATCTTTGATATTACCAATAATAGTTTAACATAATGGATGGAAAAATACAAATAGACTAAATGAAGATGAAATGGGAAATGCTGGAATATAAGAATAAACAATGACTAAATTTGGCTTTACTTTTATGTGCTCTGTGCTTCTCCTAAAAGCCCCATAATACTTCATATTTGGCACGTGACTGTGGCAGTTCAGCAATGCTGTTTTCTGAAATACTTAATTTCTCATCCTTCATCCATATAGTGTCCAGCAGGTCTAAAAATTATGTCTTTGTCACTTTGGTTGATAAAACACCTGAGTCAGGAGTCATTCCTTCCTCACATTTTTGTGTTTGCTAGCGAAAAATGTTGAACTGTGTGGGATTTAATCCTGTAGAGAAGGCTGGGAGATAATACAGCAGCATGACATTCATTGTTTTGAGATAGAAACACTATATTGAGACATGGGCACAGGTTGTCATTGAAAAAAGCACACCATCCTGTGTTGGATTTAATTTTCTCACTTTCTCCACATTGTTCACTCTGGCTTTATTCAATTCCAGATTTCAAGATTCAGACCTGTCTGGAGGAATATTCCTGGATTGAACTACTCAGAGTGGGTTCTTTTCACATCTTCATGAATAAGTATAAGCCAAACAGACAAACATTTACTTGTTAAGCTGTCCAATCTAAGCATCAAAATGAAAAACAAACATGATGAATGGAAGCATGCATTTTAGTAACAACATTGCATTTTTCTCAGATTTTTGTTTTGTTCATTTTAAATGAAACTGGATTCATTTACTTGCTAATAGAGAAAAAGTTCCTAAAGAAGGGAATTATTTTTCATGTCTTGATGGATGTTAAAACAACAGCGTGTGCTTTACAAGTGAAGCAAATGACCCAAATGACTCAGAGAATCCCAGACCAACAGCTGAAATGACACCGTTTAGGGAACAAAATTTATTTCTGAGTTTGGATCCACGTGATCTCGCATTTACATTGAAAGTACAATGTACACATACACTTTCTTTTTAAAAAATGTGATATTTTTAAGTTGTATTATATTAACAATAATACCTAGAATAAATACAGCTAAAATTTTAATTCAATTAAGAAATCTTTTGGTTTTTTGTATTTTATTTTATTATTATTATTTCTTCTTATTTTTGCTTTAAAAAAGCTTATCTTGGAAAATATCTTGGAAAACTTTTTTTCTTTTTGCTTCTTTTAGTGTTAGCAACATAATAGCTTTTGCCATATTTATTATTAGTACAGTTCTGAAATCATTTAACTGAGTGAAAATTTAAAATCTTCCAATAAAGACATGACTTTGATGTTGATTAAGACAAATGCCACACGATATATGCTTTCTTACCTGAAATGTAGGGATAACATTGAGGACTAAAGTTGATATAAAAAGGAGCGATATATGTCATCAAAGTAAATGTTTAAAAATAAGTACCAGGCTAGTGAAAGATATCACATTAATGAAAATAAACTCATAAATATTAAACATGCAAACTTACCTATTCTTTTTAATCAACACATAACAATTATATCTATTTGTGGGGTGAAATTTCAGTGTGTGTATACAATGAGTTCTGATCCTATCAGGGTAATTAGCATTCCTTTATGCTTGGAGCCTTTGAACTTGGCTCTAATACTTCTTGACATAAATGGCAGATGGTTGTATACCAGAGTCACGTTATTTTCCTATAGAAATGTAGAACTCATTCCTCCTATTTACTATTCTCCCTCTTCCCTGCCTCTCATAGTGTCTAGTAATTACTATTTTACTCTTTTCTATTTAATGTAAACTTTTTTTTTTAAGCTTTCGTTTATGACAGATAGCATGCTATACATTTCTGTGGCCTGGCTTATTTCTCTTAACATAATATCTTCCATTTCCATTCATTTTGTTACAAGTAACAGAATTTCACTTTTTATGGCTGTTAGATTTCCATTGTGTATATGTACTACATATTATTTATTCACTCATTTGCAGGTGGACATCTAGGTCATCTCAGATCTTGACTGTTGTGAATGGTGCTGTCATAGGGGTGAGAGTGCACATGTATCTTCGATATGCTGATCTCACTTTCTTTGGATATATACCCAGAAGTAGGACAGCTGTATCATATAGTAAGTGGTTTTTCAGTTTAAAATTAACTGCTATTTTCCATAATGGCTGTATTAATTTATATTCTAGCCAGTAACATCTCACTGTAGTTTGACTTCCATTTTCCACAGAAATAATGATATACATGAAGATTTTTATAACACCTTTGATTAAAGTAGCTATTACAAACTCTCAAATATAGAATGTCAACAATATGAATCAGATATAACTCCAAATTTGACCTTACTCCTTGAAAGGTTCGGTCTTTTAATGATTCTGGAGATGGGCCATAAAGGCAAAATACTAAAAGGAAAAAATTTCACAAGGAAAACTGATATTTTAATGATCTTTACATTTTAGAATGAGAACTCAGATGCTATATTCTGGTCTAAAATTGTAGATTGGTTGTGAGGAGATAGCTACATGCTATCATGAATCATATTTTCTCCCAGTTTTGGGATGGAGAATATATAAAATTTTACTACATCTTTTTAATTTGTATTTCAAAAGCATAATATTTAAGAAGTATCCCCTGAAATACAGTAGAAATTTTTTTCCTTTGGTTCCTGCTTACTGTTTTTTAATCTTTCACACTTGGAAATATTATTGCCATAATATTAATTTTCTTTATTATTATTTATTATATTTTTCTGCAATTGGCTAATTCTATTTTGCTATATTTTAAGTCAATTGCAAAACATTGAAAAAATATAACAGTGATTACATTATTCACTTTATAGAAATAAAAACTTGCTAGTTTTACTAGATTCATAAATAAAATTATATCATGAGATAGATCTTTCAAAGAAGAAAATTAAGGCATAAATATCAAATATTTTCTTCTTTCTTATCCTACCCCACTAAAAAACCCAAAATATGGGAAGTATTCTCAATTTGCTTTATATGTGGGATATTAATCTCTTTTATTTTCCCTTAAAAGTTTGCCTGAAACCATGTATTTTTAACTTTGATCAATATAATGTTAATAAATTACAACTCTTTAATAACATCACATGTTGAATTACATTATGATTCCGAGCTCTTCTTTTTTAACAAAGAGCGCACTCATACTGAGATCACTTTCCCTTCCCTGCTGTGTCCCTTACTATGTCCTTGGAACAACAGTTCCCCTGCCTGAGTTCCATTTTCACTTTGCTAGAGGGTGTCTTTAAATGAGGTCTTATTCAAAGTGAATATACCTGAAACCAATTTGTTAAAACTGTATGAACATGTGCTTATTTTTCTTTCATAAGTGTTTGATGTATTTGAGATATTATTCTATATTTAAAATATCTACATTACTTATTTTAATAATGTTAAGGGATTTTTCTATTATTGGGTCTCTCAGGAAAATTCTACTCAATAGTTTGTATGCACTGTTCTTTTTTGTTAGTATTCAAGTTGTTTTCATATGGTATAGTCCTTCTATTATTTATACTTTTTCACGTGCAGTTCTGTATTTCACTGTTCTGAAATTTCTATCTAGAGGTAACGATTAGCTTTCCTAGAGTGTTGTACAAGCTTCTTGACACTTTTTATTAGCTTCTATTAGTTTTTCTATTTCATTCACAATTTTGCATATTTTTGATTGAAGAGAATAGTCAGTAGACTAGTGAGGGAAGGTAGGAAGGCAGATTGTAAACGTTTGTGTTTAAGCCCTATAGATGATTGCAATACATGCTAAAATTTGATACTAAAGTTATAGAATACCTCAAATTTTCTTCAAGAACTAATTCCTATAGTATTATTTATTTTAATTTATTAATTGTAAAAATTAATGAGTTTTACTGTGACACTTACCTACATGTATATACCATGCTTTGATCATTAACTTTTCCCTACCCACAACCACAAGATCCTCTTCCATTAAATCTCTGTTCTACTTTTCTACTTCCAGGTGGTTTTGTTCTTGTTTGCTTGTTTTCACATATGAGATAAAAAAGCAATACTTTTCTTTCTGTATTATGTCTATTTTTCTTAACATCCTATCCTTTGGAGTTTCAACTTTCCTGCAAATGACCTGACTTCATTTTGTTTACTGATGAATAATACTCCATTGTGTATACTATATTTTGTTGACAGTTATCTTGGATGATTCCATAAATTAACTATTGTGACTAGTTCTGCAATAAACTGAGATTTACAGAGATGTCTTTTGTCTGCCAAGTTTATTTTCTTCAGATATATACCCAGGACTGGAATAGCTGGATTATATATTTGATCTAATTTTAGTTTTCTTTCTTTTTTTTTGAGGATAATTTATGTATTTCATACTGACTATACTAATCTACTTTCCCACAAATAGCATATGAGGTTCATTTTTTTTCTACATCCTTGCCAACGTCTGTTTTGTTTGTTTGGTACTGGAGATTGAACTCAGGGATACTTGACCACTGAGCCACATCTCTAGCCCTATTTTGTGTTTTTATGTAGAGACAGGGTCTCACTGAGTTGCTTAGCACTGTCCTACAATATCCTACACTGTCTTCCTTAAATATTTCAGCCATTTATTTGTGTTCTCTTAAATTTTATTTAGTTTTTTAAAGAATTGTTATTTTGAATTCTTTATCACTTCAGTTTTTTTTTTGCTTTTATTTTTCTGGAAAGTTGTGAACTTCAGGGACGTATTCATATTGCTTTTTTCCCATATTTCCTGCAGTTTAATGTTGAGATTAGCTTATCAGTTGAGGTGTTTACCTCTTCCACTTTCATATGAAAGCCTTTTTGGTAGGCAGTTTTCCTTTGATGGTGTGTCCTGGAATAGGGGTTTCTTGTGCGGCATTGGTTTTAATTCAAATGAGAGTTTATAATATAGTTTCCCTGCACTTTATTGACTGTGATTAGTGGATTTTGACACAGTGGACACCCTGTTGGTTGTTCAAGCACGTGTGAAGAGGACAGCAAAGTATATAGGACACACTCACACTCAAGGCCCCAAGAAGTATTAGTTTCCCTAGGGTTCTGTTGATATTAGCAATTACCTGAGAGCAATTCTGCAATGGACTATTTCAATCATGGCAATTGGGCCTGGACTTTGCATCCCCTGTTGTGACACTGGTTCATTTCCAATTGTTTCATAGGGAAAGGCAGGGTCACCTGTATCCCTCTGTGATACTCATGTGTGCAAGCTGATAAGGTATGGAAATGACTGATGCTGAGGTCCCTCATATGCATGGCACCCCAAACATGATATTTTTCTCTACTGTTGTGATATGTGTGGGTGTCCAGGAGCAGGACCTTAGCACTCTGTCTTTCCATGGCTACTTGGGGACAGGTTGTCAGTTGAGGGCTGTTATACACCCTCCTCTTTAAGTTGAAGTATATGCTAAGTTTCTAGTAAAATCAGGTCATGGCTTAAGCAACATGAAATCAGTTGGGAAGTGTAGCTCAGTGTCTCCCACTATCCACCGTCTTCACTTTGCCTGGCTAGATCCCCAGGAGCATGAATAAGAAAAGAAAAAGTGGGAGAAAGATAAAAAACTTAAAACAAAATAGAAACAACAACAAGCAATACCATCAATGTTCACATTGTTATTTATATATTTTTGTGAATGTTTGCATTTTTAAGGATTTATATACATTGAAGTATGGTATTAAAGAACTTCTATGAAGGGGACAGATGCAATTCTTCCTCTCACTAACAATCATTTTTGCCACATAGAATATATCCATTTGCTCCTCTGCCACAATAGAAATTGCAGCTTTTAAAGTTATGATGCAATATGCACAGATTGATAAAATGTTCCAAAAGGTAATTGATATCTCAGATTAGACTCATCTTGAGGAGAAAGATCAAATTATTAGTTAATATCATTGTTTTCTAGCCTGTTATAAAAGTATAATTTAGCAATGCTCTGTGTACTTAAAATATATTTCATATATTGTGAATGGTGTTGCCTAGGTCTAAGATTTTGTTACTTTTTACCTGCACTGAATTCTGACCCAAGATCTTTTATATGTGGCAAATAGTGTTTAATAACATTGTCATCATCATCAATATTCATATCAATCCTTATGATCCATATAATCAACATCAATACCATCATCATTTTTATGTGGTAAATAGGCTTCAACAATATTGTTGAAGTATATACTCATCAGCTGCTTCCATATCTGGAGATCTGAAGTTCAAGGCCAGTCTCAGCAACTCAGTGAGACCCTAAGAAACTTAGGGAGAGGAGACTCTGTGTCAAAATAATAATAATTTTAAAAATCCTAAACAAAAGATGTGGGGATATGACTCAGTGGTATAATGCGCCTGGTTAAATCTCCAGTACAAAAAAAATCTCCAGGCACAGCTGCTAGAAGAACATATCAAAGACTTCATGATAAACAATTTACCTTCTCACAGTTCTTGAAAGTCCTAGATGAAGTTGAAAGTCCTAAATCAAGATTTTAGCAAGATTGTTTTCTCCTGAGGCATTTCTCCTTGATTTGTTGATTACTGTCTGGTATTAATTCTTGTGTATATTTTTGGGATATTAGTATCTTTTCTTTACCCCTGACCTTGCTCAATGATGAAGTCAGGCAGATCAGTTTGAGAATAGTTTGGTATTAGTGTTGCCCTTAGAACAAGACAGTGATTATTGATTTCATCTTTGTACCTTTAGAGTCAATAGTTATCAGTGAAAGAATAATTGGGCCTGAGGAAATTAGAGTGTGCAGTGTGGTAGTCATGGAGAGGGTGGCAGGTGCTATTACTTCCTCTTTTAATTATCTTGCTGTATTGTTGATTTATAAAGATATGCTAATCTTCATCACTATAAATACCAAATATAAAACATGCACTAACATAGTAATTATGCCACATTTAAATAGCTGGTTATTAGGGACTGAATTATGTTCCCCTATAATTTGTATTTTGACGTTCTAACCTTCAGTACTTCAGAGTGTTGACTTTGTTTGCAGAGATGGCCTTTAAAGAGGTAACTCGTGTAAAATGAAGTACTGTCACTTGGTTCCAGTCCAGTACGACCAGCCCTTATAAGAAGAGGAAATTAGGACCTATACAAACTTGTAGATGGAGGAAAGGTTGTGCGAGGACACAGTGAAACGATCTCCTGGCCATCTCCAAGCTGAAGAGAAATGCATCAGAAGAAACCAAAACTACTGTCACTTTGCTTGGATTTCAGTTTCCAGAACTGTGAAAGAATATATGACCTTTGGTTAAGCCACTCAGCCTGGTTTACCCTCTCATGGCACCTTAGCGAACTAAAACACTGGCAGTTCCAAAAATTTTAGGCACACAAAAACATGTATATTTTGGAAATAGGAAAGTGTTTAGAACTGCATAGTATTTCAAATTTCCGTAAAGGTAACAATGATAGAGTAGATTATATACATATATATTATATAGTAGATAACAATAATAACTACTATTATTATTATGCTATTATTATATAGTGGATTACATGTAATACATTATATATATACACATGTACATACATACATACATGTATGGAGGCATTTGAAAACTATTCTTTGTTTTCTTCCTTTGTTTCCATGTTGACACTCTAAGTAATAAGTTTCTCAAAAAATAATTAAAATATTCTCTGGTAAAGTATATTTCTTCTTTTACTCCAAGAGCAAAAAAGATAATACACAAAAAGGAGGGAAAAGGGAGAAAGAAAGGAAATGTTTAATTAGCTTATGTTCTAATAATAGAATTATATGTGAAATTATTGATAAGGTAAAAAAATTAAACAACTAAGAGTACTAAAAATACTCAGATGTATAATCACTTTTTACATGTTTAGAATACTAAGCTAAGTGATAAATGTAGTAAACTTTTGAAAAAGCTCAGTAAGCAAAATCAGTAAAGACTAAGTGAAATCAACTGATAGAACTGAGAAACAGCTTTAAATATCCTAATAAGAGGATGAAATCCCCCAAAGGAATTCTCATTTGTAAAACTTTGATTTTATTATTTGTTTGCTCAGTAGTTCCTATTTTAAATTCCTGTCTATGCAGTACTTGTGGCTGGCTGTATTGAGATCATGCATCTTAAGTTTTGAGTTAAGTCCCAGTTGAAAACAGGAAAGCAAACAAAAATTCAAAACAATATTGTTTCTAAAATTTTTAACTACACAGAGGAATAACAAAAAGCAATTTTATAACAATCTGCTAAACCAACTTTTAGCCTGGTAGAGACTGAGACTGTACTGTTATAGTGCAATTGTCTATACATTGTGTATATATAATTATTGTATATTTAATTTTAACTATAACACACAAAGATTGATTGCAAGAGGTCTTCAGACAGCATTTTTAGAACCAGAATAGCCACTGGACATAAGAATGCATGAGTTGCAGAGCCAGCTGCTAAAGTGGATACAGATGAAGCTAGGACTCTTTGTCTAGAGAACAGTATATTTTAGCATAACATCCCAGTACTAAGAAACTGAAGTTCTTATGATCTCCACTTGTTTAGTTAATTTAGTATTATTAAGACTAAATCTGCTTTTTGGTTTCTTATTAAATGACCTGGACTTATCTTTTCTATTAACCATTGAAAATAGTTAACTTTCCAAGTTTTATACACATAGTTTCTTTTTTTTTTCTCTTTTTTTGTAAAACAACAAAATCGATATAAATATACTTAGCTACTTAAATAACAAACTTATGTTCAAGTTTTACTTGTGATACTTCAGTCTCTGTTTTGCATATGTTTATGATTTGACCATTAATGAGTAATAAATTATGAGAATATGGTGCTCATTTTCAGTAATATCATTAAACATGTTTAGCAGAATTAACTTGGAATGTCTTAATTTTATTAAGACCTAAACTGATCACTGCCATTAAAAACATCTGCTATTGTTGTCAGGTTAAATTACTTCACCATTTAGAAAGACCAATTTCTTCTTTGGAGCAATCATTTGCAATTAAAAGGCATCAATAGGAAAATGCTTTACTTCTGGAATGTGATTAATTTAAGCAAAACAACATCTGTCACACTCAAATAATGTTAACTTGAATTTTTGTTTTTATTTTTTATGTGTTTTTTGCGAACAAGCAGTATGCTTTGTTGACTTAACCACTATGCACTTGAGAAATTTATTTTTAGTTCTATGTCTAGAAACAAACACTTTAATAGCCTTGCAAAGATAGATAGATAGATAGATAGATAGATAGATAGATAGATAGATAGATAGATAGATATAGATACACAGAGATATGCAAGGACAGAAAAAAATGTGCCCTTCTTTAATAAACATACTATACCATTCTGCTCAAAATGGTTACTAATATAGTCAATATTAATATTCTATGATGATCTTTACACTTAAAAATGTTCACTGACATATACTTTTCATATACATGCTTCATTCACACACACACAATGTACAAATCTTAAGTAAAAAGTTTAATGAATTATCAGAAATAATCGTACTTTAAATCTTCAAAATTTGCAAGATGTAGAACTATGCTAACACCCTGAAGACTTCATGTCATCTGTCACTATGTCTCTCACTTTGTTATTATTCTGACTTTAATCCAAAACGTTAACTTTTCCTAATGTTAATGCTAGTGTTTGACCACAGCTACATTAACACAGGAAAGTGCATACAAGAAAAACCTTCATAATACTATAATGTTTATGAAAACTCTATTTTATTTCTTTGATAACAAAATTTTTGAAAATTTATTTTATTCCTATGCTTGCCTTTGTTTTTTTGTTTTTTTTTTTTTTGTGTGTGTGTGTGTGTGTGTGTGTGTTTTTTGACAGTACTGGGGATTGAACAAGGAGGGGAGGGATGCTCTACCATTGAGCTTTTTATTTTTTTATTTTGAGATAGGTTCTTGCTAAGTTTCTCAGGCTGGCCTAGAACTTGCAATCCTCCTGCCTCAGCCTCCAGAGTAGGGTAGAATCACAATAAGCTTGTGCCCACAGAAACTGGCCTATTTGTCATTTGCTGTACATTCTATAAGTGTAGATGAACTATTTTTCCGATTGATTTTAGACTATGTACTCTCTTAGTTTAAGCTATTTTTAAAAAAAATTTTTATTAGTTGTTGATGGAACTTTATTTTATTTATTTATATGCAGAGCTGGGAATCGAACCTAGTCCCTCACACATGCTTGGCAAGTGCTCTACTACAGAGCTACAATCCCTGCCCAGTTTAAGCCATTTTCCATTTGCAGTTTAAATATACTGAAAATACCTTCAGTCATATTATCTATTATGTCTTCTATCTTAGCGGTTGGTATCTGTTTATGAACAGATTCTTAATGTTTTGTGCTCATTGTTTTATATAATCTATTTAGAAAATGGCAAATGGCAAAAAAAATGAGGATATTTTTCCATATTAACTTTCAATTTTTTTGATATTTTATCTTCTACATTTTTATCTGTAACTAACCTGGAAGTTATTTTGTTTATATAGTGATAAAATGGTCATGTTGCTCTATCCTCCATTGATAACCCAATTGACTTAGTACAATTTTTAAAGAATTTTCATTTTTTCCCTCATGTTCTGTGCCAAACTTGACAAAAATGAAAAGTTCCTGTATGCCTGAGTTACTTCCATTTGTTCATTTTCAAAATCTTGCTGAAGGTCACAATGTTTTACTTTCTGTATTTTCCTATTGAAGTTTCTTTTTCCTAAATTTTATACAGGTAGAAAACTTTCCAAATGATTCTTCTCCTTGCTAATGATTTTGGCAGTCAATATTCATTTGCATTTTCAAAGGTATATTTAAGATTTTCCTTCCTATTTTCCACAAAAAATTCTCCTGGGAAAATTTAACTAACATTAGTCTAAAAACCAATCTGGGGATCAGTAGCAACTTTACTGTTTGAGGTTATTAGGAATAACGTTCCTATGAAAATTTTGCTTGTGTTGCTATTATAGACACAGTGATATGATATTTAATATTTCCTGTAGGATTTGATGGAATAGAATGTATGAAGATAAATCTTTTATTTGTGATAATTATTGCTTTATTCACATCCATTGTTCTATAGTTTTTATTAAATAAATAGATCATACTTGAAAAAGTCACTTGATAGGAAAGATCTGAGACAAAATTAGAAACACTGAAAACATGAGTTATATCCCCAAACAGATTTTCCTACTCAAATCATTCCAATATTGGTCTACAAGTGACAATCTGGGTTGCACACAAGAACTTTTCTGAAGCAGCATTATTCTGTCATAAATCTTCACAGTGTTTTATTTTAGGTAATGTATTACTTGGTTTAAAAATATCTCATGCATTCCAAATATTTTAGCCTTTCTGACATTTTTTGTTTAAATGGTTATAATCCAAAATTGACAAACTAATTTACTTATAATTTTCTATTTGTTATTACATTAAATTTTATGGTCAACAAACATTGAGATGTTTACTTTCTGCAATACTGATCTATTATTTTATGCAATTCTTAATGTTGTTATTACCATTTTCTATTTGCATATTAAATTCTAGTAATAACTGAAACTTGAATGTCCAAGCACATACTACAAATCTTTCTCTTCTTTTTATACTTTTGTTGTTTCTATAGAGCACGCAATAATGTTGAGAAAACAGAATTTTATGGCAATCGTTCCTGAAAATTTACTGAGAATTTTTCACTAGAAAAGTACATTATCATCAAAAGACATTTCATAATTGGCTACCCTGAAATTGCTATAGAAATTGAACTTGCTGTTTGAATTATTAACATAAATCAATACTGAAAGAACTTGGATATTAAATTAGAAGAGAAAGGAGAATAAATAAAATTTAAAAATTGTTGCAATACATTTTATACATTTCACAATATTTTTAGTAAATTTAAGCCTGTTCCACCACTTTGAATATGTTATTTAATACTTATTTATAATAGTACATTGCATATAGATTTTAGTACAGCTACAATGATCATACATTTCAAATCATCAAGAACAAATACAAACTCATGTAGTATTCTAACCTGTCTTTCATTTCACACTGTAAGTCTGCATCAACTGTACTTGTAACTGAAAACTGTATTGTTCTCAGAATCACAATAAGTAGTATAAATCAAATATGAAATTATTCCTCTTTTCCAGTTGATTTTATCATGCTTAATCTTTTCTTTTACTGTACTTAAACTTGGAAAATATCAAGATAGGTTGAAAAATTGAATAGTCTATAACATTTCTACATACAACAAGAAATACAGAAATAAGACCTTTTTCTGGTTGGAAATGAAATTTGAGATTGCTGGATGATAAATTTCTTTTCTTTAAATATTTACAGATTTTATTTGTAGGCTAATTGTATTGTTTTCTTAGATATAAATCTTTGATAGTACATGAAGTATTGAATCCTAGACAAATGGTAATTCTGTTCTCCTGTGACATTCTGTTGCTTGAAACTAAAGTGTTTGTGAGCTTTCAATATTTCTTACAATTTCCAGCATGATCTATGCTTTCTAGTTGAATGGATATTCAGCAATAAAAGTACTTCAAAACACAGCATTTTCTTTTTCTTTCCACATATATTACATGTGGCAGGATTTTTTTCTTCGATATGTCAATCCCATCAAAAAACTATGCTGGAGATTTTAAAACAAAGTTGAAACTAAATATGTATTGTACTTAGATAAAAAACATTTTAAGACTTTAACACTAAATGCCTAAATTGCTATGCTAAATTAATAATTATTCTTCCTTTGTCAGCTTTTCAGTAATCAAGCTGTTCCAACAGTTACACTAACTTTTTCACTCATGTTTTTAATATTCTATATGACACCTGGAAGGATATGTTCTCTTCATTTTAATATAATTTGTTTACTGTAGCTTTGAAGATTCCATTTCAGCAAGTATATTATGGGTAATCTGAAAGAAATTGTAAAAATATGTGTTATTTAAAAAGTTCATTAGCAGCAATCTTTTTAAAAACTCTTATTAATTTACTCAGAAAATATGAGATAGTAGTTTGACTAATCATGGTTTATCATTCCTTCTGGTTTTTTGGAGATTTTTTTTTTTTTGGTACCAGGGATTGAACTCAAGGGTACTCGACCACTGAGACACAGCCACAATTCTATTTTCTATTTTATCTACAGATAGGGTCTCACTGAGTTGCTCAGCGCCTCACCGTTGCTGAGGTTAGCTTTGAACTCGTGATTCTCCTGTCTCAGCCCCCTCACGGTTTATCATTCTTGATAATGTTATCAATATTTGTAATCCGTGTTAGTTTTAGTGGTATTAAATTATGCCTGTTACCCACAAATACATATTTGGAACAAAGAATGAAAATATATTGGATGGAAATTGACTTATGCACATGACATTTTGTTCTCCATGACATGGTATTTATTTTGTGCTTTGGAATATATTAAAGCTAGACAATAATATTATTCTATATATGGTACTGAAATAGCAGATAAAAATATTGATACTTTTATAAAAATATTTTGATGTTTAAATTGTTGCAGGTCTGGGTTTTTGGAGTCCTTTCTTTTAGCTTATTGAAGAATTGGAGAATTGTGTTAATATGATTTAGTTCTGTTTCCTCTTTTAATTGGGGGATACTATTAAAACTGAAGATTTAAGTCCTAGGTGTACTCCTTCCTATTGAGCCCTTAGTGTTTCTAGATTCTCAGCTAATTGAGCGATAGAATATGTACATGATCTAAAGGGTGTGTGTGTGTGTGTGTGTGTGTGTGTGTGTGTGTGCACGCACACACACACACATATGCATTTGTTTGGTATAAACATTTAAATCTATATTAACCTAAAGATTAGCTCATATTTATGTATCAAACCTTAATCCATTATTACATGGATTATCCTAGAGTCCATTTCTTATTTTCCTGTGAATGCTGATGTCAACAATATGAATCCTGGCTCATACCAACTGCCATTCTTATTAAATTGTTCATTTCCAGTATGCATGTATAGTATTGGAATTGTTAGGTCATAACTTCATAATGAACATATATCTATAGCTACTTTATTAAGAAGTTTATGTGCAGTGTTTTATTTTACAATTTTTAGAATTGACTCTTTCCAAATTTTTATCAGTTTCTTTCTTCCCAAATCTACCTCCCCACCCTCTCTCATTGAGACTGTCTCTTCAATTGGTAATACACTTAGATTTTCTTCTCTTAGCTTTCAGTCACTTGTGAAATTACCTCAATTTCCAATTTTTTAAGTTTGTATATCTTACAATTCAATCTTCATGTTGTAGACTCAGTGTGTCTTGTTAAATGGATAGAGTAGTTTATCCACTATTTCAGTACTATATATAGGATAGTACTATTGCCTGACTTTAAAGAGTTACTATTTCACCTCATCAGCCCTTACTCACCGTGCCTAAAGCACTGGACATGACTCTTCTTGGATGTCTGCAAGTTTTGTGCTGCTGGTGAGATGCCAAAAGGTAAAGTGTTTCTTTTTCTTTTTCCTTTTTCTTTTTTTTTTTGGTACTGGAGATTGAACTCAGGGGCACTCGACCACTGAGCCACATCCCCAGCCCTATTTTGTGTTTTATGTAGAGACAGGGTCTCACTGAGTTACTTAGCGCCTCGCCATTGCTGAGGCTGGCTTTGACATCTCTTTTTTTTCTCGCTCTTGTGTGATACATGAAAGCTAGAGGACACAAGGGTAGGAGAATATCCAATCTTCAGGTCTTTTGGTAATGTATTTTTTTCCCTGAAGAGTAGGCTATTTTGTTACTGTTACTTTTGCTTGTTTCTTTATTTCCTTTTACTTTTTCTTTCTTTTCTTTTCCTTTCTTTTTTTTCTTTTTTTTTGTTGTTGTTGTTGTTGGTACCAGGGATTGAACCCAGGGGCACTCAACTACCAAGCTACATCCCTAGCTCTTTTTATTTATTTATTTATGCTTTTTTTTAAGACAAGGTCTCACTAAATTAATGAGGGTGGCCTCAAACTTGCGATTCTCCTGACTGAGTAGCAGGTATTACAGGCACAGGGCTCCATGCTCAGAAAGAGTAGGCAATTTTATAGAGAATTCTCTGCCAGTATCTCACATAGCTGTTACCCGCCAATGTACAAAAGGCAAGGTGAAATTTTTCTTGATTCTTCACCAGGAGGCAAACTCACAACACAGTTTGAGCCCTCCTAAGACTACCGCTCCTGGATTTTTGTACTTTCACCCTAGTCTATAATTACCCTTCTGCGTTTTGTCAAATTGCCATTTAGGGGTTCTCATAATTTATGGTTTTAGATGATTCTATTCCAGGCAAAATCCTCTCCACTGTGACTTTCTAAATTTATTTGTCTATATAAATTTTGATATGTTGATTTGTGTTTGTGACGTCATTTCTTATATTAGCCCAAAATTTTCATTGATTTTCTGTTTCATCAACTTTTAATTATTGTAAGATAGGGGATAGGCACTTCCAAAATCTTCCTATGTAGAATCAGAAACTGGAGTCAAGACCCCAAGCATTTTTTTTAAAGATTTACTCTTTAAAATACAATTAATTCACACTCACCTCCAAACTCTAAAGTACTTAAAATTATTACCTGTATTATATAAATGAGAGAAATAAGAACCGGTTTGGATTCTAGTGCTCAATTTCCCAACCACAGTCATACACTGCTTTGACATTTCTATTGCTTTTCCAGCATCTCCAGAGGAATTTTCACCTGTCAACACTTAAACAAATAACAGAAGACAGTGTCTAATCTCTATATTGGATAATGTGAATGTCCATCACTTTCTTAAATTTCCACGGGCAAACACTTCATTCAGCACTTTTAAAGAAATCTGTACTGTTGAAAGATATCATTTGATATTTGAATCTGTTCAGTAAATGACATAGATATTTGGTTCCATGAAAAGAGGAGCATGAGAATGTATGTAATGAGCTCTTTGTATCACATAGACACCTAGAATTTGTTATGGTAAAATATAATAGTGTGTAATCAACTCACTCCTGTTTTCTAGCCTTTGGAACAAAAAGCTTGAAAAAGAAAGAAACTGCTCTTTTCAGGGCTACTTAATGTGAATTGCATCTAGAAATCACTGGGACTTGACTAACATTTGTATGTGTATATGTTGATTTAATTCTCAGAGTGAAAAGATTAGGTAGGTCCCAAGAACCTAAAATACTATTAATTTTGCAATGACTCAGACTACTAATTTTAGAAAAACTCTGAAGACTATATTGATTTGTCACAGAATATTTTAATGCAGCTGAAAACAATGAAAAAGGGGGAAAAACAATAGAAAGCAATCAAAAGTAAATGGAAAAAAATAAAAGCTTGACCCTCATAAATTTGCCCAACATTAAAATAGAAAATATGAGTATGTATATAGTGGGGTGGAGGACAGTGGAGAAGAAAGATGTGCACTGTTGGAAAACATCTGGTATTTATTAACTGCTTTTGAACTAAAATTAGTTTGTACTTAAGATTTGTTACAAAATGTATTGAAGAAAAAAACCCCAAAATAAAATGAATTTCATTTAAAATAGGAAATGACAATGGATATAAATGGAAAGTAAAATTGAAAAACAATGACTATTATCAGAACTAAAGTATGAGTCCTTGACCTGTCTTCAGTTATATAATGTAAATTAGAATAAACTGAAGAACAATAAAATATTGCCATAGACATTTTCTATTTTTATCTTTTTATTTTATTTTATTTTATTTAAGGTATGAAAAAATATTCAGTATGAGAATTTATTTTCATATTTTATAATTCTAAGACCCTTTAAAAGCAGCATTTTAAGGTAATCCAGTATTTGATTCTGTTTAAAAAGTGTAGTCTTGTTGAGGATTCACTTCATGAGAAAATGCAAATATACAATAACTTCATATGATTGTTCCTAATTTACTAAGCTGAGAAGTTGGTATGCTATAATTCATATGGTAAATAATGACCTTGACATTTTATCAGATGGCATTTCAAAGTTGAATTTCATTTGTAAACCTACAGAGGACCCAATTCATTTGATTATTGAAATTACTTCAAGGAGACTATACTCAAATTATCTTAAATTGTGCTGAGCACAGTAGCACACCCCTGAAATCCCAGCAGCTCAGGAGGCTAAGGCAGGAGGATTGAAATTTCAAAGTAACACTCAGCACCTTAGTGAGGCTCTAAGCAACTTAGTGAGACCCTTTCTCTAACTAAAACATGAAAAGAAGGGCCAGGGATAATGGTTAAGCATCCCTGGGTTCAATGCCTAGTAATAAATAAATAAATAAATAGATAGATAGATAGATAGATAGATAGATAGATAGATAGATAGATAAATAAAATTATCTTCATTCTACATTTGAGAAAACTGAACCAAAGCAGCAGATGTTGTACAAATTCACACAGTTCTGAAGTGAGGAGAACTAGGATTTCGGTATAAACATTTGATTCCAGAAACTGATTTCTGCCACTAGATACAATCTTAAATAATGAAGTTCTTGAGATTGGATAGCCAATTATATTACTATAAAATTACAAATCATTCTTATGTAGACATGAGAAACCATCTTAGGCAATGAGTCCTGACTCATTCTGGTTCATGGTGTTTTGACTATATTTTAAAACCATCTACAAAATATACACAGTTTCACATCAGAGTTTCCTGCATATTGAGTAGAATATATATTTAACATCTGGGAGATGAAAGAAACCTAAACTGTGTATTTTTCTGCCTTGCAGAATTCTTAACCCATAAATGACTCCATTCTTCATTGTCATCCGAAAAACTTCCTTCCTCCTCCCCCAATATGTTTCTGTAGTCACCATTCACGATACAGTCTTAAATAGCTCATGAACATAGAGTTACACTAGGACAATGAAACTTAAAGTGAAGACTGCTTTCCTTCCTTTTAGTGATGTGGCCCAGACATTGTACGAATTATTTTTTACATCCTATTGGTCAAAATTTAATCACACAATCTTTATTCTGATAGTAATAAGGACAAGAAAAATTCCATTCATCTGAGAGGCAATTATCGATCTTTGATACATTCTGTCATAGAAAGGAAAAGTAAGGAAACTCCATCAGCTACTGAGACATAATTCCCTGGATTCTAGATTATTGTAAAGTGACTAGTAATCAAGGGGGTATTGTAGTTTCTATTCAGAATTACAAACTACTAGACGCGTGGCAGATCATGCTGAGAATTGAAATAGAACTATTCAAACTTTGTATATCACATGTCACTGAATTGGTATATGATACTATAATATAAAGTTTGAGATTCACTGGCACAAAAAAGAAAGATTATAGAGCCTCAGATTAGAGTCTATTTTTAAAAAAATATTCTCAGAGTTACTTTTCTATTCAGTGCTCTGAAAGAATACAAACAGATAATTAAGTCCATTAATAGTTGTTGGAATATATCTGCCATTCTTTCAGACAACAGAACCATAGATAAAAGCAAAGGAAAAAACAGAATTGATAAATGGG
>CM053404.1:122957069-122973734 GCA_028644305.1 Xerus rutilus | reverse complement strand
ATGAAGGGAAAGCAGAGAGAGGAAAAAATGTAATACATGAGTTGAATATATGAACTTTCTTACGTCAGATTTAACACATATATTGGAAGTAAGATAATGGCCAAGAACCTGATTATGAAGAGTAGTTTTTGGAAGATGTATTAGGGCTCATCAGAGAGGCAAAACCAAGAAAGTAGAAATACAGATACAGAAAATTATTTATTATATGTGATTGACTAATGTAGTTATGAAGGATCAGAAAGTCCACTATCTGCCCCCAGCAAGCTAGAAACACAGGAAAGCCAGCAATGTCATTACAGTTAAAGGCAAAGGCTACAGATCCAGGCAACCAATATCTTAACCTGAGTCTGAAAAGTTGAGAACCAGGACCAGTGATATCTAAACAATAGAGAAGGCAGATGTCCCACTTTAAGCAGAATAAATTCACACTTTATCCATCTATTCTTTTATTCTCACTCTCTGGATTGTACGATGCCCACTACATAACTGAGCATGGTCTTTTCTCAGTTTAAGATGAATACTGATTTCTTCTGGAAACATCTGTATAAACACATCCAGGAATAATGTTCTGCCAGCTATGCAGATATCTTTTAATGCAGTCAAGTTGACACAAGACTCATTACAAGTTCATCCCTTGCTCATTTAGCTCTCACATACATCTCTTTAAACCACAATAATGTCCAAATAAAGATAGCTAGTAATAAGGACATCATTCCACAGAAAGTGATACAACTGTCCTTAGTACAACCCAATTTTTACCAATGCCTTTCCAGGAAGAGGAAGTTAATTTCTCATGTGATGTTTAGTCTTAACTCGATATCCCTAAACTTAAATACCGTAATGTAAAATTGATAGCATTTAAATACTGATGGAAATTCAAAATATCTTACATTACATGATAATGAATAATACAGGAAAGGAAAAGTAAGTATTTTTATAATATTTGTATATACTCAAAAGTCATAACAAAATAAGGAAGGGACATTCATGATAATCACATACCCTACTTCTGTCACTGGTTATGTGGTCATGGCTGATATTTATCACTTTTTTTTTCTATCTATGTGGTCATGGCTGATATTTATCATTTTTTTTCTATCACCCAATCTGTTATTCCTTTCACCTTCAGCAATACCTCAGCAGGTTATGAACATTTACTAGTGGAATTACCTAGACTTTTAAAAAATAAAGGTTTACAACTTTAGTAGTCTTGCCCATATTAGGATGCTATAGTTTTCCAATGACCTTACTCATCACATGACATAGTAATAATAAGATATATCATAAAAAGTCTCCTATATTTATAAAACTCCTCCTAATCACCAACAGGGAGAAGTAATCCAAATACTTCTTCATAGTCAAGACTAATCTCTAACCAACAGGGTAACTCCTTTCTTTTCTTTTTGAATCAGAGGCTAAAGTAGCTGAGTGGTAGTCTTACCTTTAGTTCAGTAGAGCAATTGTTGTCTCTCCTAGTGAAAGCATTCTTTGCTCTGGAACAAAGATCTCTTAACCAGCAGAGCATAAAGTCTTGAGAATAGAAAGCAAAAGTTTTGTACTTTTTTAACAGGGCTAACAATGAGACATAATACTCCCATTTCACCCCTCATATCCTGGACCCAGAAATCTTGACTACCAAAGAAGCACCATATATTGGATGCTGTATAGAATACAGACTTCTGGACTTCTGGAATTTTCTCCAGCCTTACAAGGTATTGTAACCTATCTGATTCTGTAACTGCATCTTTGAAAGGCCATCCTACCAAGCCAGATCCTTCCAGAGGAGGAAGAACAAAGATAGACAAGTAAGTTTCTGGAGTATGAGCCCATTGATGCACTTCTTTGGTTGTGAAGTGAGATTTTAATCAGAAAACAAAGCTGGGTAGAATATTAAATTGATCAGTTTTATGTCACCACAGTAATATACCTGAGGTCCAATGCAAACATCCTACCATCAGTAAGCTGGTTGATCACCTCTGGAATTATGCTTATGTTCGTCTCTGCGGGTGGCATAGTGATTATTCATTATAAGCTGTAGCCAGTTCAGACTTAATGAATGAAGTTTATGTTACCAAAAATATGTATAACCTCAGCCCTGCCACCAAGGCTGCTTTGTGTGTGAACCCAGTGGGCCATGACAGTGGCTGGAAAAAGAGGTTAACTGGTATCCCTGGAGCCAGTGATCCTATCTGCTTGATCCTATCACACTTTGGTGATCATTCACATAGGATCCAAATATTTTCTTGTTTCTCCCCTAACAGAGAGGTCAATATCCATATAACTCTTTCCTGGATTTCTTTGTCAGCAACTTTTCAACCCAGTTCTTCCAAATAACTGACCATCCAGCTAAACTGTCAGCCATAAACCATCAATATATAATATAGTCATGTTCATCCACTTCTTCCAAGGAAATGTGGAACCAGACACACTTTCCAAAGTTTTGCCCACTGGGAGTTCCTTCACCACTGTTCTTTAAGGACCTTCTAGCAAGGAGATGAAGCCTTGCCTCTGCCCAGTTTAAGTCTGAGTTAATTAAAAAGCCATTGTGTTGAAAGTTAATAAATTATGGTTTCCAGTATGACATACTAAAAATCAAAAGATATTTCACATCTTCAAAATTAGAAGCATATTTAACAGTCATTTGATTTGGATTGAAAGTTACTATTAAATCTTATTTAAAATATTTTAACTATATTCTTGCATGACAAAAATAGAGAATTGTAATGTCACACTTTCAAAACTATTTTCAGTTCTGTTAATTCTCTTCAGATACATGCATCAATAGCAAGAATTTGGGGTCCCTGCTATATTAAGTTCTATAGAATTTTTTAGCTGTAAGTTAATCCTAAAGCATATTGCATAAACCTGCTTGTTTTTCCAAAACACTTGCAGATACATCTTATGTGGCTCCATCGTATGAAATGTATGTGTATATATGTATTTATTTATATATTTATACATATATAGATATATCATTTTATCTTTGAAAAATCATAGAAAAGTAAGACTAATTAATGCACTGATACAATGATTCATTAATATTTTCTCAATCCTATATTCCCAGAGTTTTCAATGTAAGCAACTGTAGCATCTGAGTTAAAGGTTGATAAAAGAATAATGTACTTTCAAAATTAAAGATTATATACTTCTCTTGAGAGATTTGACGGTTTTTTGTACAGTCATTTATTTGAATTCCAATGTATGTAGACAATCTAGAGGTTTTGTCCTTTTACCAGAGAATATCTGCTTCAATCCCAGAGTAAAGGTATATCTCTCTTTAAATGGTTTGATAATTCAGATTCCATTGTTATTGTGCAAACTCCACTGCATTCAAAGGGGACATCTGACTCCTATCACATTGTGCAGTAAGGAGCTGGAATAGAAGACACTGGCATTTTTAAATAATTGCTGCAATAGAGCAATAATTTAATATCCCACCCAGGGCCCAGTGTTTGTGTATACATCTCTCTATACATATGCACATTTATCTATATCTTTATCTGTCCACTAATTGTTTTCTGATGCTGTTGTAGCAGATTATAATATATTCAGTGATTTACAACACACATTTGTCATAATGTAGTTTTTGAGTCAAATATGGCTCTCTCATTGAAAATAAAGACTTTAGTTGGACATAGTGATGCATATCTTAAATTGCAGTAGCTCAGGAGGCTAAGATAGGAAGATTGCAAATTTGAGGCCAGCCTCAGCAACTTAGGGAAGGCTTAAACAACTTAGTGAGATCCTGTCTCAAAATAAAAGATAAAATATGGTTGGAGAAGTAGCTCAATGATTAAAGGCTGGGTTCAAACCTTAGTACAAAAAAAAAAAAGAAAGAAAGAAAGAAGAAAAATAAAGCAAGAAAGAAAAAAGGGAAGAAAGAAAGAAAGAAAAAAGGGAACAGAAGGAAGGCTTTGACATGTAGACAGGCCTTTCTGGAGGCTCTATGGGAGAAACCCTTTACTTCCTTTTTCCAGCTTGAGAGCTTCCTCTAAAAGTTTGTGGTCTCCTTACTCCATTTTTAAATTTGTTTTACCAAAATGTTTATTTTCCAGATTGCTTTGCTTGTTCCATCTGATTTCATATGGGAGAAAAATAAAAAATAAATAATGACTGTCATCATTTGTTGAGAAAGCAGAGGCTTCCCTTCCCAAATGCAAGAATGTCAAACTGAACAGATTATGTCTGATTGGTCCTTGATTTAGTGTTTGAGACTGGTGGTATTTTTGCCTGGACACACTGATACTAAAAACAAATTGAAGTTATTATTAGTAAATAAGTATTTTGAACAAAATAGAGAGAGTGGCCACAGTCCCTGCACCACTCACTTTATAGCAGCCCAATATCTACTCAGGCAAATTCACAACCTCATACCTTTTCTGAATTCACCTAGTGAATGATTACTTGAACTACAAAGGAGTTTCAGAATCAATTTTTCTAATTTTGTAAAACTCTACTATTGTATTTATTAGAATACAGATATATATTTATGCTTTCATTCAGTTCATCTACTTCTGGATTGAACCCATGGTATGTTTAACCAATCAGCTACATACCCAGAAATTTTATTATTTTATTTTGACAAAGGGTCTCATTGAGTTACTTAGGGCCTCACTAAAGTGCTGGGGCTGGTTTTGAACTTGCAATCCTCCTGCCTCAGCCTCTAGGCTGCGGGGATTATAGGCATGGACCACTGTGCCTTGTGAGATATTTTTATTTCAATAAATGTAATTTGCAAGTTACTTCATATTTTTAAATTTTTTTAAAAAATTATTTTTATTTATATTTTTGGTTCTTAATGGACGTTTATTTTATTCATTTATTTATATGCAGTGCTGAGAATCAAACTCAGTGCCTCACACATGCTAGACAAGCACTCTACCACAGAGCCACAACCTCAGCCCCTACTTCATTATTTTTTGTGAGTGAAATATCATAGCATTACTTTAAAAAAACTGCATATTAATAATTCATGAAAATGTATGTTTTCAAAGTTAAGAAGTTTCATTTGAGTGCCCATCATTACAGTTTTTCTGAATATGAGGAATACTATTTTAGCGGAGTTTCTAATTAGTACAATATGATGCTGTTTCTCTCATATCATTATAGTCTTTATAATATAACAGATATATGATTTATGCTCAGGGGTTATGCCAAAATTAGCAGGTGTTGCCCATATCTTGCTTCATTCTACTTCCCCAAATTGCTTCTAAACTAAATGTTGTTTGAAACTGTCACCATTTTAAACTAAATTAAATTTAAAACCTTATGGATTGTACTTTGGCAAGAACTGGGTGAGATAATGCAAATTGGATAATTACTTTGTCACACATTATAGAGGAGGTGAAAATATCTTGACATAGAATAAAATAAAATAAAAACTTTACATTGAAGAATAGTAATCTTTGCAATGAATACATTTTTTCTAAAGAGTACAATCCATAGGCATAATAGCTTTCAAAGCACATTGATATTTTTCTTGATTAAAGCATGAGAACATTAACTACTAAATGATTTATGCTAGTTTAGTGCCAATTTTAGTGAGTAAATTCCCTTGTATCTTAACTGGAGCCAATTTGTGGATACAATACAATTTTACCCTCAAGGACTAAAATTAAAAATAAAAGTCTTTAAAGGGTGGCATTTAAGAATTAAAGGAGACTGAAACTGTAGTAGCGCTTTTTTTTTCCCTTTAATTTGGCATTATACAATGATCTTTAAGAAACCTTTAGAATATCCAACTATATGATGTTAAAATTACAAATTGGAATATACAATTAACTATTCCCATTTTTAAGATAACTGATTTTGTTTGAGAGGAAAATATAATAATTTAAATAGAGAAGTGGAAACAGCAAGAACAAACTCAGATGAGCATATGAATAATACTTCATTTATTGAAGTTTCTGCAAACCCAGGTACATACTAGAGAAATAAATGAAAACTAAAAATTCTGTTAAATATGTATGAGTAGGAAATACAGAAGCCCAAAGTTAGTTTATTAAATTTTATCAATTTAGCCAATTTATGTAAAGAATCTTTCCAGCAATTATAATTATTAAGAAAATTATAAATTCTGATTATATATTCTCAAACTAATTGAAATCTGGTTCTCAAAGAGATATGTATACATTAATGTTCAAAGCAGCAATCTTTACCATACTCAAAAGAAGAAAGCAAAGAATACATCAACATGCAAATGGATAGACAAGCATTATGTCCATTCAATGGAATATCAGTATGCCTTTGATAGGAAGGCATCCAAATATATGTAAAATCACGGGGTGCTTTGAGGACATTACACTAGGTGACACACACTAGTCACATAAAGACAAACTATATGATGTCAACTATGTTTGGTGCTTACATGATTACCCTGAGCAGTCAAATCAATGGAGACACAAAGTAGCACAGTCATTGCTAGGGGTTTTAGGGAGCAGAGAACTATGGATGGTTCTTTAATGGATATAGTTTCAGTTTTGTATAATGAAAAGAATCCTGGGCACTGGTAGAAGAACAGTGTGAATGTATGGAACAATATTGAATTGTGTAGTTAAACATGTAAAGCTTGTAATTGTATGTTACTTTTATTTTACCATATTTCTAATTAGGAAAAAAAAGCAATTAACATCACCTTAGTTATCATATTTGTCTTATTTTTTCAGAAATGACCATTTTATCTATAATACATTCATTATATAAATATTGATAAAAAATTTCTAAATAAGTCTAAGGCATTTTTTTAATGAGGATGATAATGAGATGATAAAGAAGCTAAGGATATTATAGACATGTTAAACAATTCAAAGAAAAACAGATTGTCCCTTCCCTTCAAAATGTCAAAGTAATTGAGGTACACGGCTCAATGATAATGTTAGATAGTATTACATAGTCTGGAAAAACAACACTGGTTAATTAACTTCACAATAAAAATAAATTTATGTATCTATTTTTACTTATAAGCCAATAAAGTATGGTGAAAAAATTAACATGTACATTGATTTTTTAAAAATGATGTCATTACACATACTCATAATATGGTATGGTAAATGGTTAGCAGAATGTGTTCAGTTTTGCATTATTTTCATTTCCATGTGGTCTTCTGCTCTACACACTGCCTAGCAAGTATTATTGTTTTGATGACCATGGATAACCATAAGCACTATATTATATGAATATTTCTAATTTGAATTTCCAGTATTAGAAGAGTGAAAAATCACATTTTTGGGGAAGGTGTGTTGTGTCTTTCTTTTTTTTTCCTACATCAACTTCAAGTTGCATGTCAATGTTAAGAGATATATTACATTATAAAATCATAAACACCACATCCAAAACATCACATCATATTCATGCATATGCTGAAACAATTATTTAGTTGCTGATTCATATATGCATTAGTATATCAGGATTTCTTATACTTTCTATAAATATTAAATATCTGTCCTCATGTTATCTTCACTATGATGCTTATATGTACCAATGGTCAAGCTTATTATTTCTTTTTGAATAAATAAATATTTGGCAAAATCAAACGCTTTATGCTTTATACAAAACTGACTCCTCTTTTTACTCCATGGTTCTTCAATTGTATTTTAATGTCTGATCAACTAATTTGAGCAACAGTGGAGAAAAAAATAATTAGATGCCAAAACTGTGGTATCCATACATACGCCATTACTGTATAATTTTAAGAACTCCTGATGGCTAAATTGCATGAGTTTTTTCCAAGTGTTTCTGCTGTGATGGAATCCTTCTATGGATGTCTCCTTCTTCCCATATTTCTTTTGCCAGCATGGCCACACAATTTTTAAGATAATTTCAATAACAAACAGTATTTGTGTATATAAAAAGTAAGTTAAGGATACAAGAGCATAGGGCAAAGGTCTATATCATTTCTAAAACCTTGGACCCACTGTATGCAGGTTGTTGAACCCTGGTTGTTAATGCACCCTAGCTTCTGGGTGTAATATCAAAGACATCTTGACTTCTCTCATTATTAGGGTGCTGGATAATTCTATCCACATCATTCTTACAGAACCTAAAACCACTTTCTGCCTATATACATTGGACATAAATATTGTTTAAACCTAAGGGATTTTAAATCAATAGTAAGAGTTTCTTTGATGATAACATTTCTTAAGAAATTTAGCCAGTTTTATAACTTTATTTTCAAGAATGTCCATGGTAGATAAACAACATGCATTTATTCTTTCCCAGACATATTTTTAAATCTATTTCATTCCTCTGATTTTTCCCATTTGCTTATTTCTATCTACTTAATGAAAACTACATTTAGACTCCTAGGAAAAAAAATACAGGGAGGTCACAAATTTCTTGGTATATTACACTGATCGAAAGCATAAACTCAAGGCTTATCACGTTCTCTTGAAGTCAGCTTATAATTCATGTAGATTTTGATATCAATATCTAAGTGATTATCTTATATTAATACTTGAGTCATTCAATATACTACCCTAAGGTAGCACCATATGGGATCGCCGCTCTCCATTCAGGGAGAATTTCCATTTCCTGAAGCAAAGGAGATATAATAATCTTACAGCACCATGAGGATTTATGGTTAATAGTAATAAATGTTTTATTCAGCTCACTCTAAGGTTGTAGATCAGATGTACAAACCCTCGAAAATCATAGGCCAAAGTATCCTCAAACACACTTATCAAGTTAAAATAAGATTCTTTTTCTAAATTCTAGTATTTCCAGGTTATCCTTACTAATATAAAATGAAATGGTGGAACCCTATCTCAAGGAAAGCGAACTGTTCCACTTTAAAATATATATTTGATTATAGGGTAAAATTAGGCCATTTACTGAGATGAGGTGAGTTCTAAAAGGCATGTCCAAAGAGTATTCTATGAATTGAGGTGAAGAAAGTGTATGATGACATCATGAAGGCCCTTTTGACCTATTGGCATTAACATACATTGAAATGAATGAAAGGCAAAAATCAAAAACTTGGAAAAAAAATTAGAAAATATGTAATATTTAGATATATAATCAGAAAGATGTTTGACAATATATGAAAAAGCAGGACAATGTAATTTCTAATTTTTTCCTTAATCTATAAACATCTTCTATTATCCCTTTAATTAACTGTCACACAACTGATTTCTGATGACTTAATTTACTCTGGAAGAATGAATAAAATTCTTACCATGACTAATAATCCTTAAACAAGGTGATCTAATCTATGACTCTTGAGCCATTTTCATAGTGTAACTAATATGACTCTAGAGTTATTTTTATAGTGTAACTACTAACTCTATGTACTCCTACACAAGCTTTACTGACCTTTCTTGTAATGCCAATCCTCCTTCCAATAGGATCTTTGTGCAATCTAGTTCATCATTTTATAAGATGCTGTTTTTCTTGTTTATATAGTTATACAAAATATGGTTGCTTCTGAACTCCTAAAGAAGTTAACTCCTTTTATCACACTTCCACATAGATCTCTTCTAAATGACATTTTTTACTTTTTTATTGGTTCATAACAGTTATACATAACATTAGGATTCATTTTGACATAGTTGTAAATGCATGGAATAGAAGTTACTCCAATTCAGTCTCCAATACTTACCTTTAACCTACTCCTCTCTTCAACTGTTCCCTTTCATTCTATTTGTTCATATTTTTATATTAGTGTCTTGTGGCTATAAATAGTGGTAAAATTCACTGTATAGTACTATATTTACATATGTACATTGTAAGGTTAGATCAGATTCATTCCACTGTCTCTTATCCTTCCCTTCTCCATCTCCCTCAATCTCCTTCTTTTACCCCCAGTCTTTCTTTATTTTGATTGAGCCTCTCCCATTTCTTTTCTCTTTCTCTCTTTTCCTTTATTTTAGATTAACTTCTACATATCAGGGAAAACACTGGACCTTTGATTTTCTTGATCTGGCTTATTTCACTTAGCACTATAGTCTTCAGTTCCATCCATTCACCAATAAATGATATAATTTTATTCTTTTTATAGCCAAGTGATATTCTATCATGTGTATACATACCATGTTTTCTTTATCCATTCATCTATTTCATTCAGGTGAAATGGACACATTTCTTAAAGGATATGAGCTATTCAAGTATTCCTGATAAGACATAGGTAAAATGAACAGCGCTATACTTTTTAAAAGATAAATTTGTAGTCAAATTTTTCCAGTAGAAGAAACCACTAGAATAATATGGCTTTGGTGGTGAATTTCAATAAGCATTTTAAAAGTACACAGTGCCAAGGGGACACACCCACATAAATAGTCACACATGCTTAGGCATCAATCTTCTCATCAATTGTGAGGATTCTGATATTTTTCCATTTCTCCTTCAATGTGCTTCTTTTTCATAGAATTCCACTTTGTCATAATATTTTTTGCTGTTATTTATTTTATTCTTATTAACCTGTTTCCTTGCCTATTATTAGCTCATCATTCTTTGTCATATCCTAGCTTATTAATCTTTATTTTCCATTTCTATCTGCTTGAGAGATTTTCTCACCAAATAAGTTCACAAATTTCCATAATATCAAAATCTTAACATCATTAAAAATTTTGCTAAAATTGTTAAATCAAGGCCAGAAGAAGAAGGAACAAAAAGGGATCATAGCATATACAGAATATTCATTAAAAATGTTCTCTTTATGTTTACATGTCAAAGGCATACAATATGTATTTGTATCAGTAATACCTTCTACTATTAGGTAAAAAGATTAAAAGTTAGCTTTCATTGTTTTTGCAAAAACACTTGTGAATTTTACAGAAATCAATATTTATTTATACTATATATTATTATTTTATACTAAAAATATATTCATGCTTAACATTTTAAATTTGTTTCAGAGATCCATTAATTCAATGGATTTTTAACCTTTGCTATTCTTGTAGTGTGGTTATTACTGGAAATACAGGCTATTTTCGATTGTTCCTTATTGATTAAAGAATGTTTTGTAGATCTGATGACAAGTCAAATTCTCAGGTCTGTTTATTCAGAACACCATTCTTTTCATAATTATACAGGTCATAACTTTTGTATTTCTCTGAAGGTACTGTTTTGCCTGAGTGAATAAACAATTATAATTATATTCTCTGATAAATGTTAAAAGCTTAAAGAAATATGACATGACAAGACTTTCTAAACCACTGAGGCTTGTAAAATTGACTCTGGGAATTTTGGGTTTGCTAACTCATGACAACTCCAAACGACTAATATGTCAAAAAATAATGACAACTTGATCCCAGAGCAATATATTTAACAAACAGAAATATGTACTCAAGTCTCTAATGTACTGATTTAAATTGTTTATTTTATCAGAGTGCCTTCATAGTCTAACATTGTTGGAAAGCATCGCTTATTCATTTTTAAATAAAGTTTCTGATTATGTGAACACAAAAATTTACACTAAATGTATTTGATATGTGACAATATCTTTAAGATATATAACAGTAAAAATGAAAGAAAACATGGAAATTTAAAAACATGCAGAATGTTAGATTGTATGCATATACAAACACACACACACGTACACACACACACACACATACACACACACACACATATATAACCACTGACAAAATCATGTAGGTTTTTATTTTCACTCTAAAATGACCTGAATGATTTCTTATATCAGATCATCAGACCAGATCTCTTTTTAGAATTAACCTATTATTGTCTCTTATTGCCAAAAAATAAACAGAACCAGCATAAGATTGCACATTGTTATTATTCAGCCTTTGTAAAATAAAAATATTCATGATAATTTGATTTTGAATAAGTTAGTTTATGTTACTTCATCATATACCTGTATTAATTCCTGTAGAAGTATTGGTTAATACCCATTTGTGGTCATGAAATATTTATTTTTCTTATTATGGCTGATTTTTAAACCATTTACCATTTATTTAAGGAAAGAACTCCCTTCTAAACTTCTAAATATATTGAAGACTTTATGCATATTATTACTGTAATTATTCTGATTATTGAGATATCCTGGTATTGCATTTAAATTAATTTTATGATTACATCTCTAGCTTGCAATATTTTAAAATCAAGAGGTTTAACATATTTCTTATATCTAGTTAGATGATCTTTTATTTATTTCCTCTTTAATTTGTTAATCTGCCAATCTGTCATCAACTCCTTGATGACAACCTAGGATATAATCAATAGAAACTACATACTTTTAAGTGAAGTTCATATTTAAATGCTGAATCATAGTCATAAGAAATTTAAATCATACCCTTCATAAATTTGGAATTCATTAGTTTTTAAATAAATTTTAGATTTATACATCTAATTTGTTTGTTTTAACAGTTATTTAGCATTTTCCATATCCATTTGGAGCAAAGGGGATGCCTAGTAGTAAATTTAAATATGTTGGATAGAAATTGTTGCTCAAATCATGAAGTTAATAACTTAAAATTAAATTTTTTTTATGTAGTGACCAGAGATAGAACATACACATTATAGAATTCCAAAAAGAAAGAAAAGGATGAGAGAGAGAAATTATTTAAAGAAATAATGGCTGAAATTTCCCAAAATACAGAAATACACAAATTCAAGAAGCTAAAAGACCTCAAACTAGAATACATCTAAAATACCTGCAGTGAGAAACATTACCAAACTGTGTTTTCTCGCAACTATGGATAACCTAGGATCAGATGGCTTTCCTGGAGAATTCTACCAAATTTTAAAGAATTAACTTTATCCTCCTTTCATTTTTCTAAAACTGGAAGAGAAACGCTCCCAAATATATTATATAAAGCTAGGCCAGTATTACCCTGGCACCAAAATTAGACCTACAAATCAAGAAAATAAAACTAATATCTTTGGTGAATAAAATTTCAAAATCCAAGACAAAATATCAAACTGAATTCTACAGCACATTAAAAGGTTCATACATCAAGACCAAGCAAGATTTATACCTGGGATATAAGTATAGTTTAGCATAATAAAACAATCAATGTAATACAGCATATCAACAAAATGAAGGATGAAAACTGCATGATTATTTCAGTCATTGCTCCAAAAATATTTGACTAAAGTCAATACCTGGGGCATTTATAACTCAAATGCGTTTAGAGCACTTATCTCGTGTGCAAAAGGCTCTGGGTTCAATTGCAATTCCCTGAGTTCCTAGAAAACAGAGACAAAAGTAAATAAATATGATAATAACACTCCACATAGTATAATAACAGAAAGAATCTACTTCAACATAATAAAATGCCATATATGAAAGACTCCACAGTAAACATGCTCAAAAGAGAAAAACTGATTTTCCCCTAAGATCAGAACAAAGCCACTTCTATTCAACATAGTTCTAGATATCCTAGCCACACTGATTAGACAAGAAAAAGAAATAAATGATATCTAAATAGTAAAAGAATAAGCAAAAGGATCTGTTCGTACATAACATGATTTATATGAAGACAACTCTAAAGGCACCATAAAAACCTGTAACAACTGAAAAAATAAGTAGTTTCAGGATAAAATATCAAAACAGAAATCTTTTGTGTTTCTATATATTATTAAAGGTCAATTCTAAATTTAAATTAACATTTTAGTTTTCTATAACATTAAAAAATAAAAGGAAATTTAGAAATAAATTTAACAAAGGTGGTAAAAGACTTGAACACTGAAAATTTTAAATCTTTGCTAAAAATAAAGAATATACAAGTAAATTAAAAGACATCCCCAAATGTCAATTAAAAGACATTAAATCTATGATCATGGATTCAAAGACAATAATTTTAAATGTCTGTACTATCTAGAGTGATTTGCAGATTCAATGTAATCACTTTCTAAATCTCAATGGAGATTTTAAGAGATTAAAAGATTACTAAATTTATATGAAACCTCATGGGATGTCAAATAGACAAAACAATCTTAAAAAAGAATTAATTTAAAAATCTCATAATTCCTAATTGAAAAATATATTACAAAATTACAGCAATTAATATGATGTTTACTGGTATAAAGTTAGATATTCATACCAATGGGATAAAATAGAAAGACTAGGTATAAATACTTGCATATATGTCCAGAAGGTTTTGGAGAATGGTGACAAGAAAGTACAATTGCAAAAGGACAGCATCTTCAACAACTAGTGACAGAAAGAACTGGATATGCACACGCAAATTCATGAAACTAGACATGTATCTTACACTGTATACAAAAATAAACTCAAATGGCTTAAATATCAAATCAATATGACCTAAAATCATAAGTTTCATGGAAAAAAAATGAAGGAAAAGTAGGATTTGGCAGTGATTTATTGGATATGACATCAAGAGCATAGACAATAAAATAAAACAAACAGGGATAATCAAACTTAAAAATTCCTGCATGTCTAAGAGCAAAATCAACAGAGTGAAAAGTCAACCTATAAAATGGGTAAATAAAATCAAATTGACTACACTCATTAGAATTTTAGAATGACCGTAATCAATAGCAAAATAATGATAATGGTAGGTGTTGGTGAGAAGACTTGTACATTTGTTGTTGTTGTTGTTGTTGTTTTGGGGGGTTTTTTGTTTTTGTTTTTTCATACTGGGGATTGAACTCAGGGGTACTCGACCACAAGCCACATCCCTAGCCCTATTTTGTGTTTTATGTAGAGACAGGGTCTCACTGAGTTGCTTAGCACCTCGCTGTTGCTGAGGCTGGCTTTGAACTTGCGATTCTCCTGTCTCAGCCTCCCTAAGTGCTGAGATTACAGGCTTGAGCCACCACGTCCAGCTAAGACTTGTACATTGTTGAAAGGAGTGTAAAATAAGGTAGCTTGTGGAAAATAGTATGGAATTTCCTCAAAAATTTAAAAAATTACCACTTGATCCAGGAATAAAAACATTAGCTACTTCAATTTAAATGTGATCATACCTTGTTTGTTATTTCTGTCTTGAGGTGGAGGAAACACTGTAGGTTTCCAGTCATTCATCTTGCTGCTCTTACTCCCTACCTATTGCTTTCAACTTCAGAATAAGTTACAAATTATCCTCAAATGTCAAAACTATTATACCACAATTACATAAATTATTTTAATTTTCTTGAGAAATAAAATGATTGATGCTTAGCATGTCTGTAATTCCTGGCTGCCAATTATTGTAATTGATAATACAGTGTGCATAAAAGACTTTAGTAAAATTACATAATAATATCCACTGACAAAACTTCAATTCAATTTATTTGGTTCAAATCAATTAAATTTCCTCCCCAAATTCTATTCCTGTTATGTGTTCATGCCAGATCCTATTCTAAAAAATTCAGGGGTTTGAGTGGAAGAACTGCCTCCATCCTTTCCTGTATATTTTGTCTACCTGGATTTAGGGCCACACATTTTGTGATTTGTGTCATCAATCAAATCCTCCAAATTTTGTAAATTTGTTAAAATATATAATTTGACTTTTATGTTTTCCTTTTATGTTAAATATTCATATTTTAATTTCGGTATTTTGTTCTGTTGTTTTGATAGTACTTGAGGATGCACTGGAAAAAATTTGTTCTTATTTTTCATCTCACAGATAGGTTTAATCTTAAGTAAATTGATATTTATTATATTTTTTAAAATATACTGTTATTCATTGGATCTAGCTTGCTCTCTGAGCCTTACCACTAAGGCTATAACTTGTGAGGTGAGACTGGCAGGAGCTCCAGGGAAAGTGTGACCATAATAAAAGTCTGTCACATTGCCAAAGGACACATAGGGGTAACTTTAAGGTGGAAAGTACTATGGCTGATAGAGGAACAGCAGCGTCAAATCTTTGAAGCTGGGCAGATGTGAACAGTTGATTAATTTCTGCCAGGGTGCCTCTAGGTTCTGGGGTAATCTTAAGCCTTCTAGAAGGATGTTTGCTACCTTTAAGCAGATTGTAGAGGAGCTCAAGTACTTTTGGAGGTAATGGAAGAATGGCATAATCCAGTTAATATTAACACATAATTTTTGTAACTCTGTCAAGGAGATGTCCTCGGGGACATCAAGAGAGAGTTTAATAGGTCTTATCATCCAAGAAAAATGAAATCCTAAGAAGGAGAAGGGAAGGTGAGTTTGAATCTTCTCCTTGGCCACATGAAGATTAAGATCCTCTAAATTTTTTAGAAGTGAAGTCAGAAGCACTTGAAGAGATGCTTGGTCTTTGCAAGCCACTAAGATGTCATCCATGTAGTGAGCAGCATAGCCATTGCTCCGTAAGGGGGTGATGGCTTTAGCACAAACATTTGGCAAATGGTAGGGCTGTTTTTCATTCCTTGTGGCAAGACTTTCCATTGATATCATTCACAAGGGTTGGCATAATTAGGTTCCCAGACAGAAAAGGCAAAGTAAGGCCTGTCTACTGCATGAAGAGGGATGGTAAAAAAAGTAGTCCCTGATGTCAATGGTAGCAATATAGTGATCTATCAGGATGGTTGAGGGGAAAGAAGGCCACTTTGACATGTGCCCATTTTTTCCATTTTCTTGTTGATATGTCTAAGGTCCTGTAATAATCTCCATTTGCTTGATTTTTTTTGAATGACAAAAATGGGAGAATTATGAAGGCTCAATATGACCTAAAGCTAGTTGCTCATGGACAAGGTTCTTTAATGCTGAAAGCTTAGGCTCAAGAATAGGCCACTGCTCCACCCAGCAGGGTGAAGTGTCCACCCAAATAAGGCTGATGAGAT
>CM053404.1:122917814-122956569 GCA_028644305.1 Xerus rutilus | reverse complement strand
AAAAAAAAAAAAAAAAACAATTCAACATATTACGTATGTATTTATTTACTTTCAAAGGGAAATATAGTCCTCCCTCCAAATATGTCAAGTATTTCAACCAATGGGAGAAATACTTTCATATGAAATGCAATTTTCTTTCTTTTTGTGTTATTAATTTCAAAAGAAATTCACAGATCAGTGTTTAGTCAGGAAGTATTTAGATGTATGCTCAAAAATATTCTTGAGTTATTTTTTGTAATATTTTATATGGCTTTTTTGGAAAGCTGTAGTTATAATATGAAAATGCATAAGAATTTGTGGAATTCTATGATATAATAGTTAAATAAGAAGTTTTGATAGGCAAGTGTGTACAAGTATAAAATTTATGGAGTTATGAATTGTAGATTATTGTACACTTTTCAAAATTGTTCAGCAAATAACTACTATAATTTTCATAGAGTATCAAATAATGAAGACCAAAATACATGAGTAAAGCCTATGCTCCCTAACAATCTCTATGTGGGTATTTTATGTGGATGGGAACCAATCTGTATGGTAGAAGAAGGACAATAAATTATATAAGTGTTGAGAAATATATAAATAATAAGACAATAACATTTTTAGAAAGAGTTTCAATTTTCTAACAAGTAAGTGTGTGTGAATGTACGTGTGTGTGTATATGTTTAATGTCTAGTTTTATCTAATTCAAGATTTGTTACATGTCTTCTCTTGAGGTAAATTGTATACTTTATATATTTATGTATACACAGTGATTAAAATATTAAAGAATTCTATAAGCTAAATGAAAAATATAGAATAAAAACCTCCACTCAGTACAAAGAAAATATATTATACTTTGGTTTTGGTTTTATTTGTTTGATTGAAGGATGCATCTCAATAAATATATAGCTACTAAAATTATTAAATGAGCATATATATATATAAAGATAATCGCTATTAATCTGTCAGATATTTTTTGTAAGTAAATGTGTTAGAAAAATTTTAAATAAAATAATTTACCTGAAAAGGTTATGTTTTACAATTATTTTCTTCCAGCCATATATATTGTGGAAATTTTACATTTCAATATATACTTTGAAAATAATGATTAAAAAATAATTTGATTTTTAAAAAAGTGTAAATTTTGTCATGCCTGAGTGACATTTGGCAAACATAAACATTTTTTTCTCTAGAAATAATGGACATGGATGGGTATAATCTGGAAATGAATTCCATATTTGCAGATCATTAGGAGTCTGAAATGAGATTTTTAACTAGTGATTGACTAAGAAGTCAAAGAAAGCATTTAAGTGCTTCCATGGAGCAACAGAATGGAATCTCAGTACAGAAATCTGATGATCAGCAGGTAGCCTCAGAAGCAGATCAAAGCAAAACCTCCAAGAAACAAACCACAGCTTTGCTAACAGTACCCCAGGGGGTATTGGCACACACAGCTGAAAAATTTGCTTTCATGAAATGGGCACATTTATTTCCTTTTCATAACAATTACCTAAGAATCTCTACAAAGACAAAAGACAGTGGTTTCTTCTTGTCTTTGTTATACTGTGAAACATGATCATGAATTGAACACACTTGGACACCTAAAACTATAAGGAAAAATATCTTTATGTTAGATTGAAGAAATTTACAAATTCCTACTATTTCTTTTAAGTATAAGCTCTCTCTTTAAACCTATTTTACATTGCAACACATAGATAAATTAATTTTTCCAATGACTAAGTTAGTAAACTTATTGTTGAATAGTTCACAAATGAGAATAAGGTATGAAACTTGTGTTCCACCCCAAAACCATTTGTAAGAAATGGCAAGACATTTTCTTGAATAAAGAAAATGTTCTATTTCATCTTAAAATATTTTTATTAAAATGCAAATAAACCATGCACATTCTGGTTGTAAGAATTCCATCCTACCAAAGAAATATGTAAATCTTAGTTCTCTCATTTCATACCAAAGCTCAGAATAGTGCTTTTTCAGAGCAGTCCTTTAAAATTAGACTATGTAAATCGTTCATTCAAATTCTTCAAAATTCAACTTGGTTCAGCTGGGATGTGTATAGAAAGGGCCTTATGTTTTCCAGTTTTGACCAAGTTCTCAGGTGATTTCTAAACTGGCCTTTATCCTGACTGCACTGAGCAACAAGACTTTACAAAAGGTTTTCCATTGCACAGCAGAGGGACCAAGGGGTGCCCCGAATACACATCTATATTCAGCTAACAATTGTATTTGCTTTCACTTTGTCTGGGTGATGGGAAAGGCAGTCAGAGTTCAGGCTGATTTCTTACCTTACATGAAGCTTTATTTAAGTATTACAGTAACAGTCTCTATGAATTGTTGTATTACATGTGTTACACACTGCCCTGCATAATGTATCGTATAAGACTAAATACAGGAAAATTTTATATATCAATATTGACCTGATATTTTAAGAATGAGTCCTTACAAATTAGGAGTTATTTGTTAAAAATATTCTTTATTAAAATGTATCAATATTTTTATTATTGTTTTGTTTGATATTTTTCAAAAATGACTTTCAATTATGATAAACTCCATTTTACAAAGTGAGAGTTTCCATTCTGGCATTTATCTAACATGTAGGACTACTTGAAACATATTTTGTGGATGTTTTTAAAATTTCTTAATTGTTTTTCTTAAATATACTTGTATAAATATAGAATGAATTTCAACATTAAATGTAATTATAGTATACTGATGAAAAAACATATATATGTAAAGAAGTAGAAGGGAGATGAGTAGAGCAGATAAAGAAGATGGGGAAGTTAAAAGCAGTGAGAAAAGGAAAGTACTGAGAAGCGAACTGCAGTACATTGTGATGTCACAACAAACCCGACTATGAGGTATAATTATAATGCATTAGTAGAAACAAAATTTTTTTTAAAACTAAAGTGACTAATTATTTGAAAGTAAAAATGTCTTGGATATATTCAAGTTACTAAAAGCAAATGTGCATTCTTCTTAGTTACAAAATATATTTGCTGTTTTTAATTTGAAAATCCATGTGATATTCCCAACATTTTGTGTGATTCTATCTTCAAAATCAATTTGCATAGGTAAAATTGGGTATCATTTTGTTACTTTGGGATGTTTTGAAATTAATATAAAAGGACTTTCCTTTTATTGAATAGTCTTTGTCTTCTATATCACAACATTATTATTGCTTGAATTAGATATTATTATTCAACAGAGAGACAGAAGACAGAGCATCTAAAATCAAGTGCACAAACCAAGCTTATGAGACCAGAGTGCCTGTTATGCAATTTTACTTGTATAAAAGGCAAAAAGGAGAAAACAATTCATGCTTTAAGAAGGCAGGACATGGCTATTGTTAGTAGTTAGAAACTCAAAAGGGACACTCACAGAATGATGAGGTTCTGGTAATGTTTTTTTTTTCATGAGTTGTGTTGAATGTTCAGTTTGGTAAAAAACTAGCATAATGCACACTTATGAGTGTCTTTACTCTTCTGAGTTAGTAGTAAAACTTTAAAAGCATGAAAAATAATCATTTCTCAAAATTTAGTTTTAGAGTTTTCAATGGTAGAACTTCTCTAAATTCAAAATTTTATAATCACTACTTATTTGCATGATTATGGCAAATACGGATTTTGCCTTTTTATCAACTGATGAATTTGTTACTTCCAGTAATAAATTTTTGGTACATTCAACAGGTAGAGGAATAATTGTGTTATGTGTGTTTGTTTGAATATATGTATGTGATGTGTGCGTCTAGTGAAGGATAGAATACAAACATGATTATCAAATTCTAATTGTAACTTTTAAATCTGATGAGAGTATAAGTTGTTCACGTAGATTTAATGTTAAATTTTTGAAAAATCTGAAAAACTTTCCTAAATCTTTCTTTTTACACACCCATTTGATTTGAGATAGAGAAATTCACAAGTGAGAACTCGGATTAAATGGCTGCCTCCTCATGCAGAACATTCTAATAATCAGAATTATAATTCACTGAAGGATAGCTCTGCTGAGTCATTGGAATGCACTACACAATACTCCCTTTAGTCAAGCTAATGAAATCTGCTGCATACTATAGGTTTTTTATGACATACACTCTTTCTTGACATTTACTGTAATCAGAGATGGAACTGAAATATAATTTTTCACATCTGAGGTTGCTTTATCATGACTTGGAGAAATATATTTTCCAGACTGTCCAGTCTGTGAATATTTGGAGGAAACCAATTTTCCTCTACTACTAATTATTGTAGTAAATAAATGAAATTAGCATTTATTACAAAAACCTTGAGACACTTTATGCAAAGTGGAGAGGTGAATGAATAATGATCCTAAATAGTTTCTCAATTACAGTGAAAGAAGAGTTAACTTTTCAGACTTTGTTAAAGAATATGTAGCTCAACTCTTTATGCACAAACATAGATTTGAAGAGCACAAAGAAAGTATTCTGCCCAGAATATATCATTAAATGTTTCTGAAGTAATTTGTCCCTATTTTGTGATTCATTTGCATTTTTAAGATGGTTATACTTCATGGAAAGTTTGTCTTAAATAAAAACTTTGAAACTATTGAAGAAACACATAGAACTACATGTAAGTTTCACAAAACCCAAGACTAAGGTGTAGCTATATTTCTTGATTCATAAAATCCTCATATTATATTGTTACCTCAAATTGTTTTGGTATTATTGAGTGTTGAATAATGGCCTCCCAGTGACGTCTACATTCTAATCCCAGGAACCTGCAAATAAATTACATGAAAAAATGGAATCTTCTCATGTAATTATGTTAATAATTTCAAGATGGAGAGATTGTCGTGGTTTATTGTAGATGAGCTTAATATTTTCATAAGAATCCTTATAAGAGGAAAGCGGTGGGTTACAGTTCAGAGAGAGAATATGGTAAGGATGGAAGTGACCATCAGAGGGGAAGAAAGATACCATGCTGGCTGGCTTTAACTGTGGAGGGTAGAGAGGGGTAACAAAAGAAGAAATGTGGGCAGAATCCAAAAGCTAGGAAAGGCAAAGGAACAGATTCTCTTCTATAGCCTTCACAAGGGACCAAAGCTATGACATACTGACTTTAGCTCAGAGTAACTAAGTTCAGATTTCTGGACTTCAAAACTGTAAGAAAATACATTTGTCTGGTTTTAAGCCATCGCATTTGTGGTAATTGGTATCAGCAACCATAGAAAGCTAATATACCTGTGAAGAGTAACCAATAACTTCTCATCTAGCAAAGACAGTCACTTAATTCTAGGATCCTGTTTATTTATTTATTTACTAGTTTACATAATATGCATTTTTATTTTTGGAAGTACTAGGGATTGAACTGAGGGGTTCTATAACACTGAGTACATTTCCAGTCATTTTTATTTGTTTATTTATTTTAATTTGAGAAAGAGTCCAGCTAAATTGATTAAGCTGACCTCAAACAGGAAACCCTCCTGTTTCTCAAGTAGTTAGGATCACAGGCATATACCACTGTGCCCCACTTAGTATACTCTTCTTTCTCTCACTTTCTTTCTCTCTCTCTCTCTCTCTCTCTCTCTCAATACTGGGTATGGAAGCCATGGCTTGCACATACTAATCATCCACTTTTACCACTAAACTATACCACTAGCCCCTACTCTTTTATATTTAAAATCCAGTATCTTCTTCTAGACTTCTAATTGGTTCCTACAAAGATCTAGCTTAACTCATTTTTTCTATGTCTAAGTATAGCAGATAATTATTATGTCTTCATTACATAACTTTAATTCATAACTAATTTCAGCAAGAGCTGTTAAAAAATTCTATGTGAACTTGACCTCAGACTCATTTTTATGGCCAGAAACTGTCCACGGGTAATTTTGCTCATCTTCTCCATTGCTCTGGAGATCTTTCTGATATCTGAAGGAAGTCCCCTGAGCAATCAAAGCACAATAATCTTAATCCCCAGAGACAGATAATAGCATTAGTGGTAACCCTCAAATAATGTGGGTCATGACCTATTAGATAAATATTGCATCCAACAATATTTCAAGAGGTTACTTCTGGATTTTATCTCCAATTTTCTCTGCTCCAAGGTGAAATAAATCCCACAACCAAAAAAAAAAAAAAAAAAAGAACTTCTTAGGGCTTCCTTATTGTGGCTTTTAATACCATGTTTTTATCCATTCTTACCATAAGCAAACTCCTGCTTCCTGGGATCATCTCTAAATCAACTATCTACACTAAAGTCTTATCTCAGATTCTCTTTACAGGGGACCTGAAAGTAATGCACAAGTGTAATGTTGACAAGCCTTAGATACAGTAGTCAATCAAATGTTTCTTGGATGATTTACATTTGAAAAACAACTGATTAATGAGAAGGATTTAAGATACGTTTTAAGAATTGTCTTGATTTTGTCTAGTTCTTTAATTATCGCCCATGATGATGTTTTTTTCCTTCTGCAAATTTGTATTTAAAGTTAACTGAAAATATCATCGGCATGCTGTTAAAATTTCTGGAATATACCCACAATGAAAGATATATCTGAAATCTGGTTGCTAAATGAGAAATATGATGATCACTGAGGCATGGCATTTGTTTGAAAGACAACTTCCCTTATACATTCCTTTCACTAAAAGGAAAAAAATGGTACAAAACAAAATGCATTAATTCTGATTTCAGATATCTTGTATACTTTTCTACTTTTAAGAGGAAGTGCTAAATGGACAGAGTCAAAGTAATAATTAGAAATTTTAAGACTAAAATCTCCATTCCTTCTCTTGCCAGTCTCCAGTAATGCACATTCTAATCCCTGCTTTTATGATTTCAAGTTTTTTAGAGTTCACTTGGAAATGATAGTATGCAATATTTGTCTTTCTATACCTGGATTATTTTACTTCACAGGTCCTTCAGATTCATCAATATTACCATAGATGGTAAGATTTCATTATTTTTTATGACCACATAGTATTCCATTGTGTATTTATTCCACAAATTCTGCATCCATTAGTCCATTTTTAAATATTCAAGTTGATTTCATAGCTTGGCTAATTTGAATAATATTGTAATGAAAACAAAAAATAGAGACTTTTCTTCCACATACTGATTTTTATTTTTTGGAGTTTAAACTGGGATTGCAGGATAAGTGGGATTGTGGGATTAGTGGGATTGTGGATCATGTGCGAGTTCTTTTTCCAGTTTTTTGAAGAATTCCCATATATTTTCTATAATGCCTGTTCTAAAAATAGTTAATATATTTACACCAAAATTCAAAAGAATATACACTTGGGAAATTATTATAAATGCAGTCTTTGGTATTTTAAAAATATATAAATAAAATGCCAGATAATAATAATCAGCAAATGTTTTAGTTATAAAATGCTATATTTAACATGCCTTTAATGTGGATAGTGCTATTTAAATATTTTGTTATAATGTCACAAATGACAAATTTTGGAAAGTATGTACTAATTTAACAGTATTAGACATGCCCTTTTGGTAATTGTGAAAAAATGGCTGACATTCAGGACAGTAGTAAGTGAGTATTCTTATCATTTCTTTCTTTAGCAACCACATCTTGACTGTACTATAAGATCCATTATTTTATCACTAGTATATATCTGTGAATTTTTACATTTAATCTGTAGTTATTAATAACCAAATAGTAATAAAATATATTAAATTATCAAATGTGGGTAACAATAGTAACCCTAATTTTCATCTAGAGTAAAATATACTATACAACCAAGACATATGGCAATTTGAATATCAGAGAGTCTTATGGTTTAGATATGAGGTGTCCCCCAAACGCTTATGTGTGAGACAATGAAAGAAAATTTGGAGGTGATTGGATTATGAGAAGCTTAGCCTAACCAGTGCGTTAATCCAGCTGAATGGATTAACTGAGTGACTGTAGGCAGGTAAGGTGTGCTTTTGAGATACAGGTTTTGTCCTTGTTGAGCAGAACTCCCTTTCAGTTTCCTGCTTGTCCTGTCCTGAGCCACTTTCCTCTACCACATCCTTTAACTGATATGCTGCATCACCTCAGACACAGCAATGGAGCCAGCTGTCCGTGGACTGAAGGCTCTGAAACCATGAGTGCCAGATAAACTCCCACCCCTTGTCTAGTGATCTCATTGGGTCGTTTTGTCACAAAGGCAAAATAGTTGACTAAACTAGAAGGTCAAATAAATAGGTACACTTCTAAAGAGTAAAAAATGCTGGGGAAAAATTAAAAGGAGTGAGAATTACTGCCTTCAGAGAAGCTGAGACTGATCATGGATATCTGCACTGACAGTATGTGAAACAGAATATAATGCAGTCATATATTTTAAAAAGTTGACAAGTAAACAAAATAAAACAATGAAAATTTCTGACAACCTAGCAATCTGAAGATAGCAAAAATAGCCTAAATGAAAGTAAAAAAAATAATATTCTTAAAAATATACTATGAGAAATAAGAAATTCAGTCACAATGAAAATCATCACCAGCTTGGTGCAGTGGTGCAAGCCTATAATCCCAGCACTTAGGGAGGCTGAGACAGGAGAATCGCGAGTTCAAAGCCAGTCTCAGCAACCGCAAGGTGCTAAGCAATTCAGTGAGACCCTGTCTCTACATAAAACACAAAATAGAGCTGGAGATGTGGCTCAGTGGTCGAGTGCCCCTGAGTTCAATCCCAGTACCAAAAAAAAAAAAAAAAAAGAAAAGAAAATCATCACCAATCAAAGCACAGGAATAATCAGGGACAGATGAGGAATAGTGAACATGCTGAATATAAGTGAAATAAAATGTGTACTGAAAAATAATAAGAACAATAAATATTTTGTGGGTATATAACAATGAAAAAGTGACATATATGAGAATATTTCACAAATAAAAAGAGATCGCATACAGTGTGGTGTGAAATTAAGGGTCTTTGTGTTATCAAGAGAGGTTAAAAATAATTTGTGTTTAAATTGGGCATGCAGCTGCCTGGTAGACCTTTAGTCTAGTATGCGCAACAGCACTAGGTTTGATCTCCAGCACTGATAAATAAATAAATAAATAAATAATAAATAAATAAATAATATTTATCTTAATTAAATTTAATGTTTATCAATTAGTCAATCATTGCTTTAGTCCATTTGGTCTGTTTTAACAAATCCACCACTAACTGGTGGCTTATAAACAACACAAATTTCTCTCTTTAGTGGCTGTAGCTCTGGAAGATGAAGTCACCCAAAGGCTTGGTGTCTACTGAGGGCTAAATTCCTGACTCATTAACAACCATCTTCTCACTTTGTTCTCACATGGCAAGAAGAGCAAAACAGTCTCTGAGGTTTCTATTAGAAGAGTATTTATCTCATTCAGGAGTGGTCTGTCCTCATGGCATAACCATTTCCCAAAGTCCTACCTTCTCTAATACCATCACCTTGTGGTTTATGTTTTCAACATGCTAATTTTGTGGAAACATGAGCATTTTGTCCATTATACTTGGTATTTTGGCTTTTTCATGTTTGCCATTTGAAATAATACAATACCAATTCTTACACCTGCTTATAGTTTGTTTTTCTCTAAGCATTTCCTTTAACTCATATGTTTATATCTAGAGTACTGCCCAGTTAATTTTTGTCACCTTCTATCATCTTAGCTTTGGTTCTTGACCTCTACATTCTTAAATTATTTAGTTTTCAAAATCAAGCTTTATTTATAGATTTAACTTGTCCTGTGGCATAAGTTTTGTTTCATTTTATATCTGCATTTTGATTCTTTTCTTTTTTTTAAATTTTGCACCTGAGTTGGTCCCATGAGAGAATCTTTCTAATTGCGGTTTGCCTTGAATATGTAACATTTATTCTGGGTCAAGCATTTGAATGAAAATAGAAAAGATCACACAGAAAGTGAACTGTGGATGCAAATCATTTACATTTTGGTAGGTTAATTTTTAACACCATGGCACAGATACACTGCCTTCTGGATATAACGCCCTTCTATTCACCAACACATTTGTTTGCATCAGAGTGAAGGATAGTATTTTGCAGATTCTTAGTATGCTTTTCTAACATTTACTACAATTCCTTTCAGAAAATTTAGCAGATAATAGTTACTGTTTGGTTTCCAGTACGTCTCAGAGACATACAAATGCTTTTAGATGATTTTTGCTTGTCTGATCTTTGGAATGTCTGCAGGGATGAGATCTGTGAAGGTGTGTCTTTAATTCAATATTATTACTGCTCATAATTAATTATTACCTAGTCTCAATTTATCCTAAAGTTTTATCTGATTATGTATAAATCTCCTTTTGTTTGTGTGCAAATCATTCTTAAAGGGTAACTAAAAAAGAAAAGAAAGGAATTTGTGCATAGAATATTAACATGTTACTAATCTACTTTGTGTTAATAAGTTGATACATTTCCTTCTATGTAAAATGATAACAATACTGGTGACCATCTACTCTGTAGTACCTATTCATCAGTGACTGTGAAATCAATGATGAATACTAAGTATTTGATAGATTTTATCATTAAAAATTATTCATGGTAATTTCTCCAATATATAAAGCTTCTAAAGGAAACAAGAATTAAAATTGATATGGAGCAAATCACGAGTAAAATTTTCTTCTTAAACTCAATATTAACTATTATAAAGAATTTGTGGTTATTTCACATCAAAACACATTTATGTTCATATGAAGCCATAAACTTCACATCATAAATTTATATATTACTAATAATGCATTTATTTTACTGTAAATAATATATCTATTTTTCCATTATAGCATTTCAGTGTTCCCATTTACTTTTACCAATCACTTATATTTACAGATTTTAAACAACATAAAATATGCTGCATATTATTTCTGATACTTTTTAACAAGTACTTTGGTTTCTACCAATGCTGTTTTGTAATGCTTCTGATTTCCTAAGAAAAAATGATTTATTATGACACAAAACTTCAAAACTGCTAAATAATTATTGGAACAAGTTGAATATTTCACCTATCCTGAGATTTTACAACCATAAAAAACTTTTAATAAGCCAGGATCATTAAAAATGAGCTAAAATAATAAACAATTCAGATTAAATTATATGTTAGTAAAGAAAATGAATGAGTTTAATTTTTACTTTAGTTCAGCAATAGAACATTAATATCCATTTTTCTTTAAAAGGTAGAAGTATAAAAAATCAAAAGAAACAAAGCCACCAATAAGTGTCTAAAATGCATAATCTTAATATTTTATCAGAACAATATCTAGAAATGTTGAAGTGAGGCAACCATGTAACGTTTTTCAAGTTGCTGGACCTCAATTTAAGAAATGCACGTTAAATAAAATGACAAATTCAAATTCTGACATAATGGTTGGCAAACAAGTGGTCAATGAAATCTTACGTGTTTTTTCATACCTAAGTCTTTAACTCTTCTATTACTGATTTTGCAGTATATGCTTTTCTACAGGCTATACCTGAAAAATATAGCAGTGCTGTCTCAAGTCCTGTGCATTTTCTGCTTTGTTTTTTTCTTGTACTGAAAATCTGTCTTCAAAGAGAGAAAGAGAAATAAATATAAATATCCAGATTCATTTGATTAAAATTTTCCTAAAGGCATAGAATTTCATCTTCTCACTTCTTTATAGTGGGTATATGGTTCAATATAGGAAATGAACAACACTTTTGAATAAATGAGGATTTGATTTATACCTTCTATGCCTGTTATAATTTGTCTTATCAAATGCCTTAAGTATTCTCTAATTAGAGATTAACAGTTCAAAATAAAAACTCAAGTAAAAATTGTTTATCAATGGCTCTGTAATATACTGAAAAGATCACTGTATATTGAAACAAGCAAACATGAATTGAAATGCCAACATTGACATTCATACATCAAATGAAATTGCAAAACTGAGTCATCATCCAATGATCATGGAAGGGACCTTGATGGCCATTAAGGGGAAGAAACAAATGGAAAAGCATATTGACTTTCAACTGTCTTTGTGTGAACATGACACTACCACTTTTATTCACAATCTGGTATGTGTTCTTATCCAAATTAAATGATGACTATGTAACAGAGCAATCACATAAAATATATTATAAACACATCTATCTCAATTATATTTAAAAAAGATGATGAGTTCCAAGAAATGGAAAAAAAAAACTAGAATAAACCTAGGCTAGAACCTAAACATCTGAGCTTTTTTAAGATCATACGAGACAGAGAGCATTAGAAGCAAATACAGATAGTACATTGTTATTTTTTGGATATGAGCTCATGTGATAGACAATTCAGGAATATTCAAAGGTAAAATGATGAGATTATGAGACCTATAAACTAATTTGAAAGGACTACCAAACTAGGTGGCAATTCTAGGAAGGTAAGATGTGTCTGCAAGAAATAGGTCACTGGGGGCATGCCCTTGAGGATTATATATATACCTTTTCCATGGACCCTTCCATGTTCTCTTTCTCTCTCTTTCTTCTACCACAGTCTTCCCCTGTGACACCCTGTTTCATGTGGACCAAGAGCAATGGAGTCAGTTGTCCATGGACTACACCTCTGGAACTGTAAGCTTAAATTAAACTTTCTTCTTCTAATTGTTCTTGTCATATTTTTTGATCACAGCAATGAAACACTAACACAGAAATTTGTAGCAAAAAGTAGGGTTGTTACTGTGACTAAACTGAGCATGTGGTTTAGAAACCTTTGAAGGAGGAGTTGGAAAAAGCTTGTAGATTCAGGCTGGAAAAGCCTTAAAATGCTGGAAGCAGAATTTAATGGGCATTCATGGTAGAAGATAGAGAGATAAGAATTGCAGATAGGCAGGAACACCTTCAGGAACCACTGTGGGAGCCCAGCCAAGGGCAGACCCAACACTGCTAGCTGCCAGTCACAGGAGAACCCAGATCCAAGGGAAGGACTGCCTCTGGGGACCCCTGTAGAAGACCTGGCCTAAGTGAGACCCAGAACCACCCCCAGTTCCACACCAGAGTTCCTGCTGATTGGTGAGAGCACAGGCCAAGACCCACAACCATCTTCAGGGACCACAGCGGTAGCCCATCCAAGGCCATTCCCACTGCCATTTTGAGTTACCTCCCCTACCAACACCATCATCTTTAGTGGCAGTAGTGTCCATCTGGGGATACCTGCTGCGGACTGGAAGTGAACTCCAAGGTGAGATACAGGTAATCTATAGTGTCACTACAAGATTATAGGATATAAACTGCAATACCTCAGACTGGCATTGCAAGAAAGGAAGATATATAATCAACATGAAAAAGCAAGGGAAGAAAGAACCCCAAATAAACCAAGACACTACAATAATAGAATCCATTGACAGTACAGTTGATGAAATGTCAGAGAAAGAATTCAGAATGTACATAATTAAAATTAAGTGAGTTAAAATATGACTTAAGTTAACAAATACAGGCAAAAATTGATCACTCCAATAAAGAAATAAGAAAGAAAATAAGGCAACCATCGATCATACCAACAAAGAGATAAGGGAACAAATACAGGCAGCAAAAGATTACTTTAAGAAAGAGCTAGAGATTGTGGGGAAAAAATCAGAAATTCTTGAAATGAAGGAAACAATAAACCAAATAAAAAAACACAATAGAAAGCATGACCAGCAGACCAGATCACTTGGAAGACAGAACCTCAGACAATGAAGACAAAATATACAATCTTGAAAATAAATATGACCACTCAGTGAAGATGGTAAGAAATCATGAACAGAATATCCAAGAATTTTGGGATAACATCGAAATACCAAATCTAAGATTTATCAGGATAGAAGAAGGCACAGAATTTCAAACTAAAGGAATGCGCAATCTCTTCAGTGAACTAACATCAGAAAATTTCCCAAACATGAAAAATGAATTGGAAAATCAAATACAAGAGGCTCACATAACACCAAATGTACAAAATTACAACAGATCTATACCAAGGCACATTATAATGAAAATGCCCAGCATACAGAATAAGGATAAAATTTTAAAGGCCACAAGAGAGAGGAATCAGATTACATATAGAGGGAGACCAATTTGGATCTCAGAAGATTTTTCAACCCAGACCCTAAAAGCCAGGAGATCATGGAACAACATATACCAAGATCTGAAGGAAAATGGATGCCAGCCAAGAATCTTATATCTAGCAAAATTGAGCTTCATTTGATGATAAAATAAAAACCTTCCATGATAAACAAAAGTTAAAAGAATGTACAGCAAGAAAGCCTGCACAACACAGCATTCTTGGCAAAATATTCCATGAGGAGGAAGTGATAACCAACAATGAAAATATACAAAGAGAAACTACACTAAAAAAAAAAAAGGCCAATCAAAGGAGAAATCAAGTCTAAGTAAAAACCAAAAATAAAGCAAAATAACTAGGATTACAAATCATATTTCAATAATAACCCTGAATGTGAATGGCTTAAATCCATAAATTAAGAGACATAGACTGACAAACTGGATTAAAAAAAAAAACCAACAATATACTGCTTTCAAATGACTCATCTCACAGGAAAAGACGTCCACAGACTGAAAGTGAAAGAGTGGGAAACAACGTATCACTCCCATGGACTGCGTAAGCAAACAGAAGTTTCCATCCTCATATCAGATAAAGTGGACTTCAAACCAAAGTTAGTGAAAAGGGACAAAAAGGAACATTTCATACTTCTTAAGGGAATCATACATCAACAAGACATAACAATCATAAATATCTATGCCCCCAACAGTGGGGCATCTATGTATATCAAATAAATCTTTCTCAACTACAAGAATCAAATAGACCACAACACAATAATACTTGGTGACTTTAACACAGCTATCTCACCACTGGATAAATCTTCCAAACAAAAACTAAACAAAGAAACCATAGAACTCAATAAAACAATCAATAATTTAGACTTAACAGACATATATATTCTATCAACCAACAAGCAAATACACTTTTTTTTTCTCAGCAGCAGATGGATCCCTTTCCAAAATGGATCATATGTTATGTCACAAGGCAAGTCTTAGCAAATACAAAAAAAAATAAATAAATAGAGATACTGTCCTGCATCTTATCTGACCACAATGGAATAAAATTAGAAACCAATGACATATTAAATATAGAATCTACTCCAACACCTGGAAACTAAATAATGTGCTATTGAATAACACATAGATAACAGAAGACCTCAGGGTAGAGATAAAAAAATTTCATACAGGTTAATGAAGACTCAGATACAACATATCAAAATCTCTGGGACATCATGAAAGCAGTGCAAAGAGGAAAGTTCATTCCATTAAGCTCATTCATTAAAAGAAGAAAAAGTCAACAAATAAATGATTTGACTCTACATCTCAACACCCTAGAAAAAGAAGAAAAACCAGCACCAAAATAAGAAGAAGACAGGAAATAATTAAAATCAGGGCTGAAATCAGTGAAAGTGAAACAAAAGAAACAATGCAAAAAAATTAACAAAACAAAAATCTGGTTCTTGGAAAAAATAAACAAAATTGACAAATGCTTAAGTATCCTCATGAAAAGAAGGAGAGAGAAAATCCAAATTACTAAAATTCATGATGAAAAAGGAAATATTACAACAGACACTACTGAAATACAGAGGATAATTAGAAACTATTTTGAAAATTTAGATTCCAGTAAAATATAAAACGTTGAAGACACTGACAAATTTCTAGAGACATATCACCTACCCAAACTGAACCAGGAGATCAGACAAAACTAAAAAAGAGCAATTTCTAGCAAGGAAATAATAGATGCCATCAAAAGCCTGCCAACCAAGAAAAGTCTAGGACCAGATAAATTCTCAGCCAAGTTCTTTAAGACCTATAAAGAATAATTAATCCCAATATTCCTCAAAGTATTTTATGAAGTGGAAAAGGAGGGAATCCTTCCAAATTCATTCTACGAGGTGAGTATCACTCTTATATCAAAACCAGACAGAGAAAGAAAATTTCAGACCAATATCTCTGATGAACATAGATGCAAAAATTCTCAATAAAATTTTGGCAGATCACATACAAAAAAATATTTAAATAGTGCACCATGATCAAGTGGAGTTCATTCCAGGGATGCAAAGTTGGTTCAACATATGGAAATCAATTAATGTAATCCATCACATCCATAGACTTAAAGATCAGAATCATATGAATTTATCAAATGATGCAGAAAAAGCATTTGACAAAATATAGTACCCTTTTAAGTTCAAAACACTAGAAAAAGTAGGGGTAGTAGGAACATACCTCAACTTTGTAAAAGCTATCTATGCTAAACCCAATGACAACATCATCCTAAATGGAGAAAAATTGGAAGCATTCCCTCTAAAAATGGGAACAAGACAAGAATGCCCTCTTTCACCACTGCTATTCAACATAGTCCTTGAAACACTAGCCAGAACAAGTAGACACATTAAAGAAATTAAAGGGATATGAAAAGAAGAACTCAAACTATCATTATTTGCCAATGACATGATTCTATACTTAGAGGACCCAAAATGTTCCACCAGAAAACTTCTAGAATTAATAAATGAATTCAGCAAAGTAGCAGGGTATAAAATCAACACCCATAACTCAATTGCATTTCTATGCATCAGTGATAAACCCTCTGAAAGAGAAATTAGGAAAACTACAATAGCCTCAAAAATAATAAAATGCTTGGGAATAAATTTAACAAAAGAGGTGAAAGATCTCTACAATGAAAACTACAGGACACTACAGAAAGAAATTGTACAAGACATCAGAAGATGGAAAAGTCTCCCTTGCTCTTGGATAGGCAGAATCAATATTGTCAAAATGGCCATACTACCCAAAGTGCTATATAGATTCAATGTGATTCCAATTAAAACACAACATCATTCCTTATAGAAATAGAAAAGGCAATCGTGAAATTCATGTAGAAGAATAAGAGACCCAGAATAGCCAAAGCAATCCTTAGCAAGAAGAGTAAAGCAGGAGGCATCACAATACCAGACCTTAAACTATACTACAAAGCTATAGTAACAAAAACAGCATGGTACTGACACCAAAATAGACATGTAGACCAATGGTACAGAATAGAAGACACAGAGACAAACCCACTAAAATATAGTTATCTTATACTAGACAAAGGTACGAAACATATACATTAGAGAAAAGATAGCCTCTTCAACAAATGGTGCTGAGAAAACTGGAAATCCATATGCAGCAAAATGAAACTAAACCCCTATCTCTCACTATGCACAAAATTCAACTCAAAGTGGATAAAGGACCTGGGAATTAGACCAGAAACTCTATGTCTAAAATAGGCCCAAATCTTCACCATGTAAGATTAGGACCTTACTTCCTTAACAAGACTCCTATAGCACAAGAAGTAAAATCAAGAATTAATAAATGGGATGGATTCAAACTAAAAAGCTTCTTCTCAGCAAAAGAAATGATAAATGAAGTGAACAGAGAGCCGACATTCTGGGAACAAATCTTTGCCACACACACACATCAGATAGAGCACTAATCTCTAGGATATATAAAGAACTCAAAAAACTTAACACCCATAAAAAAAAAACCCAATCAATAAATGGGCTAAAGAGTTGAACAGAGACTTCTCAGAAGAAGATACACAATTAATCAACAGACATGAAAAAATATTCAACATCTCTAACAATTAGAGAAATGCAAATCAAAACCACTCTAAGATTTCATCTCACACCAGTCAGATTTGCAATTATCAAGAATACAAACAACAATAAGTGTTGATGATGTTGTGGTGGAGAAGGCACACTCATTCATTGCTGGTGGGATTGAAAATTGGTACAAGCAATCTGGAAAGCAGTATGGAGATTCCTTATATAACTTGAAATGGAACCATCATTTGACCCAGCTATCCTGCTCTTCGGTCTACATCCAAAGGACTTTAAAAAAGCATACTACAGTGGTGCAGCCACTTTAATGTTTATAGCAGTTCAATTCACAATAGCTAAAGTGTAGAACCTACTTAGATCCCTTTCAATAGATGAATAGATAAAGAATCTGTGGTAAATATTCACAATGGACTATTACTTAGCAGTAAAAAAGAATAAAATTATGGCATTTACAGGTGAAAGGATGGAGTTGGAGAATATCATGTTAAGCGAAGTAAGCCAATCACACACACAAAAAAAAAACAAATGCCAAATGTTTTCTCTGATAAGTGGATGCTGATCCATAATGGAGGAGAGGACATGGGAAGAATGGAGGAAATTTGGTCAAAGGGGAGGGAACAAGGAGGGGGCATAGGGACAGCAAAGATGGTGGAATGAGATGGACATCATAGCCCTAGTTTCATGTATGACTGCGTATATGATGTGATTCTACATTACATACAACTAGAGAAATGAAAAGTTGTGCCCCATCTGTATACAATGCATCAAAATGCATTCTGCTATCATGTATATCTAAGTAGAATTTTAAAAAAAATTGTGAGCTTTTAAGTGAAACTCAGAATTTTGAAAAAACTTGTATTTATCACCTGACGACTTCCAAACACTTCTGATGAGGTTGGTGGTGGTATTCACAAATGTGGCTTTTTGGTATTGAATAATGAGATGTGTTAAGATTTGGAAGATCTAAATAATTTAGGGATGCATTTTTTTCCCAAATGATGTTTCAAAGTTGTGCATGGGTAAAAGATGTGTTTAGTAGATTTTAATGTTAATATAGCACAAAAAGTTTAGATTCTAAAAAAAAAAAAAAGACTGCAAATAGAATTGTGGACAATAAAGTCTATGCTCATGAAAGTTCAGATATGAAAAATAAATCTACTGGGAATTAGACTAGATGCCAGTGATGTTATATCTTGGCGACAAAATATTTTATATATATATATATATATATAATCTTCATTTTGCCTGTGTCCTGATACTTTGTGTGAAGGTGAATTTAAACATGATGAACTAATAAATCTGTTGGAGAAAATTTCAAAGCAACATGGCATTCATGTGGTGGCATGAGTATTGCTGGCAGCTTTTAGCTAGATTTATTATGATAATTGAGAACAGAAAACAGAGCAGAAACACCTTTAAAATTTTGCAGTTTGGCCAGAAAAGCATGTGCAAAACTGGGGCTGAGAAATATGTAATTACTTAAGAGATTACCACTACTAAAGAAAAGCTAAGTACTTTTTACAACATAATAGGAAAAAAAATGTAAATAGAAAAAGTTGAACAATAGGAAAATAGGGAAAAAACAGGTAAAAATCACATGAAGAAATTTCAGGAATCAGCAAGACCACACCCATTACAGTTTCAAGTGTGTAAAAATGAAAACTCTTTTGAGTAGAATCCTTGGGGACATCCTGCCTACTCAGAGATACCTAGAAAACCGTTTACTCAGAGTTCTTTTCATTGTCTTTAGCCATCTGGGTACTCAAAGATTGCTGCAGTCATGAATCAAGGAAGCACAATTAATGCTTAAGGTGGCAGTAGACCTTGGTATTGTTCATTGGTGCAGGTTCCCCATGAATGCAGAATGCTGAAGTTTAGGGTCACCAAGGCTTCCACCAAATTTCACAGGCAGACTTGGTAGGGTAGACAACATTTACCAGGGTCAAGATCCCTTTAGCAATCTCTGAGGGATGATCCATGAAGCTGTGAGAAGGAAACTGAGGCTGGTATGGAGATGCTGAGGATTAAGATTTGCCAGTGATGTGGTATATGTGCCAAGGAAAGTAGCTGGCTATGGACCGTGCTAGCCTGAGAGAGGCCATATGGGCTTCAACTAGAAAGGCCAAAGTAACAGAGTTATATAAGCCCTTTGTAGATCACATCTCACCACAATGATTCCTGAATGATAGACATGGATTTACAGGACTTTTTTGCCCACTTGGGTTTTGTTCTTTGGTCTTGGTTTGGTTCCATTCCTTCTTGCTATGCCCTATTCCTCCCCTTGGAGAGGGTAATGTTTACTCTGTGGCATTATATGTAAGTGTATATTATACATATAATAATATATTTATATATTAATACATATATATGTGTATATATGTTTTATATATACATATATATTCATTTATTTATTTATTTATTTATTTATTTATTTATTTAGAGGTCCATACCTTAGAGTTTGCCTTGAGTCTTGAAGGAGACTTTGGACTTGGGTTTTGGGGTAATGATGAACCTCTTATGATTGTGGGGTCTCTTGGAGATGGAAAAGTGCATTTTGCATTGTAAAATGGGCAAGAGCTTTGAGACATAAGGTTATAGTTTGGATATGAGATTCTCCAATAAACTCATGTTATAGATAATACAGGAACATTGACAGGTGAAATGATTAGACTATGACAGCTATACCTTGATTGATGGATTAATTCATTTGATGGATTAATAATTTGATAGTATAATTATAATGAGTTATAACTGTGAGCAGGGTGATTATGGCTTGAGGAAGTAAGTCACTGGGGGTATGCTCATGGAGATTTTACTTTATGTCTGTCTTTCTGTCTCTCTCTTTCTTTCTCTCTCTGCTTCTTGGCTGCCATGAGCTGAGCATTTTCTTCCCCACACTCTTATACCGTGATGTTCTGCCTCATCTGGTACCTGGGGAAACTGAACTTGCCCACCATGAACTGAACCTCTAAAACTGTAAGCCAAAATAAATTCCCTCCTCTAGGTTATTCTTGTCATGTATATTTTGATCACAACCATGAAAAACTGACTAAAACATGTCTATATGAATAAGTTTGAAAGTTAAATCTGATTTCTTTTATAATATCTGTAAAACAAGAGCACTAGGCATCAATAATGAGTATAATATTAAAAGAAAAAAAAGAGAAACTAACTGAAATTAAATTTTAGAGTAGCAAGGTAAATTTATAGTTACATAAGAATATGGAGTATTAGTGAATGAATTGAACATCCAATTCATTTTTGTGATACAAAATGTATAAAAGGATATCATAATAATATATGATGATCTAAAATAAGAGGAAGATTTATTATTTCAGAAAGTATTATGGAAAGATGTGTTTAGAGTATAAGTAAATGAATGAGCTTTGTAATAATAATCAAATTTAAGTTTGGAAACAGAAATATGGAACAAGTATGGAAACAGAAACATATGGACATGAGGTCCAGTAAAAATGTAATAAGATGACCAAGTTAGGGGATACACACTGTATTCAAATTCTTGCTGTATTTAGAGTTCAAAAAATGAATTATGTGGAAAGATAAGTGGTTGTGGGCAGAATTAAAAATTTTAAGATTTGAGTTTTTAGTAGAGACACATTAAAAGTGTTTGATTTAGTCACCATCATTAAACTGGGTGATTCAAATCAAGTGGAGGAAAATGATCATAGAAATTAAGAAGATCAAGGAACTTCAATGATGCAGTGATGTATGGTTAATTTTAATTAAGTGACATTATTAATATTTCATTATCATCTGTTAGAGAGATTAAGATGAATAATAAAATATTCAATAGTAAATAGAGAAAGCAACTATGTTATTTTTAATGGATTATGTTTCAAAAGAAGTGGTTATATGTTGACAGAGAAGAAAAAAGAAATATCTAGAGTAATAAAAAACAACAAAATACACTGCACTTTCCATAACCACCTTGGGACATGGGTCTAGAAGGAAAAGACACTGTTCCTATTTAAAATACTTAAGAAAAATACAGCCCATTTTGAGACTCAACTTTCAGTTAGCAAAAGGAAAAATAGGTATAGAAACTTGTCTGTAAATAAATAGCACTCTAATTGTTGAAGATCCTGAATTCCAGAATACAACACTGAAGACATGGCAAAACAAATAATAAAAAATAACAGTTAAAGGATAACGAATAGGAAAATAAGCTTCTTAGTTTCTTCTGATTGAAACAAGAACATGACTCATGATAGAGTTATTTTTGATTATCTCTCATATCATTGTCAGATTCTTAGAAATGTATGATGTCTTAACTTTGCATATAAAAGATGCTGTTTGGATGATGTTCATCTCTAATTACACTCCCACTATCATGGTTTCAGATGAACAGGAATAGTAGAAGCATCCACTATTCATACTTATACCTTATTTTCCAACAATTTTTTTACTAGAAATTGAAATGTAAATTGGCTAACTCTCCAACAGTCACCAAGTAGAGAAACCAGCCCAATAACTAAAGACAGTGAAATTACTCTAAAGTTCACCAGCCATTGAAACCCCAAGACCCATTGTACGCTATTTTCCTTAAAATGAGTGATCATTACATAGTGTCTAAACACCTCACGTTACATGCACATTTTTGGGAGGAAGGGAGAAACCTACTTTCCTATTCTCCATTTATATAGTTTTGCTCTGCAGAGATCATTATCACTTTTCTCTTTCATTTGTGTATGAGGGATTCTTAGACCAATTTGATATTCTCTCTGACATTACAAGTAATAAAGGATTCAACTGAAGCCCCTCTGGAATTTGTTTTCTTTTATGTTTGTCTTTCACTGTAGTGTTGCATTAAGACTCATCTGATCTTAAAGTAACAGAGCTGTACAAGAGACTAAGTAATTAAGTTTATTCAAATACAAAGTTTTGTATTATTAATTCTATTAATAATATAAATTAATAATCTAATCTCATTGAACATCTAAAGGTATGTTTTCCAAATTAGTGTAGCCACTATAAAGAACAGTGTGGCAATTAAAAAAAACTAAAAATATATCTATTCTAAGATCTAACTGTCGCACTTTTATATATATGTATATATTCATATTCAAAAGAAATGAAAGTATCAAAGAGTGATCTGCAATCTTGTGTTTAAACACGCAGCATAATTTACAACAGCTAAGACATAGGAAACTGGAAAACTTAAGAAACAGAAGACTGGACGAACAAAATGTGGTGTGTGTACACAAAAGAACATTCAACATCAATGACGACAAGAGTTAGTGAGATCCAGGCACAGCAGCACATGCCTGTAATCCCAGTGGCTTGGGATGCTGAGGCAGGAGGATTACAAGTTCAAAGCCATCCTCAGCAATACAATGACACCCTAAACAACTTAGCGAGACCCTGTTTCAAAATAAATAAAATATAATACGGCCGGGAATGTGACTCAATGGTTAAGCACCACTAAACTCAATCCACGGAGCCAAAAATGAAAAAAAAAAAAAACACCTTCAGCTGTAACTCAGTTGTAGAATGTCTCTGTATTCAATCCATAGTAACACACATAGATGCACACACAAAGAAATCTTATCATTTGCAAACTATATATATCTTATCGTTTGCAATATATATATGTAGTTTTATATATATATATACTTGTTATATATATATGTAGTTATATATACTTGTTTTTAAGTATCTTACTTATTTCACTTAACCTAATGTCCTCCAGTCCTATCCATATATATGTACATATTCTCTCTCACATGTTCTCTCTCATCTGTGAAAGCTAAAAAGTTTTGATTTGAATATTGAATATTAATTACTAGAGGATTGGGAACTGAGGGGTGTAGTGAAGATTGTAGATTAGAAAACTTTCTAATTTTATACAGCATAGTCAGGTGACTATTGTTCACTCTGTTTTAGGACTAACTAGAAGAGAGGGGCTCAAAGACTAAAACCATAAAATAATAATAAAGTGATGTAGATCTAAGTTCTATGTGCACACTGGATACATGTATTGAAATATTACACTACACCCCATGGATATGGGCAACTTTTTTACATAATCAAAAAATTCTAAAATTTTAACTCTCCTGATTTGATAATTTCACATTTTAATATATGTAGACAGGTATAAGTGTAGGCATGCAAAACACATTACAACAAAATATGCATAATTAATAATAATTAAACATATAAAGTTACTTTCTCCATTTGAATTAAGTAAAAATTTAAATATTTCCACGCAACATTCTGACTATTGCCTCATATTTTGTTATTTTTCCCAACCTTGGGGAAAAGGTAATTTTTTTTCTTCTTCTGTACTTCACTAAAGTCTAAATATGTTGTTGAAAATGGTCCCCAAAATCCTCTAGATAATAATTCTTACAGCTTTTACACTCTAATGCACACATTTATACCTAACCAATTCCTTCTTTCTTCATAAATTATTCTATAAATTTTGATAAGTTATTTAAATGATTTAATTTGTGATAAAATGATCTTCTTTCCCATTCTTATTATAATTTATTATTGTCCACATATTTTTATTTTCATTTCTACATTTTTCCCTGTCCCAAGATAATCATCACTCTGGAACACCACCCCTTCTCTAAAAATTCATGTTGGTCTTTCCAAAATGCCCTAAAATACTTTCAGCCAAGTCTGAATTCAATTTCATTTCTCAAGATATGAATTATTCAGCCTCATATAATTAAAAATTAATGTGGAACATTAATGGTACTATCCATACTGAGCTAAGACAAGCAGAGACATTTCTGTACTTCTTTACATACTTTTTTTTTTCCTAATTAGATGAAGAAAATGGCCACATTGCTTTTCTGCATATTGGAAGTGGGTTTCTCACATGTTGTGAACAACAGCAGTAATTAGTTAAATATACAACATCCATAGAAAATAACACATTTTGCAAACCATCTACTGAAATTCTTAGAAAAGAGAAATCTTCAGAGAAATATTTTCTAGAGAGACAGCGTATTTTAGGTTCTTTTACATTATCTTACTGAATTGTTTAAATTTGTCATTATGTGAAATATTTTAAGTCATAGCTATAATTTTATATGTTTAATAAGTTACTCTTACATATTTTTTCTTAGAACACAGGAAATAACTTAACCCCTGGTGTATATATTTTTGAACATTTTTAGAGTTAGAAACAGCTTGTCTTATTGAATTACTACTTTTTGTATTTCCTGGCATTCATATGTTAGCCTTTTGGTGTTTCAAATATTTTCATTCCAAATGAATGCACAAAGATCTAGTGGGTCTAATTAGCTACTCTGCCCTTATGGTCTTATGAGGCTTTAAAGGGTAGATTTTAAAAAAAAATGAAAAAACTAAAACTGAAAAAAATGGCTAAGAAATTGTAACTAATTATTGTGACCGTGATTATACCTTTCTATCCTGATCTAAGTATATCTGTATTTCCTATTATAGGAATTCTATTGCACAAAGGAAAGAAGAATGCTAGGTTAATCCATGGTATTTTAAAATAGATGTACATATTAAGGTGTGGGCAACATTGCAAGGCTTCTCTAGCCTGAAGCTCCAAATTTTAACAAATTCCTCCCACAAACCAGTTCTGAATGCTTCTTAACCACATGGTGAGGTTAATCACAGCAATGACCCCACTTCTTATTACCAATTATTTTTTTTAGTCAGCTTTGTGTAGCTGTGACTAGAAAAAACAAACAAACAAAAAACCTGCTAAGAACAACTGAGAGTACAAAAGTTTATTTTGGCTCACAGTTTCAGAAGTTCAGTCCATCAATAGACAACTCCATAGCTCTGAGTCCAAAATGAGGCAGAACATCAGGGTGGAAGGGTGTGACAAAGGAAGGTAGTTCAGAACATGACAACCAGGAGAGAGAGAGAGAGAGAGAGAGAGCGCACTCATCAGAAACAAAATATAAATCTCAAAGGCACTAACCTACTTCCTCTAGCCACACTCTACCTGCCTATATTTACCATCTAGTTAATCTATATTGGTAGATTAACTCACTGATTACATTGCAGCTCTCAAATCTAATCATTTAACTTGAGAACATTCTTGCATTGTTTAATGCATGAGGTTTTGCAAGCATCTCATATCCTAAACATAACACATATTATTTCTGAAATTTATTTATTGTCTTGAAGGAAATATGCTGATTTATAACATATAGCTAGTCTGGGAGAAGACCATACATCATAAGTCCATGTTAAATTGGGCAAAATATATAAACACAGGAAGAGTGCTTAGATGTTGGATTCCTAATACAATATCCAACAAGGTGAAAACAATTTCTTGCATCTTCCTGTCTGATTGGGGACATTTCTCTTAATGTGGAACAGTGAGTCATAGTTCAAGCAGAATAGGATGTTCCCAGTGGGCTGACAGGGCAGAGGAAAGTTTTCATGAGTAGCGTAAGCAACTGGAATCTGTAGAACTTTGACACTGAGAAAAGAAATTGTACAGAAGGTTTTCAGGAGCCCACTCTGAGTATCTAAATAAGAAGTTGGCTACTTTTACCAGAGAGAGCCTACTGGAAGCTTGTTGGAGACTGTGTGCTGTGCATTTGACAGATTACCTCGGATAATAGTGACTGAGAATTCTATGGGCTACTGAAGTTCTAAACGCAGCACAAATTATTCCACCATCTTACTTAGTAAAATTTAGTCTCTAGCTTAGACATTGAAAAAGCCTTACCTTTTGAGAAAGGTATATGACATAGAATAATTTCTGTCCTGAATTTATCTGAATAAACGCAAAATTTTAACTTGAAAACAACTGAAAAAAGTGGAATTTATATGCAGAGCCCTTTCAAGTTGGAATTGCTTGGGGGAAATATTAGGCTTTCTACCCATTTACCCATCATCTAATCATGATTCCACAAATTCAGAATGAAGAGCCTGTAAATAAATTAAAGTGTGTGATGAAAAGTCCAGACCAATTCATAGTAATATAACAAAATAGAAAAGATACAAAATTTTCATGTAATATAGAGTAACCTATGAAAATTTCCAGAACTGTTAAGATTGAAGAAATGTGACCCATAGCTCATATGCAATCTATAAAAACCAACTTCAAGATAGCCTTAATGTTGTGTTTATCTAATAATTAATTTAAGGGAGCTACTATAAATAAACTCAAAATAGTAATCAAGAAAAAATAATTATTTAAAATATAAGGCATGTCAACAGAGACATGAAAACTATGAGACAAACAAATAAACCAAATCATTTCACACTTGTACCAGTTCTAGAACATGGCCTCTATCCTGAACATGTTCCAAAGTTTACATGGTGGTTATGGTCATTTAGGCCCTGAAAACATCAGTCTAACACCTTTTATTTTGGTAGACATTTCTCCCTTTAATTCTATGGTGGCAAAACCTTCAAACCACTTGAAAATTTGGAGATCATCTCCTTGATGAAAATTAAGAAAAGATTTCTACTACAGTTTTAGGGTCCTCAAGTCATATTTTAGTAAAAGCTATTTCATTATATATTTCTATCTTCTTTAGGTAATTAATACATATTTAACCCCTTATTTTGATTTAAACCATTCAACTTCATCAACATGTGAAGAATTACTCATCTTCCTGTGAAATGTTAGGTATAAGGGACTTAGAAAAACACAAGCTTCCAGGCACTCATTAATATATTATTCTCTTGAATTGTTACAGAAAACTAAAATAACCAGGAGGAGAAAAACAATAAGTTTACAAAGGAACAATTCCATACTTCTTGTTTCTGTGAATCCTTTTCTGACAGATGTGGTTAGAAGAGAATGTTCTATGTTGTATTTTATTCTTCAATCCAAACAGGACTTTCAAAATTAACTCAGTCACAGATATCCATATGTGATAGTGACATCAATCATACCTGGGAATGTTCTCCCTTAATTATTAGTAATCATCAATCTTCAGCACAAGTTATTTAATGATGGATTTCGATGTTTTGTTTGTTTGCACATTTGTTTCTAAAAGGAAACATTGCAACAAGAGATAATATTGCTGAACCCATGATACTTGGCATGTGAAGCTATTGGAAAATTTCCCAGTCCTTCTTCTAGAAGCAGGATACATCCACCACTCCAGTTGAAATGAATTTCTGTGACTCTTGCTGTTTCAAAGCACAAATTATCCACAGCATGTATCATTTTAATGGACCTTTCACATCAGCTATCTTGAAGTTCATATACAATTCCATTTTGTGTCCTGTCTTGGCATGGTCACCAAACGCTTATTTAATCTCTATGTGTAAGTATCTATTTAAAAATAAAACATTTTATTGTGCCAGAATACAGCATTTTAATTTCCAGTACACCAGCATTCTACAAATCACATAAACAATCACACTAAAGTATTCAAAATTGGAATTAGTCTAGAGAAATACCATCCAACATTTCATATCCTTTTCTAGCAGCCACTTTTATTTCCTTTTGCTTTAAAGAGAAACAATGGGAAAAAAACATGAGTTCTAGAGATTGAAATCAGTGAATCAGATAAAATCCCATTAATTACTTATTACATGATTTTGCATGGTTTGTTACCTGTGATACAAGATTAAACTATACCATTAAGATACTCTGAACAGTACTTTTTGAGAATGTTTAACTGTAAGAAATAGCTTTCCTTTTATAGTAACAATGTTTCATGTTATTAGTTTTTGATCTCTCACTGAATACTTCATAAGTAGTAGTTAATAGGAATTTTAACTGAATATTCAGTTTGAAACTAAGAATGTTCATACTTTCTCCCAAACTGCATCAAAATATAAATACATAATCAAAATTTTTAAATAATATAGGGGAAAATCTTGAATGGAATTCAACAATTCTCAAGGTATTTCATCAAATTTTGGAAACATAAAAAGTGGATGAAGAATTATCCAGAGAAAGGCACGTTGAAGCACACCTGTAGTCCCAGGGACTCAGTAGGCTGAGGCAGGAGGATCACAAGTTCAAAGCCAGCCTCAGCAACTTAGTGAGGCCCTGAGCAACTTAGAGACACCCTGTCTCAAAATAAAAAATAAAACGGGCTGAGGATGTGGTTCATTGGTTAATTGTTCCTGAGTTCAATCCCTCGTACAAAAAAAAAAAAAAAAAAGCCAGAAAAGAGACAGAATATTAAGCTTTCACTCAAAGGGAATGACAAGCAGAAACTTCATGATTTTCATCTTCAAACTCACAAAAAGCTCAATTTCAAGACACTTCATGACACAAGGCATAGGTTTGGAATAAAGAGAAAAACTGCAAGAATATTTTGATAGTCTGTAAAAGATAGAGTTATGTGCCCAGGCCTTTGACTCTATGTCAAAAGTCAAATATATCCCAGGACCTTTTTTGTAGAAAAGCAGCATGGGACTTTTCCAGGATTATCTGAGGCTGGCAAAAATCAAAGAAAGCTGATGTACTGAGTATTTTTTAGGGGGGACTCCACAGCTAATGTGTTAATTATGTCAATGAATTAACAATATGAAGGTAATAGACTAACAAAGAGAAAAATAGGCTATAAAAATTGATTTCTACATGTTGATCTTTTTTTTTTTCCTATCTCTGATTGAATCCAGGGCTATTTAACCACTAAGCCACATCCCAAGATTGTTTTATTTTTTATTTTGAGGCAAGATCTCCCTAAGTTGCTCAGGGCCTCACTAAATTGCTGAGGCTGTCTTTGAACTTGCAATCCTCCTGCATTAACCTCTTGAGCCCAGCTCTGCATGTTGATTTTGAAAATGACCTATATAAGCCACATAAAAATTTTGTTGTGTTTCAGAGTTGTTTCTTCACTTACACAGCATTCACCCAAATATTTTGAAAGAAAAATAATTCTCAGAAAAGCATTCAGTTTGTGAAATTAAGAAAGTAATCGTAGCAAATAAAATGTTTGCATAAAAACTATGAATTTTCATTTTGAAAGTCCTTGCAGAGAAAATTTAAAATAAATGGAGAATTGTGATACTAATATTTCTCCTGTTGCAGATATTTAGAAATTTTGTTTCCCTGACAATGTATTAATTGTAATTTGGAAATAAATAATACAAATAAAAATATCTGAAACTCTTTTTCAGTATAATACCCGCACTATATCCTATTTCTATATATTTCATCCATTTCAAGACTTTATACAATTTACTTTGTGATTGCTCAAGTTAAAGAAACTGTGACCCTTCTTGTATCCTTTCTTGTATAGACTATATAATCCATCACATGACATTTCAATACTACCTAAAATGCATATATTGAATAATTTTTATGAACAAATCTCACAATTATACCTTTATGTCTCATGTTGGACTATTGCAATAGCCTCCTTAATGTAAATGATTCCCTTGTCTTCACTCCTACCAAACCCTAGTTGCAGTAGGAAATTAGATTTTAAATTCTAAAAAAAATGGTCGTTGACATGTTGTACGTGTGTGTACATGTGTTTGTGTGTGCATAGTCTGATTTTATGTGCACAAATACAAACATGCGTGCACACATATATGCATGCATGTATAATTTTATATATTATATGGTTTGTGTATATATAATATATAGCATATATTTGTGCATGTGTAGCATAAGTTACTGATGATGGTTACTATATTGAATAAAGATTTGGAGGACTAGAGATATAGCTCAATGGTACAGCCCTTGACTAGCATGTGCCTTGTGTTTGATCCCCAGTACTGAAAAAAAAGATGTAGATACTGTCTTACTCTGAGTTACTATAACAGAATGTCTTAAACTAGTTGGCTTGTAAGGCACAGAAATTTATTTTTTATGATTCTGGAATGTGGGAAGTTGAAGATTAGGGCACTGGCAAAGTCTGTGCCTAGTGAGGACCCCTTGCTCGTAGATAATGCCTTCTCATTGTCTTCACGTGGGGTGCTGGAAGAGGCAAGGAAGCTGAGTTCTCCTTGTCTGAGGGTACTAATCACCTCCCAAAGGCCCCACCTCCTGGTACCATTACATTGGTGACTTGCTGCAGTAAATTCTGGGGAACACATACATTCAGACCACAGCACATACTATCTGGATCCTCTTGCAGAGTGTAAGCTACCTGACAAAGACACTAGGTTTGCTTACATATTGTCATATATCCAATGACTAATAAAATGTTTGGAACATGATAAAGCCTCAAAAAGCATTTTAAACCTTAAATAAATGAAATACAAATGTAGTAATTGTACTTGCTAATGTTTATTTTCAAGCTGTTTTTGAGAATATACAGTTTTTTAAAAAATTCAGTGTATATTCTCTGAGTAAAACATATATAACTTATAATTATTAATATCCAAAAACATTCTGAAGTCAATTTAACTATATTCAATTTTAAAAGAGTTCAGCCATATAGTTTACCATATTTCTGATTTCTCCTATTTTACAAAATAACTACAGAATATTTAAAGTAACAATGTTATGACAATCTAATTTTGACTTTTTAAATTTGTTGGAATGTTCCAGGTTTCTTTTTTTTCCTATGTCTTCTATCTTTGGTATGGCATACCAAAAATCAATACTATGGGGGATATATGTCTTTTTCATTTTTTCAAGGTAAAAGTACATATCTACTGCCTGTAACTTAGCAGAATATGCATTTGAAGTAATCAGGAGGCTCTTTTGAATGACTAAAACAAATTGTTTACACACAGCATTGTAAAATGTTCAAATTCTGACATTTCTCAGCATTTTCTGCATTGTAACTTCCAAATATAGAGCAAATTATATAAATTATATTTTTGCTCATTTCTCTAGACCTTTAAGTTCAAACATGTAAATGCTTGCCATTAAACCATTTCAATTTTATCAGGTACATGTGATAAATTTATGTTCTGCATTCTGGTCAGAATAAATGAAAAATGTATTAGTCATGTGTTTATCAAAAGTATATTTTTCACTATTCAAATGTAGTAGTAAATTAATAAATAAAATAATTGATGTTCCCAAAATAAATTCATTGGAATAATACAAATACATGCAACTAAAATTTTGACTGACTGGCAGTTTGTTTTAAAACTGGATGTTGGGTAGATATTGCATTCAATTATTCTTAATGGTCGTCTGCTCAAATTTTGGTCAACTGGCCTTAAGATAGCATAAATAAGTAAATGTCTCTAAGTAGTTTTAACACATCATTTTTTCTTCTCAATATTTCACTCACAGTTTGCAATAAAAAATTTCAATAATCTTGGAATTACTGGTTGATGTTAAAGGTGAATTATACTCATTAATTCTTATTTGAAAGTATATTTGTCTTATTAAAAATGACAAGAATTTTCCAAAAAAATTTTCCATACTCCTTAATAGAAAAATTACTTGATAAATTTTGAGCTAATTTTTTATGTTAACATAGTTGTTAGTGACTTAGTCTGAGTTTTATACTTTTAAAAGTATGTAACTTCTAGCCGGGCATGGTGGCTCAAGCCTGTAATCCCAGCACTTTGGGAGGCTGAGACAGGAGAATCGCGAGTTCAAAGCCAGCCTCAGCAATGGTGAGGCACTAAGCAACTCAGTGAGACCCTGTCTCTACATAAAACACAAAATAGGGCTGAGGATGTGGCTCAGTGATTGAGTACCCTGAGTTCAATCCCCAGTACCAAAAACAAAAAAACAACAAAAAAAACAGTATGTAACTTCTACCACTCCATAGCAAGTAACACTGAAAATAATAATAATTGAATTATAAATGGATAAAGTACTTGAACAGACATTTCTCCAAAAAAGGCATAAAAGTGGCTAACAGGTATGTTAAGAGATACTTAATATGTTTAGTTATCTGAGAAATACAAATTGAAACTAAACCGAGATACTACCACATTTTAGGATGATTACTAAAACAACAAAAGAAAATAAAAACTAAAGATCCCAATATTAATGAATGTGTGGAGATATTTAAACCCTTGTGTACTGCTGGTGGGTATATAATATAGTACAACAGCTACAGAAAACAATATTGAATTTCCTCAAACAGAACATCCAAATGACCCAGCAATCGCACTTCTGCATGTGTTTCAAAAATATTAAGATCAAGATCTTAAAGAGTTATCTTCACTCCCATGTCCACGGCAATATTATTCTCAGTAGCCTAGATATGCCACCAACTCATGTGTCCATCAAGAGCCCAGTGGGGGTTATGGTTTGTATATATAATGGGAAAGTTTTTATCCTTTAAAAAAGGAAATCTTACCACTTAAAACAACATGATGAACCTAGAAGATATTATGATAAAAGAAATAAGATAATCAGAGAAGAACAAATACTCAATGTTTGCACTTAGGTTTCTAAAATAATCCAATTTACAGAAATAATGAATACAATATTTAGTGGAAGGTAGAGACTAGGAGTAGGGGAAATAAACTTGTAGGAGCACTCTCCGACCTCCCACCCCTCCCTTCCCTCTTTCCTGGTTCTATGCTGACGGGCTGCACTGCCTGACAGCGGTACCCCGTTGTTTATAACGTCCAGGTCATGATTGGTCTGAGAACCATATATAAACTGTTGCACTTCCTGAAATAAATGGCCTCTGCATCTCGCTCAGTGGAGCAGTCTTACCAGCCCCCAAAGTCTGGGTGAAGTGACTCCGAAGATGGTCCCCCCAAAACCTCATCCTGCAGGATCCCATTCTGTCTTTCCTGAGGACCTCTCGGTACCTCTCCTCCCACGAAACCCCAACCCGTTGAGCAGATCCATGAGGCACGAAATAAAACTACATAAACTGTTGTGAAATGGAATGAAGTTGTGTCTTTCTAGAATAAGCTTTAGTGTTCAGTTATATATGCCTATAATCAGTGTATTGTACACTTCAAAATTTGTTACAATCTCACAGTAAATGTTCTTATAATACACATAAACATGCACACACACACACACACACACACATATACATGGACACAGGGAAACTCTGGGAGATGCTAGATATGTCTATTGTTTGACTGTCATGATGGTATCACAGGTGTCCAAACTCATTAAGCAGCCTACAAAGACCAAAAATATGCAGAGAATGATACACTCATACACGCAATCTTTGTTTTCTGAAATTGAGTGATTCAATGAGAGGACTGCCTCATTAGGAGGTAGTCTTGTATAGGTCAGAGGAAAGGCAATATAAATAAATAGGCATGAAACTGTTCACTTTATTATACACAAGAGAATGCACCAGGGAAATGTCATTAATTAGAAAAACCATCAGAGTCAAGGTCTCAGGTACTAAAAAGTAACAAAAACTATAATGAAACTGCAATCGTTTTTTAAAAAACTAAACAAAATTAAGTTAATATATTTCTCTTATTCATTATAAAACTTTCTTTTGTTTATCAAGATTGTAAAACTATCGATTTAAGTTCCAGTTTTATTCCTTTTATCATCCCCATCAAATGCATTTATACTAATACCTGTAAAACACAGACAATTCTGATATCAATATGACACAGTATGTCAGGTCAGAAAAAAAATTCAAGTTACCTTAGCAACTGCAAAATTGCCCAAGGCATGCCCTAACTCTGATAACTAAAAAACATGTTCTCATTTTGTACTTTTCAAAATGTTCTGTTAAAAAAATGTTGATTTATAAATAATCCTGGTTCTTTTTCACAATCTCTTTCTATAGAAGTTTACTGATATAATAGGTCAGTCATGAATAGTTGAGGTACTAAGGAAATTTAAAGCAAGGAATAGGATAACATATAATTTAATTACATTATATAAAGTGAAACATAAATTGTTCTATCTTTAGTATACTTTCATCCATAAGACATCATGAAGTTTGTAAATTGCTTAGACATTACCTACCTAGAGTGCCCATTTCTGCATAAAAGTCATTCTGATCACATAAATACCAAGTAGCTGATTGATAGATACACTGGATCCTAACAGACAAACTGAGCTTCTGTAAGCAACTAAGCTCCTGTAAGCTTAAACTTCATTTTATTTGATGACTTTGTTATAACTTGTTCGTAGGACAAACCATAAATAATTAACTTCCACAAGATTTCTGATTAAATTTCTTTTATGTTTTTAATATTTTTTCAGTGTTTAGTATTTATTAAATCTCACAAATGAGTGACATTTTTATTGATCCAATTTGAGTTTCTGTGTTCTATATTATTGACCAACAGCTTAATTTCATGTTTCATTTTATTGCTTTTGACCCTAGTTTTAGCTCTTAAATATGTATATTTCCCAAGCAGTTGTAAATTAGAAGCTCCTTTCAGATAGTATCTTGCTTTAATTCCTGATTGAAATAATAAATTATGGCTTGTAAGTAGTCCACATTTTGTTCTTTTTGATTATTTTATTTTAATTTATATAGACCTGACAAATTACTTTGCAGGTTTTTTTGTAAATTTGTTAAATATTATTATCTAAAAAAACTTTAAATAATATTATATATTCTCAGTTTTTCCATTTAAACAAAGATGTTCATAAAATATTTACTTTGTTCTTCAGTCATATAGACATTTTATGCATTATACATGGTTGGAAGATTAATTAAAGTTTTTATTTTATAAATTATTGATGTAAAATTATATATTTTAGTTAAAATAAATTCAAATATATGCTTAAATGTCCCACTTAAAATGAACAAGAACTGGGGCTGGGATTGTGGCTCAGTGGTAGAGCGCTTGCCCCTCATGCCAGAGGCATTGGGTTTGATCTCAGCACCACATAAAAATAAATAAATAAAATAAAGATATAAAAAAATGAACAAGAGCTTTCATTTAATTAATTGTATCTTTGGACTTTTTATCAGTTTCTAGAAAAGCATGTTTGTGAGTGTGTGTGAAATTTATGTACTTAACAAATAATGGAAATTGTTCTAGATATTATGGTACCGTAGAAATTTAAAAAAAAAATAATTTGCACTAATTTCATGTTACTTCTTGTTAACTGTTTGAAATTCAGTTTTGACAATTCTTCATTTTAAGTGAAATATAAAATATCTTATCTTTGCTCTGTCGTTGTCCTTAGGACATTGTGAAGTGTTAAATTGCCTTAGACATTGCTCACCTAGAACTCCCATTTCCACATAGAAGTCATTCTGATTATTCAAGTACAAAGTCCTTTATTGACACATACACTGAATCGGGGCAGTTCCTACAACACTGAAAAAAAATAGCATTTTTACGAACTTAATGATTGAGCAACTGAGATATAAAATGGTGAAGACTTTGACTCTGACTCAAGTTAAAAGAGCTTTTTCCTAAAACTGTGTTATCTTTTATAGTTCTACAATTGAGAAAGAACATAATTGCTTCAAAATGTAAATATAAATTGCAATTTGTTAATGGAATTCTAGCTCATGAACATTTATAGTTATATATATTAGTTTCTACACTTTTTCTAATAGTAGTATAATTTCTAGAGAGAATATTTATTGACCTTTTAAAATATTAACATATTTACAAACAGTACTTACTTTGTTAAGAATTCTTTCAGCAAGTTTATGAAAATATGCAATATATTTAGTCATATTTTAGTCTCTTCATCTCCACTTAAAACAGCATTTCATTTTACATTGGCTTTAATTGCTTCTATTTTAATAATTGATATAATTTTACCAACATGAAGCATGTGGTAAAGGATTTTAATTTTCTTTATGTAGTTGTGCTTCTGCTATCAAATATTAAATAAAATATATTTTCTAACTTTTTGCTATTATGACACCACAGTTATATCAAAAGAAAGGAAATAATGATATGCACATTTTTACAGAAGGCTGGAATTCGGGCTGGGGTTATGGCGCAGTGGTAGCGTGCTCGCCTAGCACGCGGGAGGAACTGGATTCGATCCTCAGCACCACATAAAAATAAAATAAAAATATTGTGTCCACCTACAACTAAAAACTAAATATTTAAAAAAAAAAGAAGGCTGGAATTCACAAATCTGTCATTTTAAGGAAATAATATTCCATGTCATTCAAAGTATTAAATAAAAAAACATTTTAATGATTATAGGAAGTTGTAAGTATATGATGCCATTAAATGTCTTCTTATATTTCATTGTTGTTCCCAAAGCATTTTAATAACATATTATCTTTTAAAATCATTAATAAGAACACCATGATATTTTGGTAAATTTATAGAGTAGGAAATGTCACATTGAACAATATTTCAAATAATTTTCAAATAAAGAGAATTAGAAAAACATGTACAATAAAATACAATTGGAGGTTAAGTTTTGAATTTCACATAACCTTTATTATAGAATGATCCTAAAAATATAATCAAGTATTTTTCTTTCTTATATGTAAAATAGTATTTTATTAATATGTTGCCCAGAAAAGAATACAGAAGCATTTAATATACCGTTGATATGCTGAAAAGTATCCTAACATGTTTTCAAAATAATGGATTTTCCAGACCTACATTTGCAGGAGGAACAGACCCTAAGCAAAACAGAAACAGTGAATCATTCCCCCCAAATTTTATTTATTGAAATACTTTTCCTTATATTTGACATTTATAAGAATTTCATAATATGTTAGGAGTAATGTCTTTAATATTAGATGTGTAAATCTAATTCTCACATATTATTTTGAAGGTAATATTAACACAAATAGTTGAAAAACTGAGGCGCTAAGAATAGGGATGTCTTTCCTTAAAAGGAGAAAGCTGAGGGGAAAAAATCTAGGAATAATGGCTCCAGAATCTGATCTTGTAATTTCCATGCGTGGATGCTTTTATCAGGCTAGCAAGCAAGAGCAAGAGAGGGTATGCATGGTTCAGAGAGTTACCTTAATACTCTCTATTTTTTTTAAAGCTGAAATTCTGCAAGTGTTTGCATCCCTCAAGTTAGAATGATAATTAACATGTCTTTCTTTAGGTTTGGCAAATCAGTCTGATTATTGAATTTTCTGCATTAGAATTATCTCAAAGGAAACACAGACATGCAGTTTTATTTTGGCTTTGGTATCTCTCTGGAAATGTTCACAAAATAAATAAACACATTCTATCCATAAAGAACTTCCAGTATGCATAGTATATGGTAACAGTGAGTTCTTACAGTAGTGTTTTACTTCCTGGGTTTAGAGACTAACACTTCACATATCCCGTTGGGCTGTTTTCTTAATATCTTTGTCCATCATTTCACTATTCATCAAATTAACATCAACATTTTCCTGAGTTGATTATTATATGTATACCATTAGTTAATACATACAAAGTATATCCTTAACAAATACATTGTAAGGGATGTTCAGATATGCTGCAAATGCAGAAGGCACAGATAATATAAATAGCTGCAAATATCACACAGAATATTGAATATCAAAGCTAGGCTTTCAGAATCCATTTATCTTTATGTTTCATTCAATTGAAAAATCATTGACATACTATAAAATCCACTATTTTAAAGTATATTATTTAGTGGTATTTTAGTATTCACAGAATTGTGCCAACTACAACTAATTCTGAAAGATTTCTATCATCCACCAAAGTAATTTCATACACAGTAGAAATCCCTCAACTCCCCCTAACCCCCAGACCCTGGGAAAATGTCTCTACGGTCTGATTTTCTAGATTTACCTATTCTGGATATTTAATATGTATCTATGAAACAACATGGTGGCCTTTGTGTCTTCTTTTGCTTCACGTATTTTTAGATTCAATCATGTTGCAGAATGTATTGTTATTTGATTCATTTTATGGCTAATATTCCATTGCATGTATATGCCACATTTTATTTATTCATTCATCAGTTGATGGACTTTTGGTTTATTTCAACAGCTACTTATTATACACAATCCTGGTATGAATTTTAATGTGCAGGTATTTACCTGGACATTTATTTTCACTTCCCTTGAAATATTTAGTGGAATTGCTCAATAGTATAGTAACTCTCTATTTAAGTCTTTGCTGAACTACTGAAGTGTTTTTCCAAAGTAGTATCATTTATGTCCTTACAACAATGCTCCTAAGGTTCTAATTGTTCTCACATTCTTCTCAGTACTTGGTTTTCATGTTTTGTTATTGCCATTCTAATTGGTGTAAGATAGTATTCATTTTGGATTTGATTTTCATCTTCCCAATATCCAATTGTGATAAGCATCTCTCATATGATAAGCATCTTATATATGGCTTACTGGCCATATATACATCATTATTTCATATATATTTATTTCACCTCACTCAAAATCCAATTGGGTTATGTGTCTTTTTATTTTGAAGTCAAAATATTTCAGATATTAGACTCTTTGAAGCCTTATGATTTGCAAACTTTTTCAC
>CM053404.1:122868612-122917314 GCA_028644305.1 Xerus rutilus | reverse complement strand
ACATGGGCCACCAAAGCTAACCAGGTAGGAGGTGATCAAAGTTGCATGTCCTGTTCTTTGAATTGCTTCTTCAGACCACTTCTGGAACCAATAGTCTTGAGTCAGTCTCTGGAAAGAAGACTAATGAAAATTTATACCAGGAATTTTATCTGTGGTCCCTTCTTATAAAAACTAAACAAATAAAAGAAAGAAAAAGGCAGTGATGGGAGTAGACAGAGTGAGAAAACCTCAGTGTAGGTGCAACAGTCCTGCCTCGAGGCCAACCAGACTAGGCCTGCCTAACTTCTTATGGACCAGACCCAGACGCAACCAAGAGTCAGGGCTCCTAAAAACTCTAGCATCTGTGTGAACCAGCGTCTTACTCTTAGAAGTGTTGGAGGCCATGCAGCTCAAATATATAAAGGAGAAAATATATGCAAAATGTAATTCCAGAAGTACTAATTTTTAAAATTAGTGCCAAAAGAACAATCTATGATTGCTTCTCTTGTACATGATTATGACTTTGCACAAACATATACACACACATAAGCATGCTTACACATACAAATAAAAAGCAGAATATATCCTTTGTACTATATAAATGGCTATAAAATGAGTTGTGTTTTGTTAAGTGTATATGTACCTGTCCTAAACAACCTGGTCACACCTCTACTTTCTTCTAGAAACTCAATGAAAAGGTGTAGTAGATAGTAGGTGTTTTATACATTAAAGAATTAAGTTTATATTTTGGAATGAAGAAAACATATTTGGAAAATCAGTAGTCTCATTCCATAATTATATATATATATGATATATAATATATAATAAAAATTATACATTATTTTAATAAAGAGACCATTACCGGGAAAGCAAATATAATTGAGATAATCATCCAATATAAATTTGTACCATATAATTTTTGTGCCATATGTCTCCAATATGACAAATTATAATGTGCCAGGATTGATCAGGTTTCTTAAAGTATTTGATGCTTATTATGATCATGGTAATTTTCTTTGAAATGCAGTATTTATGTATTTGTACAGCACTTTATAACATGCTCTTCTGCAAGGGTACTATAACATTTTTAATTTTGACTATGGCTTTTTCTGTTACTTGCACTGCTCTTATTACTCCAACGCCGCTATGACTGCTACCACTGCCACTGTGGATGCTGCTACTAACAGGCTCTGTACCCGCCAACAGGTAAGAGAGTATACATATGTAATTCAGTGAAAAAGCATAAATTTCTGATAAGATGGTTCAATCTAGTATATTCTCACTAGTGTTGATAAAATGAGAGTTGCTTTAATTCTCATTATTTTTAGATATTTTATAAATCAAATTATTAGGCTTACATAGCAAGGTGCAAAAATATGATTGGTACATTTAGTGGCTTGTCAACGTCTGATTAAATATTTCTTATATGACTCTATATATTATATTTATCCATTGGAACATGGATACCCAGAGTTACTATTTTTCACTTCAGCTGAGTTTCCTATTTTTATTGCTGTTTTTCACATTAGCATTCTTGGTTTGATGAATTATTTTCTAAATTTTATTTTCTTCAACATCATAAAGAAGGCAAAAAAATGTCATCTAGAACATGAAGTGTCATTAGCTTTCATCTGCAAGAGAACATGGTGAGAGGATCAGAGCCACATAACTACAGTAGATTATCCAATATGAATATCAATTATACTGATTTTTGAATTTTTTAAAAAACATGCTAAGAACTTTTGCCAGTTCCATATTTTTATTGGAAGTCAGAATATAAGTCCGAAACAATCATATCTATTTTAAGAGACACTTTTCCATTAAGTACTATACATAACAACTTTGTAATAAGTAAACTCATACCAATAATTGTATCCTTCTTTGCAAAGCAGATGCATAAATATGAAAAATTTCTTATGAATTGCTAAGCTTACACACTTAACTCTAAGTACAAACTTTTTCTTTATTATTCTTACTTTATACTTCAAAACACCATTTATCATCTAGTTTTCATCTGGTTTCTATTTAAGTTTTATGAACTTATTACTATGGATCACTTTAGTGTCATTAGCTTTCATCTGCAAGGGAACATTCCCTTGATAGGCAAAGTTAGCAAGTGTGGACTTTTTCTCCAAGACTTTCATATCTCTCATGAGAGCAGCCTTCTAATGCTTCTCTTCCTATCTCTTATTAATCAGTGCCTCAGATTTTATACAGAATAACATGACAAGGTTATAAATTCACCTAACATTATAATGGGACAACATCCAAAATCAGTCTTCCAGTTTGCCAATAAATATCTCATATTTAGAGTAACAATTGATAGCAGAAATTTTCAGTGAGGATGTAGAAAGACACTGGGTTACATTCTTCACCTTGTGGTGAATATCTTTGATGTCAGTTCAGTTGAGCTAGAGGGATAGAGCTAAGCTGCCAGGTATTAGAGTTAATGACTAAACCAACAAGTCCCAAATCAAAGACTTTAGCCTTTAATAACTTCCTGTATATTATAAGCAAGAGTTTAAAACAAAGAAAACTCTGAAAGTCACTTCCATTTCTTTACTGAGGAGTACACAGGTCAAAGGACACATGAATTAGGGTATACTCAGACATGGAGATTGACTCCCTGTTGAGGGAGCCCTGAACAGATGGGTCCTGTAGTTTTATGGATCCTGAAGCTAGAGCATGGAAAGAGGGAAGGGTAGGAACTGAAAATTACTGAGAACTGAGTCAGAGTGTTGAAAACATTTCTTCAATATTTCGTGTTCCTTCCTCCCATTGGGGGACCTCAGAAGACTTGCCTAAAAGAATACCTCAGAAATGAAGGAATGTTAGGCTGACAAATGGAGGCATGTGGGCTAGAAATGCAAATATGTAAAGATCATGACCAGTAGGGGAAAGTTGGAAGAGCTGTGATTAAGAGGTGGCTAAGTCCTTGATGGCGGCTCCCTTCAGAGACTACTGTGCACCAAGTCCTCTGGTGGGGGAGGGCAAATTTCACCACTGAGAACCATGTAACTGCCTGCTGTCAGGCTGAAAAATGAAAAATCACATGTAGATCTTTAATCTGGAATGAGTTTTCTCATTTGATGTTTGAATTTGTTTATTTCTCACTGCTATTATTATTTTTTCAATACATATAGCTTTCTTGAATCATGGTTCTAATACTAATATACACAAAATTTAAGTCATCCTGGGACAGTAACTATCTGGTGTCTCAGCACATCTTCAATGAACTCATGGCCCTATACAATCTCATCTAAAATTTGATCATCTATTTCTCAACTTCCTAAAATAAGCCATTCTTTTACCATTTTGAAATATGAATAAAATGCTCATTACTATTCCCAGAAATGCACCTTAATATTTAATTCCAAACTCATCCTCTGTTCCAGAGGGAATAATACCTATAGCCTTTTTTCTGAAACCAATTTCAATAATTTATCAGGTTTTCTATTTGCAAGCTACAGAAAGCAACAATGACTAACAAACAGAAAAGAAAATAACCTATGATACTAAAGAAAGAAGTTTACCAAAGAACTTTATGATTTCATCAATAGAAACTTCAATTTATCTTTCTTAAAGGTATATGAGTAATTTACCACCTTTGTGTCCAAATTTCTGGTAGTGATGATTAACTTGGTCTCGATTGTTTTACTCACATTTATGTGAGGGTGCAGATCTATGTATTCATGGAGAAAAACCTCCCACCCTAAAATTGTTTTAACAGAAATAGTAGAACAGCTACATTTGAGGAAAACATGAATGGTGATTTGTAGTATTCTCAAATCTGAATCACTAGCTGTCATTCCTTTTCTGAGATCAAGATATAAAATCACATTAGATACTGAGAGTGCATATTTGTGTGCCTCATAACATGTCCCAAAGAGCGTTATTGTGATTTCTGACTGACACTTCACTCATTTTCACTATAGTACTTCTGGAAGTCCTAAACTACTTATTATCTCATCACCTAGTTCAAACAAGAAGCATATAAATGACTAGTAATCATTCTTCCACTTAACTGTGAACAGTTAATCAATCTTGATGTAAGGTTGTTTTGTCCTTAAATTATCCTCTATTTCCTCTTTTGCTTCTATCCCAAAGTTTGCTCATTATCTTATTCTTGGATAATCCAATATCTTGGCTGCACTGTCCAGAATTTCCCCGAATGACTGATTATATACTGAGTGAAAAGTTGGATACCTCCTTCCATAATGTTTTCTCTATAAAATACAAAAACTTTTGTTCATTAGCATACTCTTAATAAAACATTTATTTTCTAATAATTCAGTCATACTTTTGTCACATGTTTATCAGTCATCACATCAAATTTCTTGCCTTTGCCAAATATATAAAATATCTCAGATGAATTTGTATATAAAGTGGATTTTTTTCTCCTATAGGAGATAAACAGACTATACAACCATTCGTTGATATAATTTTAGGATATTTTTCTGGTATACATCTCATTTTTATGTTTTTTATTTTACTTTGCTTTTCTTAAACTTTCTCTTTCCTTCTTTCACTTATTCGGCTTAATTGTGTGTGTGTGTGTGTGTGTGTTGGAAACTTTCTATTTTTATTATTTTAATGCAATTTTACTAATGGTTTCTCTTGAAAACTTTAATTCTATATTTCCACTCATAATTTTACATGAAGAAAAAAATTTCATGTATTTTGGTTTCTTTTAGATAATATTTTTAGTTATGTATATTTGTGTATATACATATAGCTATGTGTTTGTGTGTGTATGGTATATATTGTATGTAGTTTTCTCAGACATTTTTAGAATATAAATATTGCTGCATCTATTTTTAGCGCTATTTCTTATATACCATTTATCTTTTTTTCTGAATTTTTCTTCTTGCTGCAGCACTTTCTATAAAGTTTGTATTTTCAAATATTGATTGTTATATTAACATTCTAAAATAATGTATGTTTGTATTTACTGGCACTGTACACTACTATTTAAATGATGACTTGGCAGTATTAAAATCCCACATCATGACACTTTTGTATAGAGGCCTAATAAGCACTTTAGACATATCATGTCACATACATCTTCATTCATTTTTCACAATATCAATATTGGTAGATGGAAACGAAATTCACTTAGGTTAAAAAATATAAAATAGGAGCTTACCTTAAGTTTTGCTTCTCTTGTGTATTCTGTCATTAGCAACTCCTTTTGATTCTGTCTCCAGATATGAATCAAACATTATCAAGGCCAAATTTATCATACTTCCCCTAATGACTCTAAGACTCTTGTATAATTCTATAGACATTAATCTGTGCTTGTATTATTTCCCCACTAAGTAATATTAGTAAGTATAATCCAGCTCATAAAGTTGCCCTCCTGAAAGTTTTCCAATATCCTCTCATTGAACATAAAATTATTCAGGTCAAGACCTTTAAGTTCTCTTAGGATCTGACTTCAAAGAACTTGACTTTTTGACTTCTCACTTTTTCCTTGACCATAGGATTCCCTCTAGCTTTTTGGTCATTCTTGCAGGAGCTAGTACAACCCTGTTTTCCTCTGTCTCTCTTCATGTGTGTGTGTGTGTGTGTGTGTGTGTGTGTGTGTGTGTATCTCCATTTTTGTCATAAATTCCCCATGATTATTGTTCAAATTTCTACCCTATGTCACACTCTTAGAGAAGATGCCCATTACAATTTCAATCTACCCCAAATGGCCCAAATGCTAGCTATATTCTGTTTAATCGCAACATGGTGCAGATATATGTCTATTTGCCAAAAATTTCACTTATCCACTTGGGATATGATCATTATGGACACCAAATCCTTTTTTGCTGTACATTGCTACATGTCCAAGGACTATGGTAAGCCAATAGACACACATATATACATATAAACATAAATAGACCAGAGGTGCATGCTACTCAAAATGAGTTTTTAAAACAAAAAGGTGTCTTCAATTATTTTGTATACAGCATCATTAAAAATATATAAAGAAATTTCAAACACAGAAATAAAAATTACTTTTAGTTATCAGTATAAATTTAATATAATCGTATCTAATTTGTAGGCAAATAAATGGAATCAACCAGCCATTTTTATAAAAATATTATTGAAATAAGACTGACTGAAATATCAAATACATGATCTTGAAACCCTCAAAACAGAGAAATATTGTACAATTAAAATTAAATAATCAAAATTAAAATGCCAGCATTTGAAAACATTTTTTTACAGTGGTTAGAATATTTCTTCCATGGTGATTTTAACATGAAAATATTACATGCCTGACAATTAGGCATCCATCATTTATAATTCAACTAGAACGTCTGGTCATGCTATATCTGCTTATGTTAAGTCATCATTTAAGAAGACATAAAGAATTTAAAACTTTATACAGATTCAAATGTATTCGATAGGGAAATCTTCGTGTTTTATTTCTATTGATAAATCAGAAGCTTTGCACCATATTCAAAAATGAAATGATACTTGCTCCTTCTACAAAATAAACATTATTATCAAAATAGAAGTCTTTTGAAAATTATAAGCTTAGAAATTTTTCAGAAGATGTCAGAGGAGCTATTTTGGACCAATAGCAAACCAAGTAGACCAAGGTTGATACCTTGAACTATTTGTTGCTTAAGAAATTAGAGTTCTTGCATTTTTCTTTTTACTTCTTTTTTTTGGGGGGAGGGGTAACCAGAAATTGAACTAAGGGGTACTTGACCACTGAGCCACATCCCCAGCCCTATTTTGTGTTTTATGTAGAGACAGGATCTCACTGAGTTGCTTAGCTTCTCGCCATTGCTGAGGCTGGCTTTGAACTCGCAATTCTCCTGTCTCAGCCTCCTAAAGTGCTGGGATTACAAACATGCACCACTGCCCCTAGCTTTTACTTTTTGAAAGTGGATAGGATTTTAAAGTAATAGGATTTAAATTTTAAATTAATAGGATTTAAGTTAACAGGATTTAAATTTTTTACTTTATTCAAAGAATATTAAATTAAGAACAAATAAATTAATTTATTGGCTTGATTTTATCTAAAGATTGGATAAACAACATGAGGCAAAGACATAGATTTTCAAAAGATTTGGTTGAATAATTTGCAAAAAGTAGAAATATTCAATAAAAAAGCATTATGTAAATCCTAACATTTTAATAACTTTCTTCTGTTAATATGAAAGAGGTCACATTAATAACCCAAATTAGTTTATTTTTGAATCTTCACTTGTGAAGAAAAACTTTTTTTCCAAATTAATTTATCTGAGACTATGTAGAGAAACCAAATTTCAACAGATTAGAGATGAGTCTTAACTAAGGTTAATCACGATTTCCCTCTTACATTCTGAGACATTACTTGAATACACTCTGAGCCAGTTTTTCATTGGAAAAGTCGATATAAATTAATGATGATAACTATCTGTAATTCATGCAAACATTTAACACAATGTAATGTTAAATATAGAATATGTGCATGATAAAAAGTGGAACAAATTGATTCCTAGGACAGTTTCACTCATTTTCTCTGATTCATTGTGATTTCCCCAAAAGCAAATACGTAGACTTCTGTAAATGTGTGAACCCTTACTCATGGATTTCTTTTAAAGTACATATATTATCTCTCATATCACCTTCTATATGAAAAACAATACATTTATTTATAGGAAAAAGTTTACTTTCATTGTGTCTTGTATCACTTTTAATAAAGGGATTGGAGATGACTAAACTTTGTATAATATAGGTGCATATACAAAATTTCATTGTCTTAATCTTTAAAATATTTGCCTTATGAATATAAATTGTTCAAAATTTAAATGGTATATCTGTCACATAGCTGACACTGTGATATGATTTGAAAATGCTAAGACAACTTACCATGACCTTGACTTCAGCTCTCTAGCAAGAAGTTCAGCAAGTTGAAGTTATTATTCAATATTGTGACTGTAAGGAACAACTTCTCAAAACTGTTTCTGATAAGAATCATGTAAAGTTAAGAAAAAATTTGGATAGTAAGTATATTCATGGTAATTTCAGAGAATAAAGAGATCATTTAAAATATAGAGGTAAGAATTGAGTAATATTTTGAAATATTGAGAAATTGAGTAATATTGAGAAAATACATAGTTTTCCTTGTATATACATCTATTTGTGTACATTTTCTACAGTGTAGGTGTTGGGAAAATATATTAAGTGGTGGAGAGAAGTTATTAGCTTGGATAAATAAAATAATAATGAAGAGGGCATCTAAATTTTTAACCGGCAAAAAATAGTTAAGTTTTTCTAGTGAATATAAAATTTAATTGTAGCAGTCACTTGAAAATTATGTACACTGAAATAAAAAAATCTATATAGTCATAAAATATATGTTAATATTTTCCCTAATGTTAAAGAAGAGCTATGCATATAACATAGCATGAGATAAACAGAAACAAAGAAAGATGAATACACATAGGTGATTATTGTTGAAATATCCTTTGATTTAGAAATATTTAAACATGCTAATTATGATATGCACAAATTGAGATAATGAACTCCATCTTTTAGGTACAAATAAGTACAATTCATCATTTTAGACATACAAAACTTGTAAATTTATATATTAATGAAAATGGAAGGAAAAGAAAATATTACTTGATTTATTTTAATGTGTATCTGATTTAAGTAGAAGGCATTATATTTATTATGTAAAGATTATCATTATTTTTTCTTTAAACATCTCATAAATTATAACCCTTTACATTGTCTTTATAATAGCTAACTAAATATGTAGCTCAGATCTTGCAAAAGAAAACAACTCAAAATGACTATTATATTTTCAAAAATGACTCTAAAAACTGCAGAAGGTACAAACAAATATTGAGTTCTGAACAGTATTTTTAAAATTTTATATGAGTACTCACTGCCTTTCATTTTATTATATTCTTTGAACATGATCAGAATAAAACAATGTGCTAAATCCTAAATTTATTTCTGATCTCCATGCAAGAAGGAATATATCTCACCAAATTCTTAACACATTTTACTGTTTGAATATTGAATATCTACCTATGCCTTTCAAAATAGAACAAAGTACTCAAAATAGCCAAAGCAATTCTGGGCAATAAGAACAAGGTTGGAGGCATGACAACAGCTAATCTCAAATTATGCTACAGAGTTATAGTAAAAAATACAGCATGGGAACACAAAGCAGATATGAAGACCAATGTAATAAAATAGAAGACATAAAATAAAAACCACAGACAGTCATCTCAGCCTCATGAAGGTGCCAAAATGTTGGAGAAAACACAGTTTTTTTAACAACTGACACTGAGAAAACAGGATATTCACATGTAAAAGAATAAAACTAGATCTTTATGTATTGCTGCACAAAAGTCAACTCAAAGCCGAACAAAGATGAAGAAATTAACTCATAAATTTTGCAACTGCTAGAAGAAAGCATAGGGAAGCACTCCAACAAATAGGTTCAGGCAATGATTTTCTTATTAAAATTTCTAAAGCTCAATTTAAAAAAAAAAGAATCAAAGTAGGATGGCATCAAATTGAAAAACTTCTGCACAGAAAAGAAAAAACCTGAGTGTGAAAAAAAGAGCCTACATAATGGGAGAAAATCTTTGCCAGCTACTTTTCCAATGAGGGACTAGTATCCAGAATGTACAAAGAACTAAAAGAAATAGCACCAAAAACAAATAAATAAATAACCAAATTAGTAAACAACCAAAGGAACTATACAGAGACTTCTCCAAGGAAGAAATGTAAATGGCCAAAAATACATAAAAAAATTCAACATCTTTAGCAATCAGGAAAATGAAAATCAAAACTACACTGAGTTTAAAATGGCAGTCATCAAGAATATAAATAATACATGCTGTAGGAAATGTAAGAATAGTTTAGCCTCAGTATTTCCAAACTGACTTACCTCCTCTTGACTATTTTATGCCATTAAAAGACTCAGTTATTCCAAGCCATAAATTTTCTTATTATCTTTGATTCTCAATCGCCAATACCTATTATCTATTTCTTTATTTTCTACTAATACCTCACTCTAAAAAAAAAGTTATCACTCTGGTTTTATGTTTGTAGAATAAGTGAAAGGAGAACTATCATGTATTTCTGTCAGTGCACTCAGCAGTCAATAATATACATTAGTAAGCAATCATGATTAAATTAGCAATAAATCCTAAACTGATTTTATAACATTGTAGAGATGTATAATGAGAAGATTTTGAAGAAAGTAGGGTCAAATGAACAAAGATAATTATTACATAGTTAGTGGGTATAGGTTCTAGAAAATGGATGGGTTGATTTAGAAACAGGAAAGACCATTCACATTAGAGACAGAAAAAGGAAAAATTTTGATGCTGATATAGGAATGTTAGTGGATTAGATGTAAGCAATGTGAAAATTGTATGGACATATGTGTGTTTATATTTATAGCTGTGTGTGTATGTTATGTAACTACTGAAAATTAATATATTTTATTTCTATGCTTTAATAACACCAATATTAAAATGTAGTTTACATTCTGTACAATTTGCCCATTTAAAGTATATGAGATAACAGGTTTTAGTATACTCAAAATTTGCAGTCATCAATACAATGAAATTTAGAATACTTTTTCCCCAAAATGAAATGTCGACTCCATTTTTCCCATTTTCTCCAGTCGTAGGACAAAGAAAATGCTATTTATATCTATGTAGATTTGCCTATTATGGACATTTTTTTTGAAAATAAAACCATAAAATATATACTGTTTTTGAGTTATGTTTTCCACAGACGATATTTTCAAGTTCTATTCATGTTGTAGCATGTCTACTTTTTTTATTCCTGAATCATATTCCATTGCATGCATATGACACATTTGATTTAACCTTTTACAGCTGATGGGCATTTTCATTGTGACACATTTTGGCTATGATGAATAATGCTGCTTAGAACATTCATGAATAACTTTTTATTGTATATTTTTTCATTTATTTTGTGTAAATACCTAAGAGTTTAATTGCCAAGTCATATGTTAACCTCCTGTATAATATTCGAATTACCAGGTTTTTGACAAAGTATTTGAACCAATTTACTTTACCACCAGTACTATATAAGAAAACCAATTTTGCCTAGTATCAACAACACCTAATTATACTTGTGAAAAAAAGATCAGAATTTCTTTTAGTCTTATTGATAACTAATAAACTTTGTATGCCAGAAAACTATTTCTTCATAGTACCTAGCACATTCAAAAAAGTATTTCATAATATTTAATATATTTAATTAATTTGTACTATTCTTAATTGTTATATGCTTTGCTATAAAGTAGTATAAAATGCAACTATTTTTAAATGATCTTAATCACAAATTTAAAAGTTAATATAATCATAACCTGACAAATAAAACAAACTGTATCTCTAAGTTTAAATGGTTTCATACATAATGAATTTTTCACTTGTCAGTTGTATATAAATTAAGCTGAAAACATATTATTTAATAATATGCTAAGCAAATAGCAGATTTTAGAATTGTAATACATATTGTTAAATTTAGGTAGATATAGTAGATCTACTTGCTTGATACAATGATAACATCTAAAATAAATTAGATAGATCTTTCATAATCTTTACAAAATCTAGTAATGAAAAATTATATAAAAATATAACTACATAGATCCAGGTGTGGTGGCACATGCTTGCATTATCAGAGACTTGTTAGGCTAAGGCAGGAGGATCACAATTTTAAGTCAAGTGTGTATACATATACACACACACATACATATGTATATATACATATATATAAAATAATAATAGAAAGTTTGATAATTCATTAAAGACCATGTTTAAACATCTGTTTAGGGAAAGTGAAATGAATGATCATGTTATATTTTGAAATTTTCTAATCATTAAGTTTTATGAACATCTATTCAACACCTGATTTTGCTCTATTATAAAAAAAAAAGAAGAATTGTCTAGGTGGTCTTGGATAAATCATAAACTCTTTTCATGAAGTTCATGGGATGTTAGTGTATACGGATAACTGCATCATCATGACACAGAACAGATGATACATGAATACTGGGTTCTCCCCTGCCACCTAGTTAGACCTCATATACCAGAGCAGTTGAGAGTACTTCAAATGTAAGAAGCTAAGTTTAAACTTAGGTTTGTTTTTCTTTGGTTTAGCATATGGAAGTATGGAACAGAATGCAATCTGCATTACTTTTTATATCAACTGACCTTGATGATTACAATTTACTTAATAATATGATCAAATATATGTTAAAGGTACTAACATTGCAAGGCATTCAGATGACTCTAATGGATTCACAATTGCTATTTAACAGAGAAACCAGCTTTCTGACAAATTTGAAGCTGAGACTAAGTAAATTCAATAAAAGAATGTCATGTAGCCTGAGTTACCTCTTTTGGTTAGTAGAGATTTCTTCTTAATGGAGTCTAAGTTAAAAGAATTTGTACTGCCACCCCCATGCAAGTCCCTCTATCCACTATATCTTTTTCTAACCTGAATTTACAAATCCTCAAGGTCACTATCTCCTTGTGAACCTATTGTGATGGGAGGAATTTGTGTGTCAGTTTACATGCCCAAAGCAATTTAATTTCTACAATAGCAAACTTATTTACAATGATGTATTCATCATCATTATTTTGTGGTTATGTTTTTGATTTATAAATTATGTCCACAAGCACACTGTCATTTATGTTTATTCAAGTATCCTATTGAGTACTTTTTTCAATTGTATAAGAAATACATGCTCCTACGTATAGCAATGCATTAATAAAGTGGTGGTACTGGTTTTATTATTGCACTTGGTCTTGCATATATTTTATTGATTGAATTTTTATGTCTTTTTCACTAGATATGTGTTTAGCTCAAAATTTATTGTTTCAAATTAAATCTGTCTAATAAAAATAACTCAGACCTATAGCATACAAACTTCGAGCTTGCAGAGTTGACAACTTTTCCACATTTTAATTATAGAACAGTTAAAAAAATTATTTGTATGCATGACACTATATCATATGATCAAATGATTGAACTGACTGACCACATTTAAGGATGGGTGGTTTCAGTACTCAATTTTGGCAATTTAATTAAAAGTGTTTTATACCTTTAATATCATACAAGGATTTTTATTTTCTCTGAATTTTCAATTCTATCTTATTAATCTTAGTTAATTTTATTTTCATGTAATGAATATATGTCCATAAAAATATCTATGCAGGGGAGAAAAAGAAAAGGAGAGAGAAACGGAGAGGAAGAGAGAGAGAGAGAGAGAGAGAGAGAGAGAAGGAGGGGCTGGTTCTTGGTGGCTGGCCTTTGGATTCATTGGTAAGACAGATTACCCTTTTCAGGAAGTTGAATTCTTTTGGAGTTGGGATTTACATAATTACTTTCCTACATTTTTGCAATTAAAATTGACATTTAAAAAAATGAGACTTGTGGGATGTTTTAAAGAGCATAAACAATGTTTTCCACCAGTCATAAAGCCTTTCCTGAAGAAATAATACCCAAGAACAGATGAGTGACTGGTTGATAACTGACGAGAGGAAAGGAGAGGCGTCGATCCATGGACAAAAATAAAACAAAACAACAACAACCTATTACACCTACACAGCAAAGAACACGTGTTCCAGAAAGGGATGAGCCTGAATAAAGGCCAGTATAATCCTTCAGAAAAGGATTACCAACTTAAACTCACAGCAGAGGCAAATAGCAGAGGTAATTTGTTAACGCAGATGTGAACATGAAATACACTTAATAAGCCTCAGGGTCTAAAGAGATGTAAGATATGTCTGGGAAGGAACATTAACCATAGAAAGTTTTCAAAGTAAAACAACAGGATGATACAGAGTATGGTCTCTAAAATAGAAGTATTTGGGTTGAATCCGACCTGTGGTTATCAAAACTTTCTCACAGCCTGGGTTTATTTATTTATTTAAGGTAAAGGTGACTGAACCCAGTACAGCTTTAGCAGTGAGTAGAATCCCTCTTTTAATTTTTTTTTATTTTGAGGTAGGGGCTCTCTAAGATGCCCAGGTTGGCCTTGAACTTGTGATCCTTCTACTTTAGCCTCAAGTTGCTTGGATGACAGGTGTGAACCACTATGGCTGGCTAGCCTGGAAATTTCAAGCAATCCTACAGTACACAGAGCAACTGTGGTAGTTAGGTGTGACTCTGATTCCATGTCCCCTTCACTGGCTCTGACTTTCTTTCTTCCCTCTCTCCCTCTGAACACCCTTGTAATAACAAGTGACCCTCTGGATAATACACATTATAACTCTCCATCTCAAGATCCTTAACTTATTCATATCTGCAAAGTCCCTTTTCTCATGTAATATGACATTATCAGAGATTGAGTAAAAAAGTATGTATGGATTTGTTTGGAGCGCCATTACTCTAACTACAAAATCCTTTTGATTTGTAAATTTTAATAAGGTGATTTCAGCTCTGTGGCTAGATACTGTTGGAATGTCTATAAGGTCACTACCTAAATAGTGTTACTATTTTCATTGTACTAAATAATTCAATTGTTCCTTGCATGAATGTCTCCTAAGTCCCTCATTGAGCAATATGAAAGAAAATTTTAAGTTGTGCATATTTTTCAATTTAAGATAAATCAACATTCTTTTAAAATCTTTTTTTAGTTGTTGATGGACTTTTATTTATCTTTTTTCATTTATTTATATGCAGTGCTGTCAATCGAATCCAATGCCTTGTGCATTCTAGGCAAGTGCTCTACCACTGAGTCACAATGCCAGCCCTAAAAGCAACATATTTGAAGTAAATTTCAAGCACATACTTTTGTTTTTTTTAAAAAAAGCATCAATTTGAAGAATTTTTAAAATGATATCTGGGATATTTAAGTCACAGAATTAAAATACTATGTAAATACAATTATAAAAATTATGCTTATAGGTCTTCTTGTCAATTTTAATAATTGTATATGAAGGGCATATTTATATCTATTTGTAACTTAAGGACATTTATTCTCAGTTTTGTAAATTACTTTTGAATTTTCTGTTCATTGATAGATTTTTTTCCCCTGAAATGCATGTCTTGAGAAAGATATTGATCATTGTTATGGTTCAGATATGAGGTGTCCCCTAAAAGCTCATGTGTGAGACAATGCAAGAAGCTTTAGAGGAGAAATGATTGGATTATGAAAGCCTTAACCCAATCAGTGAATTAATCCACAGAATGGACTGAGTGGTAACTGAAGGTAGGATGTGGCTGGAGGAGTTGAGTCACTGGGGACTTGCCTGTGCTTTATATATTTTGTATTGGTCAAATGGAATCTCTTGCTGTTTATCTGATCATTATGTAAGCCGCTTCCATCCACCACACTCTTCTGCCAAAATGTTCAGCCTCACCTGAAGCCCCAAGAATGGAGCCAGTTGTCTATGGACTGGGACTTCTATCACTGTGAGCTCCCAAAGAAACTTTTCCTCCTTAAAATTGTTCTTATCATATCTTTTGGTCACAATAGCAAAAATGCTGACTAACACAGAAATTGTTACCTAGAAGTAGGATCATTGCTGTGACTAATCTGCTAATGTGGTTTAGAAGATTTTGGAGCTTTCTGGAATTTGGGAGAGAAATTTTGAGATGTGTAGCAGTAAAAGCTGGAAATGCTTTAGATTGTTGTAAGAGGAGCTTAATGGTCAATTCTGGGGAGCTCGGAAGACCAGAATGACAAAAAGACTGTGCAGAGTAAAGATAAGGGCTTATGAGATTTCAGAAGAGAAAAACTATTGGAATTTAGACTAGAGGCTGTTTGTGTTATGTTCTGGCTGAGAAGTGGTCTGCATTTTGTCTATATCCTGAGACTTTCTGTGAGACTGATTTTAAAAGTGATGGACTTCTTAATCTGGTAGAAGTTTTTAGGGAACATAGCATTCAGACAGTGGCATGGATTTTGCAGGCAGATGTAGTCAGGTTTATTGTGATATGCAGGAAGAGAAAGCAGAGCAGAAAGGTCTAAAAAACTTTCACTTGAAAGATAGGAGTAAAATGGGCTAAGGAAATTGCAGTTGTTAAAGACATTACAGCCACTAAAGAATTGCTAAGGGCTTTTCTCAGAGACAATGTCTTGAGATCATCTCAGGAATTGGCAAGACCACATTCATCTCAGGCTCAAAGGAGTAAAAGTAAAAACTCTCTTGAGAAGAGCCCAGTGGGGCACCCTTCTTGAACAGGGTGGTCTAGGATGTTGTTTCAACATGCTCAGCCACCCAGTTCCCAGAGACTTCTGCAGCCAGCATCACTAGAGGCTTGGGTACTGCTTCAGATGGCGACAGACCTTGGCATCAGCCACTGGCGCTGGTTCTGCAGGAATGCTTGATGCTAGAGTTAGGTGGTCATGGTGGCTTCCACCAAATTTCAAAGGAAGGCCTGGGAGGCCAGGCAAGTGCCTCAGAGTCCCTGCAGTGAAGACCCCAAGAAATGCCAGTAATGTGGGATGTCCACTTAGAAAAGCTTCAGAAATTGATCAGAGACAAATCAAGAGAGAGGCCAGGTGGACTGCAACCAGCAAAATCATGGCAGCCATCTTAAGTAAGTCCTTTGGAGATAACATCACAATGCTATATGCTCCAGATGAGGGACACAGAACTATGGCACTTGTTTGCTCAGCTGAACTTTAGTTTCGCAGTGGTTCCATTTCTTCTTTCTATGCCCCTGTTTTTCTGAATGGAAATGTGTATTCTGTACTTTTACATATTGAATACTTGTAAACTGCTTTTGATTTTTGCAGGATTTCATGATGTAAATTAGCCCTGAATTTCAGAAGAGACTTTGGACTTGAGCATTTGGGCAATCTTGATACTATGGGAACTCCTGGAAAAAAACCAAATGTATTTTGCATTGTGAGATGGTCATAAGCTTTTGGGGGCCTGGAGTGGAATGTTATAGTTTGGATGTGGAATGTCCCTCAAAAAGTCATGTGTGAGATAATGCAAGAAACTTTAGAGGAGAAATTATGGGGTTATGAGAGCCTTAACCCAATCAGTGAATCAGTGAATTAACCCTCTGATGGAATTAACTGAGTGGTAGCTGAAGGCAGGTAAGTTAGGGCTAGAAGAAGTGAATCAATGGGAGTATGCCTTTGGGGTATATATTTTGTATCTGGTGAGTGGAGTCTCTCTCTCTCTCTGCTTTCTGATCATACTGTGAGCCACTTCCCTCCACCACATTCTTCTACCATGATGTCTGCTTAACCTTGAGCCCTAAGTAATGGAGCCAGCTGTTTGTGGACAGAGACCTCTGAAACCATGAGCCCCAAAATAAACTTCCTTCTTTAAAATTGTCTTTGTCAAGTATTTTGGTCACAGCAGCAAAATAGCTGACGAAAACTATCATTTTGCAGCTCACTATATTTTTTCCCATTTGAAAAGTGTGTGTGAATATTTTTAGCTCACCCCTTCATGCACTAAGTATATGGAAAAGACACAAGATAATTTTTATGATTACATTGACGTATTATAAAAATGTGTTGAACTTAAAAATAATAGTATGATAAACATTTTATTTGTGTGGTGACACATATAGTGTAGCAGGCTGACATTATATATTTTAAATATATTTTCAAAATAAAAATACACACCTTTTATAAATAGGAAAATTTGTGAGAATCTAATCCAGAATTTAAGCTCACCTGGATTTATCCTTTTGGGGAGAGTACAGAAAGGAGGCTTATCACAGTTGAGTGACTCTTGTCTAGGATATATACAATGTTTCTTTGATCAAATCCATGGGTTTTAAAAAGAATATGACAATTCATAGAGCAGATGAGAATAAGTGTGTGGGTAGGTGGTAAGGGCAGAAAGGCGGCAATGGTTTTAAGAATAAGTACACGGCGTCCTGCATCAGTATTGAATTGGAAATTCTGACACCGCTCCTGATACCTGTTCTCACATACTCTACAGATGTCTACTGAGAGAAGAGAAGTGTCTACAATCACTTTCACTCTGTCAAGGAGAGCTTCACTTCCTGGTCTCTCTAGGGCTGTAGTTCACAGGAACCAGAGCTCTTTCTCTCACTGCATAAAAGAAAAAAACATCCATGCAACCAACAGGTATTTCACTAAAGTAATTTTAAAAAATCATTAATTTTAAAAAATCATGAATGTTATGTGTGTCCATTTTTCAAATCTATTCTACAGGTAATACTTAGCATGTTGTCTCAAAACAAAAAGCTTTAAATTCTGATGTGAAACTGTCTGATAGTGAAATCCAGGCATGCTTAGGTGCTTTTGCCCTAGCTTATCATTTTATTCTTATAGAAATGCATACAGAGAAGGTATGGGGTCAGCATCCTGGTTTCACAAGGTAGATACTATTTATAGACATTAAGGAAATATTTAAACCACTCCCTTTAAGATGTCTTATGTGGATTCATGTCTTTCTATTTTATAGATGCTAAGCCTGAAATAAATTCCTTTCAAGAAAATGCATTACAGTAAAAATTTTCTCCTCTATGTACATTAGACCTTTGATTCCTCATATATTAGGAGCTCTCCAACCTAAATTTACTTTAAAATGTTTCACTCCTTTTCTGAAATGCTTTTTATTTTCTAATTTACCCAAGTATTAATAATTTTTCTTTAAGTTCACTTGAAATATTATTGTCTCAGATTCATTCACCTTTTGATTTAACCAAACTCACAGCAACCTGTATTAATCATCTGACATCTGGTGATCAATTTTCTGGCTTCTTCTTTCCTACCTGTGAGCTTCTTGAGAGTAGAGTTGCCTGCTTGATCTCTTTGACTTCATAAAGCTACAATAGGACTTAATGTATATTGGACACCAACAAATTAAAGTGACCACTATGGGCTTTAAAGGCACAAGAACCACAAACCACAAGATCGAATGCATGAAAGATTTAGCAATAACATATATAGTTATTGAAATAATTTGGATTCAGCAGGACTGAGTTAAACCATAGTGTACCTTATTTTAGTCTTCATACTTACCTACATACTTAGCTTTATTGATCTCCAGTTTCTTTATTAATGTTATAATTTCTACTCTTTTTTGGGAAGATTTCTATTAGGCAATTCTTACAAAGTGAATTCTCAAAATAAACCTGAAATTTGAGCAACTACTGGCTATCATTACAATGTTTTGTGGCCAATAGGTTCATTTTACAAAAAGCTGAGAGGCAGTGGGCCATGTTTTATCAAAGTAAATACATTAATAATAATTTTAAAAGTATAAAAAATAAACACATATGCTTAGATTAAATTTAAGTATATAGAGAAGATGCTAGAAGCTGATTCATTTTGAATTTTGCTCTTGGCATTTTTATTTTGTTTGCTCTTCATCTTTTCTCTTTTTCTTCACTTCTCAATTTCTTTTAAATTGGGAAAACAAAATTGATCCTGCAGGATATATAAGGAATTAACTATTTGAACTCTTTTTATTCATGGCATAGTAAGACCTCCAGCTGATACGTGTGATTGTTCCAGGTGAAAATTTTGATTACTCTCATGAAAAGAGTGAAAGGATGGCACTGAGTGAATTGCTTTCACAGAGAGTCCATGGTTCCTGGGTTTGCATACACAGCACAGTAGAAAAAGAAAAGAAATTACAGAGGGAATATTTCAGAATGTGGATTGACTTTGAAGGAAGCCAAGGCAGGTGGAAAAATGAAAGCACCTAGAGTCACCTCAGCAGCATGATCCAGGAATGTCTCTCTCCCAGTTATACGTTGGCTTGATTATAAATTATATATTATGCCCACTGCACTCAGCCTATTCCCTCACTTAGTAAAATTATTTTCATAGATATTCCATTCTTTGGTCAATAAGCCAAGTTATTTCAAGTCTGAGTACTACATTGGATTAACTGGTGGATGATATTAAAATGATAAATGTATAAAATAACAAAATAGCATCCAAAGATTTAATATGAACATATTTTCAATTATGTTGTTCTTTTTGAATGATGTGATAGCACCAATTAAAATTACTTTAATAGGAATCATTTCATAAGAAATGCTGACAATGCATTCACTATAAATAATAATACTACTTAGAAAATTTAATATTCCAATTACATATTTTAAAGGCCACTAAAGTGGAAATATGACAAAAATTTTTGTGAAACCTTATTAAAATATATTTATCAAGATGAACATTTTGACTATTCTTTAAATACCAAGAGGTAAACTTCTGAAAAACTGCCAGAATTAAACCTACAGATACAGACATCTGATCTTTGACAAAAGCACTAAAAATACATGGGAGATAAAAACAGCTTTTTAAACAAATGGTGCTGGAAATACTGAATATCCATATATAAAAGAATGACACTAAATCCCTATCACTCACCCTGCAGGAAAGTCAACTCAAAATGGATCAAAAAAACCAAGAATTAGGTCAGAAAATTTGCAACTGCTAGAAGAAAATGCAGGGCCCATGCTCCGACATATTGATGCAGGCCATGACTTCCTCAATACAACTCGTAAAGTTCAGGAAACTAATAATAACAGTAGGAAAGTATCAAATTAAGAAGCTTCTGCAGAACAAAGGAAATAATTAACAGTGTGAAGAGAGAACCCACAGAATGGGAGAAAACCTTTGCCAGCTATTCTTCCAACAGGGGATTAATATCCAGAATCTAAAAGAACTCAAAAAACTTACCACCAAAAAATATCATAATTAATGAATCAACAAGTAGGCAAATAAATTAACAGATTCTTCTAAAAAGAAGAAATGCACACAGTCAACAAATGTAAGAAAACATATTTAATATTTTTAGCAATCAGGGAAATGCAAATCAAACTACACTGAAATTTCATCTAACTCAACTTAGAATGGAATCCATCAAAATGAAAATAATAATAAATGCTCAAAAGGATCTGGGAAAAAGGAACACTTATACACTGTTGACACAATTATAAATTAGCAAAACCAAAATAGAAATCAGTATGGAGGTACCTCAAAAGACTACGAATGGATATACCATATGACCCAGCTATACAACTCTTCAATATTTATCTTAAAGAATTAAAGTCAGCATACTACAATGATACACACACACACACACACACACACACACATGTATATAGCAACACAATTCACAATAGCCAGATTATAGGTATCTGTCAATGGATGAAAGGATAAAGGAAACATGATATATGTATACAATAGAGTTGTATTTAGCCAAAAAGAAGAAGGAAATTATGTCATTTGCAGGTAAATGAAACTTGAATGCATTATGTTTACCATGATAAGACAAAATGAGAAGTCAAGAATCATACATTTTCTCTTGTGTATGGAAACAAGAGTGAAAAATGTGGGGGAAGTGTGAATATCTCACAAAAAGAGAAGGGAGGTTGATAGAGTAGAGGAAGGAGACTCTGGAACAGAAGGAACAAGGGAAAGGGAGGTACTGGGGAATGAAATGTACCAAATTATAATGTTCTATTCTGTTCATGGACTAACATGTAAGAATGATTCCCATTAGTATGTATAATGCACCAACAAAATAAAAATGTTAAAACAAAGGAAATGTTGAAGTTAATATTTTTCATCATACAGTTATAGGAGAACAAACTAGCTGAACTTCCTCTAATCTGTTAAAAAGAGAAACTGGTTAAAGATATTGAAGGTAACACACGTATTACTCCAGGATGAATTCTTTATTCACTCTTTCCCATTGTTCTTTGCACACATGACTAATATTATTTTTACTGTATTGTGTCTTAGTCATTTTTATGTCTTTATCTACAAAAATTCTCAAAGATTGGAACTATTATTTTCCTAAATACACTCAGAATTTTTGCCAGGCAATAGCTTATGGAGATAATTCAATTAAAATATTAATTTAGTAGATTTCAGAGCACGAGTTTACAAATTAAAAAGGTAACCAATTTAGTACATTATTTGTGAAATAATGTTACATAAGAATGTCCTTTTCTTTAGAGTATTCATATTAAAAAACTGAGAAATTAAAGAATACCAGTGCCATATACCAACTGTGCTCATTTGATTCTCATGATAAGAAGTGATAAACTGTGCAAAACATCTTTGTCAGCATGAGGCTGTCTTTTTACAATTTCTACTCTATTAAGAGTTGTTTCTTTTGAAATGAAAATGAACTCATTATTTATCAACTCTTGCAGAGTTCTACTTAAATCCTAAAAGTACATCAATGATAATTTCCTACACGTTTTAAAGCATGCTTTTGAAACCATTTTCTGATTTATTTAATATGTTAACTTGTATAATGCTTATTCATTATGCATTTATGCACAATTTGGTTTAGATAGAAACTTAAGATTGTTTCTGAGCATTGGATATGAATAAAGTATTGATTAGAACATGTAAATACCTATTTGTGTTTAAATTTAGTGAGGAGTGAAAGGCTTTAAAAAAATGCAAAAAAATTAAAAAATGAAACATAAATGTTATGTTTCATATCCCTAAGGCAATAGACTTGAATAATAGAAAACACCACTTCACACTAAGATTTAATACATTTGCCTTCTTTCCTGAAACAAAGGCCTGGACAAAATGTACTATGTCTCAGTTTTCAGAGCATTAACATCTAGTCAAAAAAAGTAGCGATTCTGGGAGATTAGAAGCAAACAAGCTGGACTTGCCCAGAGCCTAGTACCTGGATAGTTTGTGGGCATAGCACAGGGAACTAGAAACCCACTGGATCTCAGAAGGCTCAGAAATGAGAAGAGAGAGATGAGCATCCACAATGAGCAAGGTTGGTTAAGTCACGAGAAGGGTAATAAAGAAGATCACTGCACAGACAGAAAACTCTGGAGAGCCATACTTGTCCTTCTGAGGAATTCAGATTACCAATCAGCACAGATATATGAGATAAACACCTAGGAACAAGAGAAAATCACTTAAATATTCTAGGTGAACAGTATCTGGCACAAGCCAACGGCTGTAAATAACCACTTGCTGTATTTAATCTGGAATGGCTCCCAGAGACTCATGTTTTAAAGGCTTGGGCCCCACCTGGGGTGTCACTAGAAAGTGGTGAAAATGAATAAGTCAAGCCTACTCGGAGGGCTGCAGGCCTCTGAGACAGGCCTTCAAAGGGAATTTGTTGGATACAGCTCTCTTCCTCTTTCTCTCTTTGCTTCCTGGCTCATTATGAGGTGAGTGATTTTGCTTTACCATGTGCTGCCGCCATGATGTGTTGCCTTTCACCACAAGGCCATAGTGAGGGGCCAAATCAATCAGGGTCTCAAATCTCTGAAACTGTGAGCCAAAATAAACCTTTTCTTTTTATAAGCTGATTACCTCAGGCATTTGCTACAGGGACAGAAAGCTGGCTAACACACTCCTGTTCTTATCAGCCAAATTAAAACACCACAAAAATTCTAGAGACATTGGGAAGAATAAACAGACCTTACTGCAGGGCATGGTGTCACATGCCTGTAATATAAGCTACTTGGAAAGTTTAGTCAGAAGAATCCTGTTTGCTATTAGTCTGGGGGAAAAAATTGAGTTGAGGATGTTGCTCCGTGGTAGACCACCACTGGGTTCAATCCCAATAACACTGTACCTGCCCCTGCCCCCACCCCTCGAAAAGTAGACAAGGTTTAGAATAAATCCTAATTTATTATTCCTGTTACTAACTAGCAAAGGTTAATAGCAAGACTCAAGAGAAAAGGCTGTTTTCATGTGACTTAAAAGCATTCCAGAATAAAGACAAATAATATTTATGGTATCAAAAATTTCCAGTACCCAATAAGGTAAAATCCATAATAATTGGCATTTAAATAAAAACCATGCAGATATGTAAAATGCAGGAAATGCAACACATAAAGAGGAGAAAAATCAATTTATCAAAATTGACTCAGAACTGGCACAGATGTTACAACTAGCTGACAAGGATATTAAAACTGTTATTCTAACTATATTCCATATGTTCAGTAAACTGGAAGAATGATTAATTGTGTTACATAGAAACAGAAGAGATATAAAAAGTAAATTAAACTTCTAGAGATAAGCATCACAATATCTGACAATAAAAATATATGTACAAGGTATGTTTCATAGAACAAAAAGGTTAATGAACTTGAAATAATAGAAAGTATCTAAAATAAGGCACAAAGGGAAAAGAGGCCTGAGGAAAAATGAAAAGAGTGCCAGTGTGCTGTGGAATATAACTTCCAGACCTTGATGTGTGAGTGACTTAAGTTCCCAAAGAAAGGGAGATGACTTAATGGAACATGATATTCATCAATAAGCTGTGAGAACAGCACTCTTAAAGGATAGCTGATGTAAAGGACATGTAATTTAATACACATATATATGCATATACACATATATGTATGTATTGTGTGTGTGTGTGTGTGTGTGTGTGTGTGTGTATATATGTATATATATATATATATATATATATATATATATGTCAATATCTGAGGGGTGGAGGTGAGAAGTGCTTAAGACTTATATCCAATAAGTTGTGGGAAATATGATGATCCTAACATATGGCACAATGATCAGTGGACATTGTGACCTTTATCATTGTCCTCTAACCTTTCAGATACCACAGGAGTACAGACTGAAAGGGAAGTTATGCCTTCTCCATGGTGCACCTGTTTGGGGTTGGAAAGAAAGAACAATGGGTGTTACCAAATTGGGGAGTACAGCAAAGCCGTGTTACATAATGATATTTGGAAATTGTTGCACTAAATAACTTCACTGTGACATCTGAGATAAATTACAAAATTCAGATGGAAACCACAATTTACTAAGCCCTAATTTTTACGTATTTTCCTTGGTCATGGGAAATGATAAGTACATGGGAATGTGTTTCTTTTGAAAATGTAATGAAGACCAATACAATAAATTTAACCACTGTATGGTTTATCAAGCATTATGTGCATCTTCCTGCCCCAAATTTTTGTTGTAATAAAGCCTTTCTGCAGATGTAGTGGTACATGCCTGTAATCCTAGTGACTTGGGAGACTCAGGCAGGACTGAAAGTTCAAAGCTAACCTCAGTAACTTCGCAAGATTGTGTGTCAAAATTAAAAATGAAAAGGGTTTAGAATGTACCTCAGTGGTGGAGAACCCTGAGTTCAATCCCTAGTACCAAAAAATATAAATAAAATGAAATAAAAATGTTCCTAAATTCAATCATCAAATAAAACTAAAATTAAAACCAAATTTTTACAAACAATGATCTCAGAGATAATAATATACATGTAGATGATGACTTGAAGCCTCCAATTTATATATTAAGAATCAGGATGTTCAAAAACAGAAATGGGAAATTGGTCCTTAGAAAAATTATACATTCAGTTATATATATTCCTTAACTTATAGTGGTATTACATCCAGAGAAGACACTGTAAATTAAAAAAGCTTGAGGTCAAAAATGCACTGAATATACACTTAATATACCTAACCAACTGCTATGGTTTGAAATGGTTTGAGTGTGACCCCACGAATTTATGTTTCAAAAGCTTAGTCTTCAGTGCTGGCAGCACTGGAGTATCTTTAAGAGGTGGGTCTTAGTGCAAGAAAATTAGGTCATTGGGAGCACATCTCTTGAAAGGAATTAATGCAGTTCTCATTTATAGCCTGATTAGTCCTTGCCAAAGAAACAACTCTTTTCTAATTTGTTTTGATTGGCATGCAATGTTTTACTTATTTATGAGGTACAGTGATATATTTTGATTCATATATATATGTATATATATGTATATTTGGTAGTGATCAATTCATGTAAATAGAATATTCATCACCTGAAAGTTTTATCAGTTCCTTATGATAGGTACATAAATCCTGTTCTTTAATTACTTTGATAAAAATTATACATTATTGTTCATTGAAGTTCAGTTTCTACTATGGAATATTGCTTTTACACCATTGTAAAGTCAAAAAAAATACTAACTAGATCCATTTTAAGTTGAGGACCATCTGCAACAGCATAGAGCATTAGGGGACAAAGGGAAAGAGCTGGTAAAGAAACATTCAAAACTATGTAAAATAATATGATTTTGATTAGCAAACTTTGAGGAGAGAGTTATCATGCTCCATTACATGGTTCAAGTCCTGCTAGAGTGATTTTTTTTTGCATATAACTTTTCAGAAAACATTGTAAGACACATAATAAATAACTGTTGAGTTATTCACTTTTCCATTACTATAACAAAATTCCTGAAATAATTAACTTAGCAAGAAGAAAGGTTTTGGGGGGTTTGTAGGTTGAAAGTTTCAGTCCATGATCAGTTGATCCCATTGCCTTGGGTTTGTGGTGGCAAATATATCATGTTGTGAGTACATGGCAGAGAAATCTATTCACCTCATGGCCACCAGGAAGTAAAAGAGAAAGAAAGAAAAACAGATCAGAGTCCCATAATCCTCATTAAGGTCAGGCCTCCAATGACCTAACTTTCATCCCTAAGGCTCAAAGTCCTCAAGTTTCCACCACCTCTCAATAGTGTCCTAGGCTAGGGACCAAGTCTTCAAATACTGGACCTTTGGGGGACATTCACAATCAAGCTACAGCAGCTACCTAAAATGTATTTAGTGAGGTGACATTGACTGAGAATAAAGGAGTTATATTAATAGGATATAAAGTTAATATTCAGAATTACAGCAATGGTAACACAAAGAATTGGGGATAATAAAGCAAGAAAAATGAATGAAATGCAACCTTATAGATATAAAGGTATTTGATATCTTTCTAATGGAATAAATTTTGTACAACACTCAACTACTCACAATGAAATGATGAAAAGTAATTTACATTAATAAAATTGAAATGATTATCCTGAAAGACAAGTTAAGCTTCACTTTTAAATTTAGATAATTCTAAGAATGGCAGAAAGACAGATTTTGAATTATATCCTATTGAAGAAAAAGACTGAAAATTTCCATGCCAGTAAAGAAAGAGAAATAAGTTATCCTTAAGAGAGCCTTACATGCACATCTTCTATCCTCCTTGGAGTGTTCCAAGTAAGGGAACTAGAATTCTTTGAGATATACTATCACACAAGAAGTTTAAGGGGAATATGTGCTATGATGCCCAAGCATATAAAAGGTACAAGCAGAGAGTTAATGATGATTATTAATGACCCTCAAAAAATAAAATATATTTCAGATACTATAGAAACAGTGAGGGCAAATAGAATGCTAGGAAAAAACAAGATGAGAGTACATCACTGAATTTCTATACTGGAACTAAAACAATATTTGGAGAAGCATCAATAGTATCATTGAACGATGGCATAAAGGCAGAGTCATTACAAAGTCACTGATATTTTGCCTTTCCCTATTTTTTATTCAGGAATAATTTTCTATCCATAAAATGTTCACAATAAAATGCAATAATAGACTGTTATTTTCACAAAACTGACTGATGTTTGACAAGCTACAAGATATAAAGGGGGCTGTTGAAAGTATTTGAAAGTATTGGCATCTGCATAGCGGGTTAAAATCCAAGTCCATTTTTTTTTGTCTCCTTTCATTTTAAACATTTCCCTTACTGGAAACTATGTTTTACACAGTCTATTGATTGTAGGGTTTCATATCAGATTGAAAAAAGCTGGGCAAAATTTGTAAAACTGAAGACATTTTTTTATTATTTTTCAGCTATAGTTACGTGTAGATGCATAGGAAGTAAGCATAATAAAGATGTTCGCTATTTCTGTTTGAGTTCCTGGGAATAATTTGTAATACTTCTGTAGTGTGAACACTGGATATGTGCTCCCAGCAATTGCGGTACCCTCTTGATATGTGGGTTTCAACCTTCACTCACTTATCCCTTCCAATGATTACATATGATTTTTAAATTCCCTTTATGCTTGAAATACTTTTCCACTTAGAACATCACAGATATTTATTTAGTGTCTATATTTGGTATCAAGAAACAGTCTAAAAGTTGAACATCAGGCAATAGTTTATTGCAACAGGTTATGTGTAAAGGATGTTTTCTTTGTTTTTTGACTTATGTGCAATGGTATAAGCCATTAGTTCACAGCAGGCAAAGGAAGTAGAAGTTTCTTTTATTAGCATCTTTACCCCAGAATATAAACTAACCTACTACTCCTAGGCATGGGTAAGGAAGTCTCTATCTAGATTCACTACACTTCATTATAAGTAACCAGTTTATATGTATAGTTGAGTTTAAATGTCGGTCTATAAATCATTCCCCAAAACTACTTTGTAGTTTTCAGGGCACATTTGCTATATTGAAGCGGACCAGGTACCTCCCCCCAAAGACCCTTGCCATAATTAAGCTTCTCCTCTTGTCAGATTAGCAGTTTGTCTACAGAGGTTATTATGGTTGGTAGTTTCTGCTTTCTTGTAAATGCCAGGTTTGCACACAAAAGGTGTGACAGAGTTAATATGCAAGCTTTGTATACAAAAAGATCTTATCACTGTTTTCTTGGTTAAAAACTTGTGAAACCAGAATCTGGTCTGGAGGATGGAACAGAAAGCACTTGTCCTAGGAACCTCCAAGCCCAGCCCCCCACTGGGTATAAAGTTCAAAGAATTTCCAAAATCTTTGTTTAGAGGAAGAATTCTTTGGTAAGAGCCACCTCTGAAACCTGCAGTCAATAAACCTGCTTTCTGAAAATTCCTCTGGTGTCCAGTCTCTTCTGTCCTATTTCAGTATAATCAGCTTTTGTTTTTCTTTCTTTATTTTTAAATGATAAGTTAAAAATGAATACATTTATAGAATGCATAAAATGTTTTGACATAGGTAGACATTGTAAAATGTTTAAATCTGGCTATATAACATATGCATTACTGTACGTACTTAGAACTGTGTGTGTGTGTGTGTGTGTGTGCGCGCGCGCACGCATGCACGTTTATGTGTTGAGAACACTTGGAATCTACTCTCAGCACATTTCCAGTATACAATCCATTGTTATTGACTATATAGTCATCATCATGTCTCTTGAATGCATTTCTCCTTTTTAATTTAAATTTTGTCTATTGACCAGAGCTTTGTGTTGAGAAATTCCAAACCATGAAAAGATATCAAAACATCCATTGGGAATGATCTTCTAAGGCTTAAATTATTTTTAGGAAACACAATTTCCACACTAAACTGTGGAATTACTAATTTAAATGATATATTTAATTATTCCATGATGTCTTCAATTCAAGGTTAAAATTCATTTTTAACCTGTAGAAAGTAGATTGTAGGTTTGGTTTATATTAAAGTTCAATGGTGAGTGAGCAAAGACACAAGGTAGTCCAGATAATCTGCAAATGTTTAACTGATGTTACAATACATGTGATATATCTGGATATGGATAAAAGAAAAAAGCAGGACACAGTTAATGGTAATGAATGGATTGATGGTGAATGGTGGTCAGCGGAAGTGTTAGAATCAATGATGTCTTGATTCTCATGAGATCTAGTGTTCCAGTTCGATAAAGTTTCCTAAAAGAGTAGCCTGCTACAGATGAGCTGACAAAATAGTCTTAAGAAATAATGAAAAAAACACTGAAATACTTTAAAGTGCATTTGTATATACTTTGTCTTTTTTAATGACAAAATTTTTCAGTGTGAACATGACAAAATTGATAAAGTGAGCAGAAAACTTTGTCACCTGTTGAGAGAGTGGCAAGTAATACAATAGTGAATTCATACTTCTGATTGAGGATGGAGTAGAAATGATCAGCATTTGAATGGATTTTACATAACAGTGTGACTATGGATGGCCAGGATAGCTGGACTTTCTATAGATGCTAAGGCACACCTGAACAGATAGCATGGTGACACTCACCGAGATGGTAGTGTGCAACTGGTCCTCCAGGTGAGGTATTTCAATGTTTTCTTCTGAGTGTGGAGTTTAAAGACAGCAGCAGCCAATGTGGCAAAAGTGGCAACAAAACAGAACTTGTGACTCACCAAGTCCTGGTTCTGTGCAATGGTGGCTTATCAGAATTCTTAAACACTCTGTGTGGCCATACCTTCTTGAGAATAATGCCTTATGACAAAAATCCATATTTGGGAGATAACTAAGGCTGGGTTGAACCTCTCTCCAAAGATCTAAAGATAACCCTTAACTTTCCAGTTTTATAGAGGAAGAAAAAAGGTTCTTAAATGCATCCAAAAAGGAAGTAATACTTCGATCCTTACATTACAGTTGGGTGCTTATTAAGTCTTTGTGGGAAGCCTTTATATTTGGAGGATGGTGTAAAATAAGGATTGATTGCCTAAGAGATCAAATGAATAAGTAGCATATTTTAAAATATAAATAATAAAATTTTAAATATTGTTGATAGTAACTTTCCTTCTATTGAAAATATGAATTAAAACACATTTAACTTCCATTCTGGAGTATGATTATACTATTATTTCCAAAAAATTATTAACATTCTTGCTTCTGAATGTTTATGTACTGGTATAACATAAGGATCCTTTTGATGTTGATATTTTGTACTGCTTTCTGTTAATTGATGCATACATCATTATATTTGTGTGAGGAGGGGTGTATTCCTGGTTTATTCACTCAAAAACACTAATAAATGTTGGTTAAATTAAACAAATATTCATTCATTTTATATTTTCTATTAATGTATACATTTATCACGTAATCAAATTTATGAATAATTAAAAATATATTTGCTTTTTATTAATATTCAGTTTATGAGTGATTACTTTCATTCATCACTCTCAGAATTTAAGAATAACTCATAAAGAAGTCAGTGGCAATTGTTACATAAAACAAATCCAAAGTTGATAAAAAACTTTCTAGATGGTATTCCTATGTGAGCTGCCAGCACTCAGTGTGAAAGAGCATTAGTGTCATTTATATGAAAAGTCTTTCAAGTCAATGACAGAACTGGGCCAGAAGCAATGAGAATAAATTAAGTGATAGGGCTGTTCAATGGCTATCTGAAGGCACAATACAGATGCCTCTAGCTGCTCTTTTCTCCTTTATGTGGACTAACAGAATCAAAACTCTATTCTTCATAGTTTGAGAAAGTATAACTAGCATAATTTGTACTTTTAACATGTCTAGAACAGAACAGGAATGGTCAGAACCAAAAGAGTTTTGTTTACTTTAATTGATAACCACAAATGTCTAAATCATTTTCAATTTACTTAATTTTCTTCCAACTGTGTTTTCTTCTATTCAACAGTTGTAAATTCTGCATTAAAGAGAATGAACTGTTTTCTCCTTTTACAAAGTTTAACCCAACACTGACAGTGCCCACCTCAAAAGCCATTGATTGGTTTATGTTTTTCATTGATCTTCCTTTATTCCTTAAAGACAACTCTCAAGAAGCTCATATACTGCTTTGTGCTCTTTCTTATTTCTTGTTCCCCCCCAAAAATCTATTCTAATATTGTGTAATTTCTCAAACTCATATGTAGATTTTTAAGCATCATTTTTTCTTCATTGTTGTAATATTAAACAATTTGTGTATATATTCCAAGTTACTGGTTTTCTACCTAGGATCAAAAAATTTCTGTATTCTCCTTTTTATTTTATTTATGACTGGTAAATCCATGTATAATATACATTATTATTTGAATAACTTATCTATCTCACATTTTTGAGGTTTTCAATGCAAAAAAAAAACTTAACTTTTCCTCCAGCAATGGAATATTTCCAAGATTTTTAGTCTTACCCTGCATTATAACATCAACCTGTATGATCTTGATTGTATCAATCTTTATTTTGGGTTATGAAAATCAGTAATAATTTTTTAAAATAAAAGGTATTAGCTTTTTAATGAGCTGTGCATATGCATTTTGGTATATTCCCTAAGTAATGCCTTCTAACAAACAGGAACAAATTCTCTTTTTTTTTTTTTTGGCATTTTCACATATTAGGGACCTGAGGTTTGGGGTATTACATATGTCCAAATCAATACAGAGAGTAAGTAATGGGGAACACAATCACATCATGGTCCTTTGCCTGTAGCTCACACTCATTCCATATGTTGATTTTAGCAATGAAAACATTTTCAGAACAGATCATGAAATGGTTAATTTTTTTCACTTGTCAGAGTTCAAAAATACCATTTTGATTTCTACACATAGTTTTTCTTTACATACACAATAACCATGTAACTTTTTTGTAGACATGTTTTCCTTTGAGCTCATCTTTTCAGTTATGACCTTAATTTCTTCTCAAAATTGTAGTCATATCTTAATGTTTGTGGATTGAATAAATCCAGGCTCTAAAAGATAATCAGGAATTATTTTTCTCAATAAAAATCCGTATTTCATGCATATAAAAGACTCTTTGAGTTTTATATATGTAATAAATTAACTGTAGCAATCAAACATCCATGATCCTTCCATCAAAACCAGAAATAAAAAAGTGCACTAAATGTGTTCATGATGCTGTGCATTTCATCTCTATGCCATGCTTTTTAAATGCATATTTTTTGTTATTGTTATTTTAACTTGTACTTACCATCCACATTTTCTGTTGTCCTTTTCAAATGACTTCTCTCATTCTTGTATGTCATTGAATAGTTTAAGTTTAAAGTTGATCTTATTTTGCTTATTTTTAACGAAGAGTCTTAAATAATTGATAAGATAAATTAATTCTTAATATAAACAATGAATGCTGTAAACTTTTCTCTTATCATTGCTTTGGGTATTTTATATTATGTGTTGATTCAATACAAAATATAATTTATTTTGCATTGTGTTGACATATACTTTCCTCTAAATTATTGAGAAATGGTGGTTAATTTCCAACTAATTGATGTTTATACAAATATTCTTCAGTTACTCATTTATACTCTAATTCTTTGGCAGAGAATATACTCTGAGCATATTGAATATTTTTTAAAAAAATAACACAGTCACTTGGAATATTTCATATGTACTTGAAAAGTGGAAATATTCACTTCCTTTTGGGATTTGGTGTTGTAGAGAATGATTAGTTCAAGTTGATAGTGTTCTTGAAGACTGAATCTGAGATTGTTCCCAAAGATTCCCCTTTTGGGATTTATATACTTATGTATTCCTCCTCCCACAAGGTATCATAGCTGGCCTGTGATAAATAAATTACAGCAGAAGTAATGGCATGTCACTTCAAAAATGAAGTCACAAAAGACACTACAATTTCTGTGATGGCTGCTCTCTTACTTCTCTTAGATCATTTCCTCTGGGGGACACTAGATTTCATGGCATGATCAACCCTACAAAAAGTCACATGTGGTAAAGAACTGAGATTTCCAAATAAAGGCCATGTGAGTGAGCTTAGAAACATATCCTCAGGTTCAGCTAGCTTCATAACTGCAGCCTCAGTCCATCTCTCAAAATGGTGTCATGAAAATCATTTGGATAATTCACTGCTGATATGCTACATTCAGAAACTATAAATGTTTCTTTAAGTTGAAAATATTTTCCAAGTACCTTTTCAAATTCCTGTTTTATACACAGGCTAAGCAAAACATGTCAGATAATTTGGGGATTTTCCAGCTCTGTGCCTAAAATTAATTTGTACTATATTCCGATTTGGTGAGAATTTTTCCTTAGTATGATTGCAATAGTTATTCAATTTATTAAGACAGATTTTTTATGGCAAAGAATATGGCTTCTTTTGGCTTACTCTGTGTGCACTTCAAAAAAGTACATTTTAGTGGCGAAAATTGTATACATGTCAATATGGTCCAAAATATGAATAGTATATTTTAGGTCTTCCATTTGTCTGTCTTCTTTTTCTATCATTTGCTGAGAAAGGAATGTTGAAACTTCAAATAATGCTGAACCTGATTAATTTTTTTTTAAGTGTTTATTTTTTTAGTTGTAGGTGACAGAATATCTTTATTTTATTTTTATATGGTGCTGAGGATCGAACCCAGTGCCTTATGCATGCTAGGCGAGCACGCTACCACTGCGCCATAATCCCAGCCCCTGAACCTGATTAATTTTTAAATGGACTTGGATTTATGAACTAGCTCAATGTGTATTGCATGTGTATCCATACATGGACTTAAATATGTGTATACACCAAAACACACGAAATAAATGTGAAGACATCATGCTTTTCTATTTAAGAATACTTTATTTTATATTTTCTTAGATCAAGAATATTCTCTATATTTGTATTATATGTATCAAAAATCAATAACTATAATATTATTATAATATTTTATGATGATTGTCTTCTAAAACATATATTTCACCAACAATTTTCACATATCATCCTAGGAATATCTCATATGACTACTTCATGCTCCGATAAAAATATCCAATCCAGGACTAGGTATTAGATTTGGTCATCAAGTGTGTTTAATCTGAAACATTTTCTCAGTTCTTGTCTTTCAAAATTTTGATATTTTTGAGAGGATAATCCAATTATTTTGCAGAATTTCCTTCAGTTTTGGATGTCCTGATGTGTTATGTATATTCAGATTATTCATTTTTGAAAGAAATGTGACAAAATTAATTTAATATTTTCAGGATATAATATGAAAAGACATATGGTGTGACTTTGTCCCATTTTTATTAATGTTTAGTAGAATTACTTAAGTTTGAATTCTCTAGGTTAATCTACTGAAATAATATTATGTTTCCTTTCTTCTTATATATGTATTTTGTGAGGGAATTCATTTCTAATGCTTTAAGTTCTAATGCCTTCTCACTTTTACCCATGGCTTTGGCATTCATTAATAATTTTTGCTCTTAAAATAACTATAATATTATTATAATTTTTTTCTGGTAGTAGCAGTAATACTCTGTTGTTCATTAGCAATTTCATTATTATTGAAAAATTATGGTTCTCTTTTATTTATTTTATATTTATTAGTTGGTATTCTACTGTCAAAAAAAATTCTGTTCTTATCCATTTATGCATTTTTCAGTCATTTATTTGAGAGTGAACTTATCATTTTATTACCAATGTAACTTGATAACTTTAGACTTCCTTCCAGAAACTATGCAAATTGAAGATAAAGGCTCAGAATATTAAAACAGAGTCATGTATTACTTGATTAGAATGTGTTCTAAGAAATGTGTTGTTGTTGTGTGACAATCAGAGTGTACATACACATACTAAGAGGGCCACAGTGTGTCTCGGATATATAATACTATGGAAACATACCTACATATGTAGTTCATCATATACCAAATATTGTATACATGAAGAAAATAAGTCAGCAATTGGTGAATCTTAGTAATAAAAATATAGGAGTACTTTACATTATTCTTTAAGCTTTTAGTAATTAAATTGTATAAAAGCAGACATTTAAGATACACATATATAACTCCATAAGCATAAATTTGGGATGAAGCTTCAAATACTTTGGTAAGATAGCATGAAGAAATAACCTAGAAACCCTTTTCTGGGCGGGAGGGATAGTGCAGATTTTCTGGTTTCAGTTGTGACCACAGAGATTGTGAACCCAATAGATGCCTCCACCAAATCTGATTATTTGTGGATTTTTCCAATGAGTGGAAAGTGTACTTTCCCTAGATATCCCATATAGGCCTCAACAACAGAAAATGGTGGTGATGCTATGGATTTAACAAAAAGCACATGAATCCTTTATTTTCTTTTAGATTTTACATTATGATCGACAAAATTTATCTGTAATATAGTACACAATATGTTTAGTGCTTCTCTCACACATTTTGTGATTTAGTGAACCATTTACCTAAAAGGCCAACACCAGGTCTGTAGTTCTAAGGATAAGTATTTTTTTTTTCATATTCATTCAGTTTTTTAAATAGAGGAACAGCCTGAATGAGAATATCACAATTTTGTTTCTTTATAGTGTGATTAGTGAGACTGCTTCCTTGGTCTTCTATTTTATAGGCTAGATATCCAAAAGTCTAGGATACATGAGTTTTGATTTGTTTTTCCTCTAGTGTCACAGACAATATCACATCTACTGTCATTTTAAATTAAAAATCCCAAGACTGATAAAGCTTCCAAACAGACTTGGAATCAAAGAGGAAAGAAAAAGAGTATTTTCTGTCTCCCATGGTTCCATCCCAGCAACAACAGAATCTTATTCAACTAAAGCAATTCAACAATTACTTAATGAATACTGGATATATGCCAAAGATGGCATTAAGTATACAAATGCCAACAAATATAATTTGTGTCTTCAAGTATCTACCAGGGGACAAAGACATGCAAACAATTAATTATAAAGCAATCCTAGAGTATCTTTGTTAATTGTGTTAACAAAGTTTTATGAAAGCCTAAGGGAATCAATCACTTAGCTGCATACAAATTATTGAGTGAAAAGAATTTTTTTCATTTAAATTTTTTCACAAGCAAATTGAATCACTTAACTACTTCTAACAATATGATCCAAAATGTTAAGACAATTAAAATGAAATGTATAGAATATACAAATTTCTTACTTTTCTATATGCAGAGTCCCAGGATTATATATTGTATTCAGAAAGAAACAACATGAATATAAGACATGTTGGCAAATTCAGTGAATTTTTTAAAAATCATCTTATATGGACTAATCTCTGAGTGCCCAGATTAATTACGTGATTACTACATTGTCAAGTCTTTTTAGTGCTCTCTCTTGTATCCTATCACTGACTTGTTCTCGGTTAAGATTTATCTTGGGAATTAAGAGCCAAGGCTGGAACACACTGAACAGAGCGTTCCATTTCTCTGTCAAATGATAGATGTTGCTCTTGCCCAGAATGACAATGCTCTGCACTGCTCCCAATAGGTAAATTGTTCCATTTGCTTGGCATAATAGGTATACTGGTTTATCTAATTCTGTCTACAGGGCCCATGCTGTTCATTTCCTCTCTGGTAGCCAAATACACAAGAAGTCATAAATTTCTCATCAGCAGGGAAAGCAAATGTGATCTCTTTTTTACATGTAAAAGCAGTGTTATTGCCTTGCTATTATTGTTTCTGAGTTACCGTATTTTTTAAAATTCAAGATTAGAGAAAGATTGGTGGTAATCTTTTTGCTTTTATCAACTACTTAGTCTTAGCTGAGAAAACATACTGACAAAATAATTGTGCACAATCAAAGATAGTGTACCAAAATCATTTAATGTTTATGTAACTACCACTTTGTTTCAAAATAAACCTTCATTTTGTTGACTCCTTTTCACACATTTGAAACAAAAAAAAAAAACTTCTTTGGTTTTATATATTCCAAGATAAGATGACTGAGATATAATCAGCAATGATACCACATATGATTTTACTTTCTTGTTTATTACATTTCTTAATTTTTTAAATGAATATGCATTGCTTTGTATTTCTAAATTAGAAGCATACCTAAAGGGAGCAAGGTTTGGAGTATTTAATTCCAAGTAGTTTCTATTTTGTTTCCACATAGAGAAAAATCATACCCAATACTTATCTTCAAACTTACACGACAGCAAATGATGGCACACTGGCCCAGTTCAGTGCATTCCGTTTTTCTAAAATGAGTTTTACTGGAGCCCTCCTCATTTGTCTTTATATTGTCTATGGCTCTTTTGACCAAAAAAAAAAAAAAAAAAATGCAGCACTGAGGTTATTTACAACAGAGAATTTATAGCACTTTTTGGCTATGATACAAGTGTACATCGATGTCCTGCAGACCCTTTCCTTTCCAGTGTAGGGAAGTATGAAATGTAATATTTGGGGGGAAAATCATTTAAACTGTGGCCTGAACCCTGACAGACTTGATCATTTTATTTCAATACCCTTTAATCACCAGGAACACAGGAGGTATCACTGAGGAAATGTAAGGTTTCTCAGAAGCTCAGTTTTAGAATCAGACTAGAAACAATCAATGCTAATTCTAACCCACGCATTAATAATTTTGCAATCATAAATAAATCTGTTAAAGTTTATGCTCTTCAGTTTCATTATCTTTAAAGTGACAGAGAAATACCATATGACATTGCTGTTCATATGACCACATGAAGCATATCTGTATGCCTTAAATCATCATTCCAGACCAGAGTTCAAATTAGACCATTGGGGTAATTATTCAATCGTTTCTTAGCCATTTACACTTCCTTGCATCTATCACATCTGAATACTCTATTTCTCAATTCTCACATCTCATTGAGCCAATTACTTTTTTTTTTTGGAAAATTTGTAGTAAGCTCTAGGGACATATTTATTCATATATTCTAATTTCTCACCACTATTACTTTCTCTGTTATTACAAGATGAGAATTATTTCTCAAAGATATCACTTTCTTCAAAACTGAATATGGTTAATTATGTGAAGTAATAATCTTCAATTTGTGCTATGACATTCTAATTATAATACACATTTATTGTTTAATTTGTTCTGATTTTTATTGTTATAAAATGGGATTTGAGTCAAGAAAAAAAGTTTGTCCTCAAAATGATGATAAAATTCTAGGTCAAATTTTATTTAAGATAAAATTTACTGAGCATGAACTCTTTCCCTGATAAGAAAAACCTTTAGACATGTAGACTCCCGTCAGAAAAATTAACGTTCTCTACTATCAAACAAATGAGAGAGTTTTGGGTTCCAAATTTGGACATAAATTAGATTAAATTTAGTAACGTTGTGTATGTAGATAAGATATTCACTATTTCACTAACAACTCGTTTTATGATCATAGTTTTTTCTTAATTTTATTAATACTTAATATTAACTAAATAATAAATCCAGTATTATTTGTTTTACAATTGAAATAATAATATTTTGTTTGGATATACAAATTCATGAACTATTTCAGAAATATAAAATTAAGGTAGAACAAAATGATACAAACACTTTCATCAAAATAAAACATATGAAGTAAACTTATTAAAAGTACATTCCCATTTGGATATAAAACATATTTGTCATTGAATGATGAGATATATTCGCACTTGAGAAGAATTGGCTTTCATTTGCTGTGATAGCCCTCTGGCAATGTATTGCCAAAAAGTTTCAGAAATTTCATGTTTTTGAGTGACAAAACAATTTCTGTTGGAATCTCTGGTTGGTTGACAGGAAATATGACCTTACAAATGTTAAATAGAAAATTCCATAAAGGAGAGCTATCTGTCTTTGTTGATGAATCCTCTAAGGAAAATCGTGCTATTGTATAAAGAACCAATTTATTTAGTCAAGAAACTGGGACATCTCTGAAAAACTTTCCATCTGACCCCATTATGATTACATTTTTGCAACAAGGAAGGAAGTTTTCTTTATTCCTCTACCTACTGGCCTAATTCAGGAAGGGAAAATTTACAGGGAAAGAATAATTATAAATAACTATTAATAAATATTTTAATATTCTTCAGGAAAATATAAGACAAAATTATAGGAGACTCCAAAATTACAATATCCTTATACATATTTTAATTAAATTTTACTATTGTATAGAAAAACGTTCCCTTAAACAGTTTTAAATTTAGTTAAAATACTTTTTCATTGAAGTTATTTCCTTTTTACCTAACACATTATTTAATATTTATGTTTGGAAATAAATGCATGGACTCTTAACTTACTAGAGTACAATTTAAATAAACTGTCAAATTCAGGATTATATTTCTGCAAGCTTTATATAATTCAAGTTCTGGTAAGTAGTCACTGGAATTTGCAGGAATCAATATTCATTGTATGAGTTTACACATAGGTTGACAATCCCTGGGCCTGCCCTGTAAGAAAGGAACAGTCAACTTTTCTTGCAGTAAGTGGGGTAAATAAGCACTGGGTACTTTAACTGCTTGAGGGAGAAATCAAGTCTAGTGAAAAACAAAGTTCTAGGCAAAGGACTATTAATTAGTATGCAACATTCTATAGGACAATAAAAGTAGCAATATTCTATAGGACAATAAAAGCAGCTTTACTCAGTAAATATAATGCTGTTTTTTAGATAAGTTGGAGGTTTTAACTTGAAAATATTTATTGCATATTGGCTTTTCAGTCATTCTTTTGACATGTGCATTTGCATACATTTAAAAAGGAATGTAAATATTTTAACATACTGCTGTATTAGAGTTCCCCAGGAAAACTGAGCCAATAGGGTATGTGTGTGTGTGTGTGTGTGTGTGTGTGTGTGTGTAACTCACATGAATATGGAAGCTGAGCAGTTACAAGATGTGCAAAAAACTTGTAGTTTTTTGATATGTAGTTCCAACACATTGCAAAAGCCTGAGAAATGGAAGAGTCCAGGGAATGAGTTCCAATCTGAAAGCTAGCAGACTTGAAAGCCGAGAAACTGATGTTCCAGTCCAAATTCGAAGACAAGGAAAAACCAGCAGGCAGCTCCCATGTCAGGCAGAAATTCCCTACTGCTCAGCTTTTTGTCCTACATGATTGGATGAGCATCCCAACATGCACATTAGGAAGGGCTATTTGCTTTACTTGATCTACCAATTCAATCGTTAATGTCATCCGAAAGCATCCTCATACACACTCAGAATAATGTTTGAATAAATGTCTGGGCATTTTATGGCCCAGTCAGATCCACATCTACAATTCATCATCAGCATTCCATCCTTTGTAAGCATAGAGCTGATATGCCACTCTTTACACCAGATTTTATTTATTTTTGCCACACTGGGGACCCAAACCAGAGTTTTACACAATGCAAGACAAGTATTGCACTACTGAGATGCATCCTCAGCCCCCTCCTTATAGTATATTTAATATCCAAAGACAAGTGCATAATTCTGTCCACCATGGTATAACTATTCTGCTGATAACCCAAAACTCACTATCTCTTTTCCAGAAGAGAGAATAAAGTCCTTAAATAATTTACTCTTCTTCCTTATAGCTTATCACATAAATGAAATGTAAAATTAGCTTTACTGAATACTACATAAAGTCTCTTTCTCTCTCAGCCATGCATACATGTGGCATGCTAAGGAAATAAAAGAGGAAAGAAGAGAAAAATACTTTGCTAAACACACAAACAAGCACATACATTTACAGCAAAATAAGAATCAATAAAAAATATAGTTCCCTTTTTTGTAATTAATCAGGTATTGGTGGTATTTATAACTACCATCATCTACTACCCATCATCTACTACCCTAGGATTTTGGATACTTGGAATTTACCACTCAATTTACTTCAATTATAGGAATACCTTAACTTTAAAATAACCATGTGAATAATTTTCAGTATTAGAATATAATGACAGTAATGTTTCTGATATAGTACATGACATAAATATCTATGTTTTTATAAAGAGTTATTTTAAAGATAAAAGAAAATAAAATATGGCTTTAAATCACAGTATAATAAGGATTAAGTGACTGACATTATCAGAAATTCCGTGATGACCAATCATAATTTACAATATAGAATGCATGTTAACTTGAAAATCACTAGAAATCTAGCATGTGAAGCATTCACTGACATCAATGTCTAAAAATTGAATGTGTTTATACTAACTGCCTATAAAGATTGTCATAACTCACAGATATGTGAAAGAGCTACAATCATTTCTTTGATCTATGAAGAAATTTCTTCTGTCCTTAGGCAAATGGTAAAGAAAGGATAAATGGATTCCTTCAAAAGCATTTTCTAATTAGCTTCTGTGGCAGCAAAGACACTTTTAGCCAATGCATTGCATACGCATTGGTTTGAAAAAGGAAACTGATTATTTCCATGCAATATAGAGCCCCATTTCTCTCATTTTCAATAACAAGATTTTAAGGGCCTTAAGAAGTGAAATAATCAAACTCAAGGGGGGGCTTTATTTCAATTAGAAATTAAATGGCTTTGAAGTCACATGAAATGATGAAGTCTATATTCTACTTATTCAGAAACATTTATGAAAGAAATATGGATGAGAATCCTACCATCTTCTATTTTTTTTTTTTGGTACTGGAGATTGAACTCAGGGGCACTCGACCACTGAGCCACATCCCCAGCCCTATTTTGTGTTTTATGTAGAGACAGGGTCTCACTGAGTTGCTTAGGGCCTCACTCTTGCTGAGGCTGGCTTTGAACTCACGATTCTCCTGTCTCAGCCTCCCTAAGTACTGAGATTCCAGGCTTGCGCCACCGCGCCTGGCTCCATCTTCTATTTTTTAATGTAAAAATAATATTACATCATTATAAATCTTCCATTGAAATATTCTCTTGTTTATAACAAAATTTGAGCATTTAAATACATGTTTTTACATAAGTCTATATGTAAAAATATATTATATTACATCCTATATGATGTTACATTCAGTATTTTTAATGTCAGACATGGAATAAAAGGCATGAACTAAACACAAGATATGTGAGTATGGACCAAATACTGCAGTGATCACATAAAGAGAGAAAAGCAAGACTATAAAGTAAAAGAAAATTTTTCCACTAGTATAAATATTATCAATTCTGTGGAAAAAATAATTTGCCAACTAAATAAAAATTTTGTTATTTATCATTTTGAATATTTAAAGATGCATGAATACTTTACTTAATATTATATAATCCAGTGCCTTAACATCTATGCACTTCCCAACAGATATTAACTATACAAGCTGCCAATTACCTCAGCATAATCCATCCTAGTCAAACTTATTGAAAAAAAAACATACATTATGTAATATCTTTAAATGCTTGTGATTATTATAAGCAATTTTTTTCATGAAAGAAAGAAAGTTTTGAATTTAATAATACCTTTCACCAAAAGCAAACTGCCATACTATTTCCTTTTTCTGACTAGATTACTTGTTAATGATTCATTGTATGTTATCTTTCCTTTCTTTGGAATTTCATTATTATAGATTTGGTTATTATGGAATAGGTTAATTATAGAATAAAAGGAAAAACAAACACTTTTAAATATGAGTATCTTTTTAACTATGGGATCTAAAGTTTAGATCTAAAATTAAAAATACTATGTGACTATTTTTAGTAATAAATACATATTGATAATCTAATGCTCAATTTTGTTTCTAAATGATAAAGTTATACCTTAAATTAGTAAGATTTTTTTATTTTACTATATATATTATTAGAGGTTGACAATATGCTAATTTCTGTTAAAACTTTCATCTTTGTCAACTAGTTTCTTTAAGATGTTTGGATATTAGGTAAGTATCAAGATATGTATCGAAGTTTTATAATGTTACTCAACTGACATGCTTGTAAATGAAAGAGGAAGAATTTAGCTCCTTGATTAAAAGGGTAGTTGAATTCACTTGCTGAAGAGACCTACAATGTCATAGAAAGTATGTAAAAGTATGGATTTCCCTAGTCCTTTCCCAGAGCTACTTAAAGCTATTTATATAAGGTAAAGGTAAAATTCATTTATCTTGAAGGGTGTTGATAACAAATTTTGCTTGATGACGGACATCAGAGTATCCAAAATTCCAACAAGCCACCTGTGTACCATGTTAGTGTATTACAGTGACTCATGGTAAATAACATCTTGTTTCAAAGGATTCCTGGGATCAATGGGTGCATCTAATTTTCATGTTCGTGGTTACTGCATACACTGAATAAAGTCTACTTTCATCCTACATATAAATAACAAAAGTAATATTCAAAAGTTTCAAACTGTTTCCGGGTAGCCTAATTGAGTTCCAGAAATGTTTCAAAAAAATCTATAGGGATATAAAAATATCCAGAATCCAACAAAGTAAAATTCACAGTGTTTGGTATCCAATAATTTTTATCTCCACACTAAAATGTTTGAAAATGTAATTGCTAATAAAATTTTTAAAAATCAATCAATAGGCCCAGAAATAATAAAGATACTAGAATTAGTAAAAAAAAAAATACTTTAAAACAGTTTCTATATAGATATTGAATAAATTCAAAATGACAGAAAAAGTAGATTTATCACTTTAAGTAATAAAATAAGATATATTTTAAATATCCAAATTCAAATCCTTAGAATAAAAACTGAATTGGCTAAGATGACAATTGTAGTAAAATAGACTGGCAGTAGATTAAACTCGGAATTAGTGAGCTTGAAGACATAGAAAGAGTATCAAAATTAGATCACAAGAAAAACAGACCGAAAATTAATGAAGAAATCCAAGTATACTTTGGGATAACTTGTACTTAGACACTCTAAATATAATTAGAGTCCTTGAAGGGTTTTAATAAGAAAGAAAGACATAAAAATATTTGAAGTAATAGTATCTGGGGATTTTCCAAGTAGGTGAAAACTGTATATCCATAGATCTGATAATATAAATGAAATCCAAACAGATAAAGAAAACTACAAAAAATAACATTATAACTGAAGTGCTTAGGAAGATGATATACTGACTGAATAAAAGTAGCTAGAGAATAAGGACACATTATATAGAGTAATTATGTTACATAAATATCAAAAGAGAGAAAAAGAAAAATGAATCCAAGAATTCTCAGAAACAGTGCAAAACAGAAAACCATGAAATAGAGTATTGATGAGAAAGTAAAACCAAAACAAACCAAAACAAAACATGAACAAACTTGCATTCTATGCTGAGAGATGATATTTTTTTTTAAAAAAGGTGAGTTTTTTCACCATGTAAATCTTGAAAGAAAAAAAAAATCAATCTAATAACACCTATAAAACAGCAAGTTTATGAAGGAAAATGATACCAGATGGATATCTCATATAAATAAAGAAATCAAAATTCAGGAAAATTATAAATACATGAGAACAAGTCGGGTGTGGTGGTGCACACCTGTAATCCCAGCACTTTGGGAGGCTGAGACAGGAGAATCGCGAGTTCAAAGCCAGCCTCAGCAACAGTGAGGAGCTAAGCAACTCAGCGAGACCCTGTCTCCACATAAAACACAAAATAGGGCTGAGGATGTGGCTGAGTGGAGTACCACTGAGTTCAATTCTTGGCATAAATAAATAAGAACACATAAAGTACATAATTTCTTTTATTGTTTAAATGTCTATAAAGTATAGCTAGGAGTTTTGAGCCAAAATAATGCAATGGGCTCTGGGATTTATTATATGTAAAATATTGAAATGCATAACACCAATGTTACAAATCACTGGTATAAGTTTCTTCTTCTAGAAGTAAAGTACTACTTTTTTGAAGGATGATTATGAAATGTTTAAGATATTTTGGTTGATGAAATTTTCAGATAGCTTCCAAATTTTCCATCTTTTGTTTTCCATTCCTTAAAATCTCCTTCTTTTTTTTTTATTATAGTCATTACCTGTGAATATTATAGACCATCATTCTCTTGAATAAATTCTGATGTAGAAAAATCATGGGATATTCACTTTAGTGATTTATTGCACCATATACAACTCTTTTATAGTGGAGTATAATAAGATTCATTTACAGGTTTTGAAGAAGCTTTCACATGCACAGATACTTGACTGTTGCATCTCATAACTAAGACCAACCACCTGTCAATTAATAAGGAAAAGAATAAGAGACCATAAAAGACCATACTTAATTCTTGGAACTGAATTTTGCCAGCCACTTGAATAAGCTTGTAAGAGGATTCCACACCTGTATTTCCACCAGGGAAGAAAAGTGTGTGTGTGTCTGTGTGTGTGTGTGTGTGTGTATAGAGTCTACCTTATCACTTAAGGATACACTCCACGGAAAACAAATCACTCCTGGATAGGCCAGTGAGCTTCTTTTCTATTTTTTATTGTGTTGTTGTTGTTTGTTTGTTTGTTTCCTCCTTTTCTGTTATGTCCCTTTCTTTCTTCTTTTTAATTCTTTTTTCCTTTTTCTTTTTGCTCTTTGGCTAAGTGCTTGTCATTGCAAAATCTAACTTGGAGTTTTTAATGATCTTTCTTGTTATTTGGTCATTTTTCTCACATCGGGCAAACACAAAATATTGATCTTTTCATTTCTGTTAGGATAACAACTACTTAGAAAATGCCTTATTCTTCTTTAAATTTTCTCCTCTTCGCTCCATGATGACTGCACTCTTTTCACCTCTTTCCAAGATAAGATAATAGGTAAAGGCTTTCAAGGTACAGTTTGCTCATTTCATGTCTTCTGTGTTGCTGTAGAGATTGAAGCTGTGTAGAACTGCACTGAGCTATCAGCTTTTTAATTTGATCTTCACTATTATTTTATATATATATTTTCCTTTTGGTCTCTTTTTTTATACCATTAACTTTTCTCAGGAAGAATTCTTTGTGGATTTACTACACCATTTCAGATTGTAGGCACATGTATCTTGATCTTTCCAGTGTGATACTATTGTGTAGGTGTTACAATTTCCGAATTTAAATAGTTTTACATTCTAATCTTATTTACTTCTTATACATTTTGCTGAGTTTATCAAATTATAATTCTTATTTAAAATCTTTTTCATAAAATATATTTTATAAAAAAACAGATAACTAGCCGGGCGCGGTGGCTCAAGCCTGTAATCCCAGCACTTAGGGAGGCTGAGACAGGAGAATCGTGAGTTCAAAGCCAGCCTCAGCAATGGCGAGGCGCTAAGCGAGCAACTCAGTGAGACCTTGTCTCTACATAAAACACAAAATAGGGCTGGGGATGTGGCTCAGTGGTCGAGTGCCCCTGAGTTCAATCCCCAGTACCAAAAAAAAAAAAAAAACCAAAAAAAAACAGATAACTCACAGTGTTTAAACCTTATCCAAACTTTTAATCACTTATTTGAAATCAGCTTAAAAATAATTCAATAAACTTTAAAGGAAAAACATGAACTATGAGAAAAATACAAATATAGAATTATAGTTTTATAGTGTTTTCATTGGCAAATTTTCAAATCATTAGGAACTTATGTTTTATAAATCTCTATGTTTTGTATTGGTATCAAAATTTTTTTTGAATTAAGAAGAGCTAACATTATCACAATTTAAGTCATGATTTAAGATCAATGTCAGAAAGTAAATGTAAAATGGCAAAGTTCAAATGTTAAATCATTCACCTTGGAGATTAAAGGAAAGTACTACTTGCTTATGTTTTCAAAATGTTTCAGAACTTTTATTTGTTTATTTTTATGTAATGCTAAGGATGAACCCATTGCCTCACATGTGGTAGGCAAGTGCTTTGCTGCTGAGCTACAGTCCTAGCCCATGCTTTAGAACTTTTAAAACCTCTTTAATTTGTGAGCCTGGTAGTAGAAGATACATACTCATAGATTTGGTGAAGGCTAGGAAAGTCTGGATGGAGTTAAACGAAGAAGGGATTATACTTTTGGGGGAAACAGCATGTCTTTCAGCAAATATTCAGGCAAGGAGCAAAATGCCACATCTTAAATTTATAAAAAAGCAAATGATTATCATTTGATATATATCAATTCAACTTTTACCACACACCGAGGAAGTGATATTGCATACTCCCCCAAATTAGCAAGCACCTGAAACTCAAAATGTTAGTTAGCTGGTCCAAGTCAAATAGTTATTTTGATTGCAATAGAATTTGGGTGGGATCTAGATAGATGGTAAAAGTGAAAATGTATACTATTATTATTATTATTATTATTATTATTATTATTATTATTATTCTTTGGTACTGGGGATTGAACTTGACCACTGAGCCACATCCCCAGCCCTATTTTGTGTTTTATGTAGACAGGGTCTCACTGAGTTTGTAAGTGCCTCACCATTGCTAAGGCTGGCTTTGAACTCGCGATTCTCCTGTCTCAGCCTCCCAAAGTGCTAGGATTACAGGTATGTGCCATTGCACCCAGTGAAAATGTACATTCTTATTTTGACTGCAATATAGCCTCCTTACCTTACCGTAAGAAAAATACACGAGACAGGAGAATCACGATGAGACAGGAGAATCACGAGTTCAAAACCAGCTTCAGCAATGGCAAGGCGCTAAGCAACTGAGTGACACCCTGTCTCTACATAAAACACAAAATAGGGCTGGGGATGTGGTTCCGTGGTAGAGTGCCCCTGAGTTCAATCCCTAGTACCAAAAAAGAAAGAAAGAAAGAAAGAAAGAAAGAAAGAAAGAAAGAAAGAAAGAAAGAAAGAAAGAAGGAAGGAAGGAAGGAAGGAAGGAAGGAAGGAAGGAAGGAAGGAAGGAAGGAAGGAAGGAAGGAAGGAAGGAAGGAAAGAAGGAAGGGGAAGGGAAGGGAAGGGAAGGGAGGGGAGGGGAGGGAAGAAAAGGGAAGGAAAAGAAGGGAGGGAGGGAGGGAGGGAGGAAAAATACATATATATATATATAATATGTAAATATTAAAGATAAAATGATCATAATTTACTACCAGTTATCTGTGATGAATGTTTGTGTTTTTTCTAATATATCCTTTTACATTTTTTTGCTCTGAAATGTGAGTTAGAATTAGCTTATTCTGACCTCCTATCATCCAGAATGCTAAAGGAAAATTTAGATATTTGAAAGTTTACAAAAGGTTAATTGAAAAATAAAATTATAATAATTGTCCATTTGATTAGCCTTAAGCAATTTAAGATTGAAAGCAATTATACAAGATATAGAACTGAAATATAGTGTAAGCTTTGAAGTATGTACTGACATAATTATGTGGAAAATCACATTTTTCTTCTATGCAATGCAAAGAAAGAAGTGGATAGAAATGCCTTAAAAGTAATGATTTTTTCTTTAGTAAAATAATACCTTAAGGGTTAAAGAATCAGGAGAAAAACAGCTAATAACCTACAAGCATAGGTATCAAGATAAGATTTTAATGCCATTTCATTGACTGAAATGTAAAATGACACTTTACCTAGTGAACATAATAAGAGGATTGGAAAGGGAGAATGAAACATCGTATTACACATGGATTTGTTTCAGCTTTGCATTCAATTTCATCAAATATACATCAAGACATTATTACTAAAAAATGACCAAATAAGTTTACATTAAAGCTTTACTGGTACAAAGTCATATAATGGTAAAATATAAAACCATGTAAGGGATGCAATACCTAACTTTCATCAAAAGAACTAGAAAAATATGAGAAAATATTTCACGTGTACTGGGAAAGCTTGACTATATAG
>CM053404.1:122800444-122868112 GCA_028644305.1 Xerus rutilus | reverse complement strand
AGGAGAGTTCCATTTTTATTGCTGGGAAATTAAATATATTCCGGCTATAAAGCTGATGTTAAGAGGGCATGCTAAACACCCTCACATTGACCACAGAATTGTCACCATACAGTATTGGCTCCATGGTGGCCATCGAAAGATATCAGAGACTATATATAAATTGCTTAATGTAAACAATTGTGCCAACCCACACTGCTTTTAACTCCCCTTCAACAGGCCGGTCTGAAAAGCCAGAGGAAACTTGGCACATGATAGTGGATTACAGGGAATTAATAAAGTAATCCTCCCTCACTTAATTCAGCTGTTACCAGCATAGTCACTATTCTATAAGAGCCTAGTACTCAGTTGTGAACATATCACTGAGTGTGGAACTTTCTAATGCGTTCTTTATTGTAGATAGAGCTCCTGGGAGTTAATATTCAATTACTTTCACATGGAAAGGCCAACAGCAAATATTTATAATGTTACTTCAAGAATATATCCATAGCCTCATTGTGTGTCATGGTATGGTAATGAACCTGGTCCTGACTTCCACTGGTAAAAATATTTACATAATGATCACTAAATGACAATCTTTGAGTGATTACCAAGGCTACTCACATATTTTTTACTCATTTAAAAGATAGAGGATGGGCCACAAACCCTGACAAAATGCAGGGCAATAGCTTGTCAGTGCAGTTCTTGGGCGACGACTGGTAGGGTAAGACAAATTTATACCTCAGACTGTAATAGATCAAGTTTACAATCATTTCCACTTCAAAACAGAGGGAAGTATATAAAATAATGTGTAGGGCTACTGGATTATTGAAGGACTTTGTCCCTAATCCAGTTCAGTTATTATGACCTTTATATAATTTGTATAGGAAGGGTACTTTATGGTACATTATGGCTCACTGGCATAGTGAAGCACTTAATCAGGCCAAATGAACACCAGCCCTCAGGACACTAGACCCATGGAAACCTGCTGAGTTTACTGTTCTTTTCACTCCAGACAGCTTTAAGTAGAGCTTATGGCAGCAGATTAAGGAACATAAGACTCTTGTTGGATTTTGGTCACTGTTGTGGAAGGGAAATGGAGGAATACTACACCCTGTTGGAAAGATAACTATGTGCTAATTATGCTTCCTTTCTCGACATACAGCCCTTCACCAGAGAAGTACCATCCAAGGTGGTACAAATGGTGATGGTAAGATGGCTGGAGGAAATCCCAGCCCAGGAAATCACCTCTTGGCAACATTATAGATCAAAACCTACAGGTCAAAAGACTATTGGCAATGGTGACATGCTAAAACCTGCCCAGAAAGTTGTCTGATGTTCCTACATGCCAGAACTGCCTTGCTGCTTCTCAGCACTACCTGTGATAACTGGATGTCACTGAGGGACATATCAAAGAGGTTCTGTCCTACTTTGGTGATGGCAGATAGACTATACTGCCCTCTCCTTCTACGAGAAGGGCTTAAATATGCATTGATTTGTGTGGACAGTTACAAGTTTGATGCAAACTCAACTATTAGCCAGGCATAATGGTGCATGTCTATAATCCCAGCACTTTGGGAGGCTGAGACAGGAGAATCATGAGTTCAAAGCCAGCCTCAGCAAAGGCAAGGCGCTAAGCAACTTAGTAAAACCTTGTCTCTACATAAAACACAAAATAGGGCTGAGGATGTGGCTCAGTGGTGGAGTACCCCTGGGTTCAATCCCTGGTGCCAAGGAAAAAAAGAAAGAAAAAAAATCAACTATTAAGAGATTGATGTGGTTGAGTGCCATATATGGTACCTCACATGTGACTGAGAATAAACAGAAAACTTATTTCATAATTCATGACATACAAGAGTGGGCTCAAGATCAGGGCATATTATGAATTTCCTACCTAGCATACAATCGGATAAGAGCCAGATTAATTGCAAGAATGAATGGCATGCTGAAACAAGCCCTAAATACTGAAAATAACTATGCGCGATTGAATTGCTCATCTGCCTGAAGCAGTGAGGATATTAAATGCAATACCTAGACATGAGCAGCCTGCAGCTATTTCTGTATTATCTCACCCTTAACCATTAAGATTACAGATACGAATCTGCTAAATATTTTCTCAAGCTGGCCTGAGACACAAGTAACAGCTTGTGTTGCAGGCTTCTCAAGCCATCACTGGGGACAAGGAGCATTAGTTGGTCATGAACTGTGCAAATAAGTCCCTTGTGGGTTACCATACTGTCCCCTTTAGGATAAGAATGTCTAAATTTATAAGTAAAGCCTGCTGTGTTGGGAGCCTGGACCTTATAAGTACAGTGGTGTTAACTTCAGATGTCATTACCTGAAGAACACTTTGTATCAGGTTTTGGCAGTTATATATTCCAAAGTTGTCTTATTCTTTCTACATCCCTAAAGTACAAACAGAATAGTCTTGTAAACTTACCCAGGCAAGCCTACTACACTTTATTCACACAAGGACATACCATAGCCTACATGCTGACAAATGGAGCTGATTTGCCATTTTTGGGTGCCTACTTAATATCTGTCATATTCTCCACAGGTTAGCAACAAATAACCAATTTCTGGACTGGGCAATAGACATTGTACATTATGTCAACCAGACTGCCATTGGATCAACTCATAACTCCCTATGACTGAAGTATAAGGATTTCCCTCTGTAGCCCAATCTGAAAAAAAAAAAAAAAGAATAGACTTGGTATCATAATTACTTTAACATGCTTGGAATTGTTTTTTGCTCTTTGCACTGGTATTATAAGATATGGATGCAATAAGCTCCAGGAGCTTTGTCCCTGGGACTTTTGTGGAAGACAAGAAGCAGTGTAAAATTATGAAGGACTTTTAGGGGTTTCTGAGGCACTGAAGGGGTGGAGAGTTGAGGTAAACTGAAGCCAGTGCCTATGAAAACTTCTTGTGCTAGACAGTGCTATAAGAAGACTCAAAAGAATATGACAGTGAAGGAAATATAGAGCAGAAAGTGGCCACCACCCTTTTCTCCAATCTTTAGGTGAGGATCAAAGTAGAGCAAATGTGGTTGCAAAGTAAAAGCACATACTGATAACATCTCTAAAGAAATCCATCTATGCAGTGGGCATACCACCTTTCTTATATAGTCCCTTTGCTTGTAAGTACAATGCTGCCTTCCATTTTATCCCAATCTACCATCACCAAGAAGCTGTAACCAATAAAATCTCCAAACTCTTTCCAGGGAGTCCTCCACATTTTTTCTTCAAGATTAGAAAGCACTATGCTAGGGCCTTTTCATCTCTGAGGTTGAACAAGTAGAGCAAGATGTATTGTTGCAAAGTCCAAGTCCAAAGTCCGAAGAACCAGAAGTGCCAATATCCAAGTGCAGAGATGTATTTTCCAAGGTACACAGAAGGAAATTTGCCCTTCCTCCACTTGTTCTGCACAGATTCTTAATTAATTAGACCTGCCAATCCACCTTGGTGAATGAGGTCTTCTTTACTCCATCTACTCATTAAAGCACTAATCTCATCTAGAACCACACCATAGCCATACTCAGGAATAATAATTTATCAGCAATCTGGGTATCATTTATCCTCATCAAATTAATATATAAAGCTAATCATCACATAATACTAATAAAGTCAGAACAGTAGTATTCATAGATGATAATTTTTACATAACCACACAATCATTTGGAAATAATATTGATAATTAGGTTATATCTTTAGTATGAACTCTTGCAGAATGATGTGGTAATAACTACTTCCACACACTGTAGTCAATGATATAGGAATAGACTCTTTGTGTAAAAGAAGTCACCAAGGGTCTTTTTAGTACTAACACATACTCTCAGAAGATTATTTGAGAGCTACTTTATAAATATATCTCCCAAGGCAGAATGATATTTATGCTGCATGTCTGTACACTTCAGTGGATACTAATCATTAATACACAATGAATGCATAGAGCATAAAAGAGTTCATATTTCTGTTACTATAATACTTTAATAACAAATAAATGCAAGTAATTTTTTTCAATATACTGTCAATTTACTTACTATTACCAGACAATTCAATTTAGCCAAAAAGTATGATATGAAACAAAGTATGATGTAGTAATAAACTTTCAGCTAAAATAATACTAAATTTGAGATTACAGTGTACATTGTTCAGATGTCACTTTATCACTCAAGAAAATAGTATACATTTTGCATTATATATGTTCCTCTAAATGTCTCTTTTAGTTCTTTTTATTTACGTATATATACATATATATTTACATATATAGAAACAAATATGTATATGTGTGTGCATACACATATAAAAAAGATAAACATTTGCCAAATGGTTATAAAAATCATTTTGCTTACCAGAAGCAACTGAATTTTGCCATGTTTTTTGAAACTGCATTGCTATCTTTAAAAAATAATTGTCCCCAAATGTCAGTTTCTGTAGTGCAGATATGATTTTTCTAACTATTCAAGATAATATTTTATAGTGTGTGAAATGACATCACATATAATTTTTCTGTAAATCTCTATCAGTCAGCAATACAACTATTGCTGTTTACATCCAAAAAAAGGTCAATTTAGTTTAATGTAACATTAGTTTAAATGATCACTGCAATATCCATAATGTGGAAATTACTAGCAATGTGATAATATGTTTGAAATATTTCAGAGATCCTCTTGAAGGCAAAGATAATGAGTATCATGCTAGAAAACAAATGACAGAAAGTCTGAAAGATGAGTGGAAAACCATCTGTAGACATAGTAAATATTAACTTTTTCATATCTTTGTACACGCATATGTACACTATTCAAAAGTTATCTTTTCTTTCTAAATATTAGGGTACATTTATAAGAGTGATTTTCTACCACTTTTCCTAAAATCTGAAATACACGGTTTCAACAATTTATAAGAAATGTTGTTTGCTTCTGAAGCTTGAAAACTGAAGGTCAAGTTCTTATAAAGAGGTGGCTGTTAAGAGGATGCTGAGGAAATCACAATAAAAATTATTTCCATGATATCAGAGTGCAATTTGATTCATTGTACACAGATGGAGGATAACATTTCATTTCTCTGGTTGTAAGTGATATAGAATCACAACACACATGCAGTCATACATAAAGCTAGGGCTACGATGACCATCATATTCCACCACCTTTACTGTCCCCATGCCCCCTCCTCCCTTACATCCCTGTGAACAGAGTTCCTCAGTTGTTCCTGTGTCCTTCCCCCCATTATGGATCAGCATCCACTTATCAACAGGTACATTCGACATTTGGTTTTCTGAGATTGGCTTACTTCACTTAGCATGATATTCTCCAGCTCCATCCATTTACCTGCAAATGCTATAATTTTATTCTCTCTTATTGCTGAGTAATGTTCCATTGTGTATAATAATATAATAATATAGTAAAATAATATATTCCATTTCATAATATACCACAGTTTTTTTATCGGTTTATCTATCGAAGGGCATCTAGGTTGGTTCCACAGTTTAGCTATTGTGAATTGAGCTGTTATAAACATTGAAGTGGCTGCGTCCCTGCAGTATGCTGTTTTTAAGTCTTCTGGGTATAGACCGAGGAGTGGGATAGCTGGGTCAAATGTTGGTTCCATTCCAAGTTTTCTAAGAAATCTCCATACTGCTTTCCAAATTGGTTGTATCAATTTGCAGTTCCACAAGCAATGTATAAGTGTGCCTTTTTCCCCACAACCTCGCCAACAATTATTGTTGTTTGTATTCTTGATAATTGCCATTCTGGCTGGCGTGAGATGAAATCTTAGGGTAGTTTTGCTTTGCATTTCTCTGATTGCTAGAGATGTTGAACATTTTTCCTTATGTCTGTTGATCGATTGTATACCTTCTTCTGTGAAGTTTCTGTTCAACTCCTTGGCCCATTTATTGATCGGTTTGTTTGGGTTTTTTGGTGTTAAATTTTTTGAGTTCTTTATATATCCTGGAGATGAGTGCTCTATCAGATGTGTGTGTGGCAAATATTTGTTCCCAGAATATTGGATCCACTTGTTTACCTACAATATCGAGACTTCCTAAGTGTGAGCCTAGAATCTGCGTTTATTAACAAGCACTTAAATGGAACTTTGGGAATAAAATTCAGATAATGGGATAATCAAATAATGGGCAATAGTTACACATTATTTGTTAGTGATGCCTATGTTAATCACAGTGTTTGAGGTGCTGATTTAAAGAGCAGAAACTAATAAAATTCTTGCCTACATACATAAAAAAATTATTTCCAATATCAACTTAATATGTGAAAATATTCAATATAAAAATACCACTGAGATGTGAATGAGATGTCTGAGGGATTCAATAGTGTAGAAAATTTGTGGAGGTTACGTGCACAAGTAGCATGTAAGGAATATTTTTGCAGATAGTTTGGACTGTTCATTAGCAGCCAATGAGAAGCAAGCCTGTTTAAAGGGGAACTGTTTCTAGTGGTTTTAAAAGTTCAAAAAATGTGGAGTGCATGATATATTGGCAGATTTGAAGTTGAATATCCAGGAGCCAGATAGGAGACTTTTCATAGTTCATATGCCATACCAGTAATATTATTTGTAGTAAATGTGATGCCTTAGAAGATTGTAAATAGGAGATTCATATGAACAGATTTGAATATCGGATATCTTAACACTTTGGAAGATAAATCTAAGGAGACCTGTCAGAAAGTGTTAAATAATTTGGCAAAATCATGAGACCCTTAATTAATATGTGGCGCAGAGCATAGAAGGAAAGAATTGATGCAAAAGACATTCAGGAAGAATGGCCAACTTGGCAACCAATTGAACATAATAAATGAAAGATAAGGAGAATTTAAGGATAACTGTGATTATGCATTTAATCTTTCAAGATAACCTTGAGAGATAAACAGATTATCAAACCTGTTTTTCTCTAGGATTTATGACCAACCAATGGCACCCTAGGAAAGTAATTTGAGTATATTTATTTTATATTCTATACTACTCGTTGGTTTTTAAATTTTTAAAGCAGCAGAATAATTTGATCAAGATAAGTTGTATGTCACTTGAGTATATAAATTACTGTGGAGTTCCCTATTTGAAGCAGAATGTGGTTAGATTGGCTTTGTATCATGTATCTGCTCTTTGTGCTTAATGTAAATGTAAATTCCTTCAGATGCTTCTACAGAATTTTGTGTGGAAGTTTAGAATAAATGGTAAATTTGCAACACACAAACATCCTTAGATATGAAATATGTGTATGTGAGTAGATATCCATGAAGTTTTCAAATAAGACAGCAGTTTCTTTATCAGGTTAAATCACTTCCAAGTTCACAAACATATATTAACACATATATACTTGAAAATAATTAAAATAATTATTCAATTCAGATTTTGTTAACATGGGTCTGTTACTCTCCTAGTGTTTCATACAAGACACTATCTCACTTCTGTGTTTGAAATCTGGAGTTTGACATGTTTACTCAGTTCTGATAAAATATAATGCAATTTATATTCATGATCATTGCCTAAATTCCATCCATACTTTAAGTGTCTCATATTTCTAAATTTCTAGTATGAAGAACACTGTTCGATTGGATCTATGCTACTATCTGTTGCTATCTGTGATGCACACAGTGGTAACACATTATTCAGTTTGGTGTGATTTTATAGGGCCCTTCATGAGAGTGAAAATTGAATTGTTCTGTCAGATCAATCAGGCATCAGGACATCTGTTGTCCACACAGAATTAATCAGAGCAGCAATCTTTCCATCAGATTTTATGTTCATATGCCAGCCTATTCGATTGGGTCCAATTTCTTTATATACTTATGCCTATATTTTTAAATTATGGTCATAAATTTAGTTTTTGAATCTGATTTGACTCTGTCCTCAACTTAATTTAGATTCATCATGGATTTTCAAGATAAAATTGAGAAATATTCTTAGGAATAAGTGAAAATGTTAAATAAACAGTAAAAAAACATAAAGAAACCAACATTCTTTTTAATAACAGCTCTGAATATGAAAAGCGATTGTAAATTTTGGAGAATCAGTCTTGTGTGATATCTCAGATTTAATTCTTCCCATTCCAAACTTAAGCAGAATAATTCTTGATAAACATAGTGAGTGAAATGTATTTTTATTTTCAAAGAAAAAAATCACTCAATTAATAATATAGCCACAATTGTTAACTTAATTTTTTGTGTGTATTATAATATTATTTTAAAAATCATCATTGAATTGTATGGTAGTTCATTACATGTTGAACAAAATAGAGTGATACACTAATTGAAAGCAGAACATTCATGAAAATTTATAAAAAGTAGTTCAAATGATAAGGTAACTGCAATTTTGTATTAATTATGAGAAATGAGTCTCATTAAACACAAATATAAACAGAAAAAAGTAGGAAAGAAAAACTTGAAAATAATTATAAAATGCAAAATTTTTAATTTCTAAACACATTATTTTTTATTATCCAATTAAATTTTTAATAAAAGTTGTTTAGTTTTCCACCAGTAATTGATAGGTGCTTTGGATTCCAAATTATAGATAATTCTTAATTAAGATCCAATTTATATTCCTCATGTTATTGTTTATTGAAAATTTAACAACCAATTTCAAGTCAATTTTTAAAAAGATTCCAAAGCTTTATTTCTTTATAAGATTAAATATACCTGAGCATTCATGTTTTAATAATTTGATATTATTTACATATTTTAATGAAAAAATATTTTAAAACAATATTTAGGGAACTTGTTTTAGATTCATTAACCATCCAGCTCCAAACTAATAAACTTGGCAAATTGATAATCTTGTCTAATTTTAAGATGACATTATCTTTAGAGGCAAAAATATTGAGAGCACAGATGAGTCAGTACTATTGTCTTTAGGCACATTCATCAGTCTTAAAACGAGGTCAATCACCTTGCAGAGATGGGCATAACTCTGCAGTGAAAGTTTCAACAAATTTTATAGTGAATAAAAAGCTCTTGAAATTAAGTATGGGAAAATACAATTCATACTTTTGTTTGTTTTATTTAAGTATGCAAAATTTATGTCCATCTCGATCACTTGACATTTGATTTGTTATGTAGTATTTGATATTTACATGCTCCAAGGTGTAAAAGTTACTTTATGATAAAGATATGTTACATACAGACAATAAATACAAAAATATGAAATGATATATTAATATATGTCACTACAAAAACACGCGATCTGTCTGATTTCTTAAAAGCACACTATTTTTCTGATTTCTTTAGTGTCTTATTATAGAACATTCCACAAAGGCAATAATTTTAACTTAAATTGTATATCACTATTCAGTTCCCAAAAAACAATAGAAACTGATTTTAGTTATAGTCCATGCTATGCTATCATTTAGTTTACCATAAAATACATATTTATGTATGTAACTGTGTGTGCTAATTACTTACACAAAGGAGAAATAAACCCTTTCTATTCTTTGTGACAGCAGCAGTTTTACAACTTGGAACAGGGTATCTGCCTAAGTTAAACTCCTGTCCTCCCACAGAAACTGTGAGATAAGGGTGCTGCTCTTTCTTAATAATTGCATTTCTAAGAGATGGCACCCAGGTCTTTGGGATAGATAGTCCCAAGTTGCAATTCACTTTTTAAAGGAGTTCTGTCTCAATCAGCAGGGCAGACAAATAATTTGCAATGAGGTTTTCTAATGTAAATTGTCGAAGCAAATTGGAGAGAATCTACAATTAGGTGATCTGCATTTTGAGGACAGAGATGAGTGGGAGGTCAAGGGATTAAAAGGAAGGAGTGTACTTAACTTTAGTCAAACTGAGGGAAACATTAGGCCTTCATCAGCTAATGCTTTCTGAATAAACATTTTAAAGAATACTCCTGTAACAGACCCACCATGTCTCTTTTGAATTAATTATAGAATTAATTTCTTTGTCCTCTTTCTTATTTTTATGATGTGTCCCAATTAGGTTTTCCATTTATTTATTTATTTATTTATTTATTATTGAGTATTTCACCTTAAAAATACCAACCAAATTAACTATATTAGATAAACTGTAGTGAACTTATTCGTTTGGATTTGTAAATCAGTACCTACTGTTTTAAGTTATTTACTTAAAACAGCTTTCAGGAAAGCTAACTATGGATAATTACTGCCAATTACATCTAAATTTGAATAATTACTGAGAAAAATATATTGTTAGATATTTCAAAAACTTCTAATAGTGACAATTAACTTTGTGAATACAAATAATAGAAACTCTTTGAAATCAAATAGACTCTTTAGGAATAATTATTTCAGTGATTTGTAAGTTACTTCATCAGATTTATACCACTATATTTTTAAAAATATATAATTATTTTATGAATTTACTGCCAGGAGAAGGATTCTCAGAAAACAAACACTTAAACTTTTTTTTTCTTTCCCCACACAGTTCATAAGAGTAAAGTAAATTTTAACATTGTGGTGTAATTCCTGACACACATTTCACCTTCAGCATTGAATTAATGAACAAATGGGAATAATATTGAAATAGCAAAACACAAGCACAACACACAAATAACAGTAAATAATCCTGTGCTTTCGCCAAACTAAAATATGAACAGCTGCTCACAGATTCTCCCAGCAGCATTAAAATCCCTTCTTAACACTTTCTTTGGCTATTTTTTCACTTCAGGAGGGCATAAATGCTTCCACAAAACAGAACTATCATAACTGAGTCCCTCCAAGCTAGCTAATTGTAAGGTTTTCTACAGACCTGGAAGGGTCAACTAAAATTTAGAAAGTGGCAATGGGATATTGATAACATTTCAGAGCCAGTAAAGTTAGAAAGAGATTAAGTATACAGGCCAATCCATCCAGAAGTACATCTCTCTCCCCTATCCAATGTCTAGCCACAGTCAAGAATCAAATCTTAAGCCTGAGTATTTCACTCACATATAAGGTAAGATATGCATAGGAGGATATTCAAGTATTTGCTTCCATTGTATGAGATAAGCCATAAATGTGGTATTACTCTAGAGTCATTGCTTGACTCTTTCTCTTAACAAAAATAAATAAATAAATGCACAAACAAATAAATAATTGAGTACGGTTGACCAGTAGGGTACAAGCTTATCTTATAAGAATGGCATTCAGAATGTGAAATAGGTGTTCAGAGTTTTTTCAATGTTTGTTATTGTTTGTTTTCCCTCCTGGTATTAAGGGTACTGTTTTTTCCTTTCCTGTCACTGGATTATACTTATATATGAAAAATTCATAATGTGAGCAGAATTTACTTCTCACACCTTTTTCAAAGCAGAAGTAATTCTAACAATCATGTGGGAGTAAAAACAGAATGAAATTTTGTCTAACCTGTTACAAAAGCCAAGTCAAGTGGGTCAATATGCTTCATCAATCAACACAATAAGAATTTTAGAAATAAAATCTCTTTAGAAAACTATCAAATGATTCATACTCTCATTCGAAAATAAATGCCTATAAATAAATAAAAGTCATTTATTATACCACAAACATTAGAAAGTATATGTCATATGTAATTATTTTGAAAAAATCTGCTCTCTGAAACTGAAGATGATCAACGATGTTGCCTCCATTTCCTAGTTTCTGAAGACCAAAAAATTCACTTAGTGATCAAATTAAATGTTTGCATTCTGTTTCTAATTTTCCAATATCTTGCCTACTTACTTTTCTCCCCTTTGTGGTAGGCAACCAAATTCTAAGTCACATAGTTTCTTTTCCAGAGGCAAAGCCTTTTATTTTTTATTATAATAGTACTTCATGCTACTAATAATCAGGTGCTAATAAAAAGTATTTGCTTGAATTATAAATGACTCTGATATCTACAGTTTGTATTGAAAATTATTTTAAGACTTGATCATCAATTTATTAGGTTCTTTTATTTCTATTCTCACTGTGAAAATGTATTGTTTCTGACATATTTTCTCAAATATATCTTTTGTTCTGAAAGGAACTATTGCTCTTTTTTTCTTTTTTAGAATTTAAAGCAAAACAACAGATTAATAGATATCCCAGTTTTAAAGAAAAGATAATAAACATACCCGTGTCATATTTACCAAAATAAAAAAACAAATACAGAAAACACTAATTCTTTATTAGATTAAATCATTTTATAATTCATCTATAGTTATAACTGATTTTAGTTAAACAGAATCAGTTTTGTAATATTAAATAATCTTAAAAATAAGAATCTGACAGCCTGACTACCATATTATTTGTTAGTGTTATAATCACTGAAGACTCACTACTTTCTTCCTAGCATCAAGAAAAATATAAAAATGTGTGCTCTCCCCAGTTCTTTATAAAAGTTTTTGAAGATTCTAGCCAGTGTAGTAAGGCAAGAGTTAAAACAACTGACAAGCACACAATTGAGACACTTAAATTCACACTGAGTTCAAGAATTATTTTAAAGCTACAGTATCCAAAGCCATCTACTCTTGGACTAATGTTAAATATGTAGATAAATAGAATACACTTCAAAATCCAAAGATAAGCCTTAAATTATATAGCCTGTTGGCTTTCAAAAAGTCTTTGATCTAATTCCATGAAGAAAAATACCACTGGAAATGGAAACATGCATTCTCGACCCCCAAAATTCTGATTGCATAGGACTAGTGAGGCTCCCAAATCGGAATTCTTATCCCTCATTTCCCCCGCCTGTTTTTGTTTTACTTCCAAGGGCAAACTGATAAGAAACTTTTTTTTTTATCCGTAAACTAAGTTAAATCAAAGCAATCACCTTGGTGAGTGAGACTGATCAGGGATAGCAGGAAGATGGCATGTAGTCTCTCTAGCTGGTAGTGTTTTAGAGAGTGAGCTCTCTCATCCAACATCCCAAGGACAGTGCACTGAAACACTTCCTGTGTTAATCCTTTGTCATCCACCTTTCATTCCATCTACCCCTAAACCACAAAAAAATACCTAAATGTAATCCTATTAGAAATGTCCTGAGACATTTCTGCAAATAGGATTCATAACCTATTTGCAGAAATTTGTCTTCAGCTTGTTTCCCTTTCTTCCTTTGTATCTAAATTAGACAACTGGATAATCTTTTATGTTACTATCTTCACATTTATACAATGATAATTGACTCTCTATCAACTTTTATCTAGATCTGAGTAGTAATCTCAATGCAAACCTAAGCCAATTGTTCTAAAAAGCAGGTTAGAGTATGTTACTTTCCTCAAAAGCGTCCATGGCTTCTATTTCATCAGAGAGAAACTTCAAGTCCTTAAATAACAGGGGCCATACATGATCTGCCTTTACTTCTGCTTTCTAAAACTTTACCACATTGCTCTCTTCTTCATGAGCACTAATCTTCCTTTTAATTTCACAAGGGTGCCTCTGATTTTTACAGAGTGCTTTACTTTCTATTCCACCTCAATATTCTTCCTGTATATATTGTGGAAGATCTTGCTATATAAATCCCCCTAATAAGTCTTAGATTTCTGGTCAAACATCATTTTATCAGGTATGCCCTCCCTCATCACACTATGTGAAATTGTCTTACCTACAACTAGCTTCATAATTTGTGGGGACCAAAGAAAAAGAAAATGCATAATCCCTTGTTAAAAATCAATTATTAATTTTAACTCTGAATATAAGGATTGCATTGTATGTATTTCCCCAAAAGTCACATGGTGAAGCCTAATCACAAGTGTGATCATATGAGCAGTTAAGCCTTTGGGAGCGATCTGATCATGAAGACAGAGTCCTGATGAATGGGATTGGTGGCCATAGATGCCAAAGAGAGCTTATTGTACTTCCCAACAAATGACACATCTATGGATGGGAAGCTGGCCCTCACTTGACAATATATCTGCCAGCAGTTGATCTTGAGCTCTGTGGCCTCCATAACTGTGAGGAATAAACACCTGCTGCTTATAAGGCAGCTATATTATGATACAGTTGCCCCTTCATATGACTGGGCTCTACATTAGTACCTTTTGCATTCACAGTCCTAACCAAACACAGATGGAAAATACTTAAAACCAAAATTGCATCCGTACTGAACATGTACAAAATATTTCTTGATATTATTCCCTAAATAATACAACATAACAATTGTAAACATTGCATGCACACTTTATTCAATAGTATAATGATTCAATGTATATGGGATGATGTGCATAGGTTATATGCAAGTATTATGACATTTTATATCAGGGACTTGAACAAGCACAGATTTCAGTATTTTCATGGGTCCTGGCACTAATTCCACAGGGATACTGAGAAATAACTGTAATTTTGTCATAGCAGCCAAAAAAGACTTAGAGAGAGTGAAAACAGCATTATACCGTGCATGGGAGAATTCTGAATGTGTGCTTTGGGTGACTTCACAGATCAAACATCTGTGAAACTGTCCATGGTTATCCTCTTTTCCTTTTTATTTTCTAGGCTTCAGTCATTATCACATATTCTAATGACAAATGGTTCATCATTTGGTTTATATATGTGTGTGTGTATATATATATAATATACATATATAAAATTTATTATAATTTATATTCATGTGCATACATTTATGTATAATTTATATTTATACATATATTTATATTTATAAATATACTTATATTTATACATGTACATAAATTTATGTATAATTTATATACATATACATATATAAAATTTATTAGCAGTTTTCTCAGTTTTTTATGTTCCAAAAGAATACATTTCTTTTCCTACTGCCATTTGTGGCATTTGAAGCAGTGCCAAGAAGTTGTGGACAATCAGAAAATACTTGTAAATTTAAAAAGAAAATTCAAAAGAGAAAAAAAGAAATATCTAAGTTACAAATCTGAATTGTCATGGCTCTCTATTCTACTGGGAAAGTTCATAATGGAGGAGCAATGGTTTAAAGAAGTAATGATATTTTAATGTAAGCCATAGAAGTTTATCTTTCCTGATGATTTGTATAGGAGCAATATTTTAATAATAAATTAACTGAAAATAATTGAGTTTAAAACTTTGGCTCTATACAGAAACCTGAAAATATGAATTATGTATAAAAGGCTTAAAATGTCTTCTACGACATTTGAATGTAAAGTTTTAAGCTAGATTTTGTTTTAACTTTAAAATTTCAGAAGATATGAGTACTGTGAGAGAGTATAAAGTGACATCTTTAATTCCCATCAGATTCCATCTTACGGATCATAGCTGTAGGGTATTTTTATTAACTTAGCTCGAATACATCTCTTCTGTTGCTTTTAGTCTTTTTGAAAGTTTCTAATTTCATATGAAGTTAAACCTTTTAGTATTAAAGTGACTAGACTGTGATCTTTATCAATTCCTTAGGTAATGTAGTTCTCAATTTTCTGAATAATTATGACCTTGGAGATGATGAGAAATCTGCCAAATCTATGGGGACTAAAAACTTTTAGAGTCTTATACTCTTGGTCTGCTGGGTGTCCCCATGACAAACTGCATGTGGTGAGAATAAAAATTAAACATGTCCTACATTGCAGAATGATGCCATTGCTATTTTTATCCATGCAACAATGAAATAATAGAATAAATGCTGAATATTTATGACACTCATCATTTATCACACATATTTTGATATATTAAATTAATATTTGACATAGAATATAAAACTTAAAATCTTGTCAACAAAATGTATGTATATTAACATTCAATGTATTGAACCAATCAGAATTTCTGTCATTCATATTCTAATGGCTATAGTAACATTTATGGAGCAGGCAGCTTTAAAAAAGATTAATGTACACATGTACACACACACTTCTATGTACATTTCTATTTGTGAAGGCAATATATGCGTGAATAATTTTGCTACAAAATCTCAATTGGTTGAAATGTAAACACAATTTGGTTTTATTTTTTCTGTACCAATTATAATCATGTTGTGTTAAACTACCTTTTTTTTCTGTTAAATAATACATTTCCTTCCTGTTAAATAACAGGTGTCCTTCCTGATTTTAATAACTGCTCATATAGTTTTGATTATTAAGATATCTGTTATGGTTTGGATATGTGGTGTCTTCCAAAAGCTCATAAAGCTCATGTGTGAGATGATGCAAGAATGTTCAGAGGAGAAATGATTATGAAATTATAGCCTAATCAGCGGATGAGTCCTAATTAATGGATTAGCTGGTTGGTAACTATAAGTAGGTGGGGAGTGACAGGAGGTAAGTCACAACAGTTGTGCTTTGGGGGCTTATATGTTTTCCCTTATGAGCAGAGCTCTGTCTGCTTCCTGGTGACCATGTCCTGAGTTGCCTTCCTTCACCACGTCCTTGTGCCATGATGTGCTGCCTCTCCTTGGGCCCAGAGCTTTGGTAAACCTCTGAAATAATGAGCCAAAATAAAAATTTTCTACTCTATATTGTTCTTGTCAGTTCCTTTGGTCACAGCAATGAAAAATCTGACTAAAACAATATTTTAATTTATAGTAATAAGGCCCCTCTGTATTTAAAATGTGAACATAATATCTTAATCCTACAGCTTAATCTTACTCTTCCCAGAAAGGGTAGATTTATGATCCCCAAATCTCTGAGTGGAATAGAATAAATGCATTGTACTATTCTGTAACCCCCGCTATCTTCCTATTTCTCAATCTGAAAATGATAGTTGTTGATTATGGTTTGTTTCTTAACAAACAACTATCCACAGTCATCTGTTGATTTGCTGCTGCTATGTTGTTATGGTTTCAAGATAATTTATTCCAAAATTCAGGTGTTACCAATGGAATAGTATTAGGATGCGGGGTCTTCAAGAGGTGATTAGGTCATAGACTCCTTTCCTTGTGAATAGGGCTGAGACCCTGAGAAAAGAAGCTTCACACAGCACTACGTTCTCTTGTCCTTTGGTCCTTTGCCGCATGAAGGCAGTTTTCCTTCCCTCCAGAAGATGCAGTCCTTATCAGACAGAAGTCTGCTATGAAGACACATGGGACAACTTATTACTGTTGATCCTAAACTTCTGGTACCTTATGAACTCCCAACCTCCAGAACTCAAGAAATACATTTTGTTCTTTTAAATTACTCTGTCTTAGATATTTTGTTATAGCAGCACAAAGATATATATATATGTATACACATATATATACACACACACAAATATATACACACATGTATATGTGTATATAGATTACATGTATATGTATATTTATATAAATATGTATATATAAAATTTGTTTTCTCTGTATGATAGGCTTAAAGTGTGGCTCTTGCACAAAGATGCATCATTGATTTCTTAAGGATCCTGAAAATGCACAAGTGAAAGCACAGATTTTCCCCTTCCTCAGCTTCTTACTGACATGCTGTCATGCTGAGGTTGGGTCTCAGACCCAGAAAGCAGGGCTCAGGGCTTTGGTAGGGTAAGAATATGCAAGATATAGTTGGGATAGTAGTCATTCATTATTCACAGGTGACAGTAGCCCCTAGTTAGCCACCAAATAATTCTTTTTAGCACTTTTTTTTATACGTAGGCCAAACAAAGAAGGCACGCTGCCAAGAGTTTACATCACAAACAAACACATGATCACAAACAAATGCTTATGACCCTGAGTACATGTCCTGAATCAGTGTTTATGACCTTGACTATACACTGAAATAGCCTGCTGGAAAGCTCAATGAGGAAGCCTAACTACAGCCATTTGGGGCCTACCCTACACACACATGGTCACTTTCATAGCTTTTAGTATAAAGATCTCCCTAACCCATGTGTGTCCTCTCAATGACCAGAGACATGACTATGAAGACTCAAATAATTGCTAGGTGCAGTGGTGCATGCCTATAATCCCAGGACTTTGGGAGGCTGAGACAAGAGAATCACAAGTTCAAAGGCAGCCTCAGCAACGGCAAGGCGCTAAGCCACTCAGTGAGACCTTGTTTCTACATAAAACACAAAATGAGGCTAGAGGTGTGACTCAGTGGTCAAGTACCCCTGATTTCAACCCCTAGTACTCCCCCAAGGTAAGACCATTGAAAACCCAATGACCTACATAAATGTCTATGTAACTTTAAGAAATAAATAAATAAATAAAATATAGATCCCTTGCTCATTAAACATTTGTAATGCAGGCAATTCCTATAGTACTCTATCTGTTCCATTCCTTGGTTCTCCAGATTTTTCCATACTTCAGCATTTATCAGTTCAATAACCATGACCAGCACCTTGTTTTATTTTCAGGTCTGCTTGGTTCATTCCATTCTATAAAATTGGAACTGTAGGAAAGTAGATAAATAAAGTCCTTCTTAATAAATAGACTAAAAGGAAAGGAGAATTTCTACAGTGCAAATTCATATCACTCTACCAGAAGACATTTCTTTTATTTCATAAAATTATTGCATATATTGGATCTCCATCTAATAGAATTGTTTTACATTTTTTTAGAGAATTTAATAATTTGTTCTTCATACTATTATCACCACTATAACATCCCTTACTTTTAAGTTACCTTGGGAATAAAATTTTTCAAATGCCAACTGATTCTTGTTTTATTAATATGAGTAAAATGTACCTGTCTAAAAAATAAATGAATTTATAAAATCATGGGGATAGTGTATATTAGAATAAGTTGCATTATGATTTAATAAATTCTATAGATATCAAAGTATTCATACATCCTTTTAATAATGAATTCCATAAAATAGAATTTTGTTTTGTATAAAAATTGGTTTAAATTATGTGTAGAAACTACCTGAAAATACCAAATTTCTATTATATTATTTTTAATACTGTTTTAATACTGTTAGTTTGGGGTATAAAACTGAATTGAGGGGTATCTGCCTGGCTGGTGGAGCAGTATTTCTGGGGGTGCTGTCAGAATATTTCCACAGGAGGCTGACTTATCAGTCAGTGGACTGAGTGGTGATAAAAAATCTCCTCGATGTGGGTGAACATCATAAAATCAGGAGGGATCTGAAGAGAACAAACAGGTCGTGGTAGAAGGAATTCACCTTCTCTTTTCTAAAGTCCAGTACCTCCCTCCTCCTCCTCCTCTTGGTTATCAGAACTCCAGGTTTTGCTGCATTTGGACACTGAGACCTGTACCAGTAGAGTCTCAGAGATTGTGCTATCTTCTCTTTTCTTTCTCTCTTTTCTTTCTTCCCTTCCTCCCTCCCTCTTTTCCTTAATTCTTTCTCTCCTTCCTTCCTTCCTCTCATTCTTTTTTCTTTCTTTTGTGGTAAGAGATCCCAAAATATTTTCTCCTGGCAAATTACCAGTATATAATGCAATGTTATTTACTACAGTGCTCATACTATTCAAAGATCTCATTTATTTTTTATTAACACATTATTTATACCTTAACCCACACCTTCATGTTTTCTCCCATCCTCTTCCTTCCAACCCCTGGTAACTACTATTTTACTCTGTTCTTATGTGTTCTTTTTTTTCTTTTTATTATTCTACTTGTAAATATTTTTCTTTGTAATGTCTGTCTTATCGAACCATCTGCTTCAGATTTTTTTCCCATGAGGTATATTTTATTTTCATTATTTGTACAAGTCACTTTCTATAACATGCCAGGGCATAGCAGAAAATTTGGCAGTGTCTTGAGGGTCCCCTCAGAGACCCACAGACTGGTGACATCTGTTAGAGTGCTGGGGTTCACAGCACAGCTTGTGGTTCCTGCTCATCTCACAGGTGGCTTGTCCACCACATCACAACTAGGATCTTGAGATGGGTGGGGAATTCTCTGAACTCTCAGGAAATATCATTCTGCTTATCCTGCTCAATGGTCTTTTTGGTCTACAGATTGTTCTTCTTTTGTGTTTCTTTTCTTTAGCTTGGACTTATGGAAGCTGGCTTTTTCCCCGCTACCTCCTACCCATGCCTGGCTTACCTGTCATTTTCTTCAAATGATCTGTGGTGTCTGACTCTGAGCCAGGGCTTCTGCTGCTCCCAATTGCATTGCTTCAGCAAGAGACCCATCTGCTATTTTTTTAAATATATTTATTTACGGTGTACAATGTGCTGTTTTTCCCATTTGCTTTTAGCAGAGATTCACATTGACATAAGTAATACCTAATTTAGTGTTTTTAGATGGGTACAGTCTTACTCAGATGTCATCTCTTAGATATCATTTCATTGAGTCAATTTACCCTTAGCGGTGTAGTTTTTCTTTTTCTTTTCTCTTTTGAATTTTGAAAGGAAAACAAAAACATAAATTACATAACTCTTACCAGTATTGACATAACATATTTCTCCAAAACCCTTTTGTTCTTTTGTAGACACCAACTTCTCCCACCAACACTTCCCTAGTAGCTTCCAGTTTTCATTTTGTAGGGAGAAAAAATATTTGAGATACAGGTTGGGGAGACTCCAATCTTGTGAGGAAGCCATTTTCCTCCTGAAATCCTGTCCACCTGAGACAGCTCCCCCTACCCCTATCTCCGTTCTCTATCTTAGTAAACTTCCAGTTGGTTCAAATGCCTCCTGCATCTGCAGCTCCCCGTGTTCCCAATGCTAGCTCACATTCTAATAGCAATATATCAAAAAGTTGAGCCTTCTTCCCTTCCTGCTTCTGTGATATCTTGCATCCCTTCTTCTCATGCTTTGGCACTGTGGATCCTGTATTCCAGTTCCATATCTCCTTGATGGCACTTGCTTTTCCCCAGAACTCAGTCCGCTTGGTGGCAGTGTGACTCCAATTCCTTTATGGACTCAAATAAATTATTTGATTTTCTCTTGCTCTAAGAACTGGATCAATATTATTCCCAGCTTTCTGCATTTCTATACAGGTAGAAAGAGCACTCTGTTCTTTTGATTTGAGTTTTATACAGCTGTTCAGTTTTCTGGAATTTTCCAAAGATCAAATATTTTTTTAAAATTATTCATAAACCGGGCGCAGTGGCGCAAGCCTGTAATCCCAGCACTTAGGGAGGCTGAGACAGGAGAATCGCGAGTTCAAAGCCAGCCTCAGCAATGGCGAAGCGCTAAGCAAATCAGTGAGAACCTGTCTCTAAATAAAATACAAAATAAGGATGGACGCAGTGCCTCACACTTATAATCCCAGCACTTTGGGGAGGCTGAGACAGGAGAATCGCGAGTTCAAAGCCAGCCTCAGCAATGGTGAGGGGCGCTAAGCAACTCAGTGAGATCTTGTCTCTACATAAAACACAAAATAGGGCTGGAGATGTGACTCAGTGGTCGAATGCCCCTGAATTCAATCTACAGTACCAAAAAAATAAATAAATAAAATTATTCATAAAAGTAACTTGCCCTAGTTTGTCTTCCAAAATTACTACCTATCATTTAACTTAAATTAAACCTATATATTATAATGGAAGACTTATGTATTATTCATTTATCTAATAATATGCAATTATCACCAAAAATTACTAGGGTAAAAATATGCAATACCTGTAAATGTTAGAAAAGAAGGTACCAATTTTAATCCAGAAAACTTGTTGAGTATGCAGCATAAAAAGTGTTTAAGAAGATAATCTTTTTTTGTGGAAGTAGTATTACTTAAAAAAAACAAAAAAAGAAAAAAAATCCACACTGTCTTATTTGTCTTGCTATGTGACCTTCATGGAACGTTTACAAGCCTTTCCAACTTTCTAAAATTGGCAAAATAATAAAATACATCATATAGTGCTGTACACATTGGAACAGATATACTTCATTATGAAATGCTGTATATATCTTATTTATAAAAATCATACTGCATATTAGTTATTATTTTAATTGTATTAAGATTATCATTATCACCATGAGCTCAGTAATTTAATGTTAAATAATTAAAAAGAACTGGTGAAGTTATAAAGGCTATCTGAAGAAAAACTAAAATACTAGTAACTTTATTTTCAGATAATAATATGGACTTGTGTGTGTGTGTGTGTGTGTGTGTGTGTGTGTGTGTGTGTGTGTGTAGGGGTTATTCTCAGGGACTTGTATGTGCTAAGCATGCACTCTACCACTGAGCTACTCCTCCATCCCCAATATGCATCAATTTTATTCATCATTATTTAAGAAAGACGTGATAGATTATGATTACATGAATTATAATTAAAAGATCCTGGTACTGCAAAATTCTGTATTATGTTCCTATTCCAAATTAATTGTAACCTTTTTTAAAAAATATGTAGGTTAAAGATTTACACAAAAGAAACCTCAGTAAAAAAGGGATATAATAAATCTATTGGCAATGAATAACCCTGGATAAATTCAATATTGCTTATCAAGAGCTTAGATCATTTTTGCTACAAGTTGTACACTGAATTGTGTCTCCTCTACCAATGGTATGTTCATGTTCTAGCTATTAAAGTAACTGTATTTGAAATTATATTGAACATGTGAAGAAATGATATAGGCTAATTGAGGTCATAGAGTAAAAAATCTAATCTGACAGGCATTATGCCTTCATAAGAAGGTAAAGAGACACTAGATCTTGCTTTTTCTGTCACGTGAGTATTCAAGGGTAAAAGACCTACAAGCCAAACAGAGCTCTCACCAGGAACCAACTCAACTGGCCCCTTGGACTTGAACTTTTATCCTCTAAAAATCATTAAAAATAAATTACTGTTGCTAAAATCACCTAATCTATGTTATTTTGTTATGGTAGCTCCTAGTGAATAATACGGTATCCATAAAAGGGTAATTTAAGTCAAAAAAATTTTAAAATTTAGTATAACATATGCACCTATAGATTTTATGTCTGAAGAAAATTACATATCAAACAATAATAAAAAATTCAAATTTTACAGTAAATATCTGTTGGATATTTTGAAGAGAAATCAAATGTTTTGTGACTAACTTTCTTTTACATAGACTGTCCTATGATCACTTTCAACAAAACTCAGATTACAGTGGGTTAAGAATATTTGGCATTTTTAAGTACTTGCATCTAAGATTAATTAGTTCCACTGAATCTTTTCTTTCTTTCTTTTGGAGGGTGGTGGGTAGTATTGGGTATTGAATTTAAGGACACTTGATCACTGAGCCCCATCCCCAGCCTTATTTTGTATTTTATTTAGAGATGGGGTTTCACTGATTTGCTTAGTGCCTCAATTTTGCTGAAACTGGCTTTGAATTCGCGATCCTCAGCCTCCCAAGCTGCTGGCATTATAGGCGTGCACCACTGCAGTCACCCTTTTGAATCTTTTCTAATGCACAATAGATGAAAATATCACATTATACTCCATAAGTATACATAAATATTAGTTATCAATTTAAATATAAATCAAAAGAAATTTATAAATACTTTTTATTGAGTTTTATTTTGTGTGTGTGTTAATGAGAATTAAACCCACATATGCACACATAATAGGCAAGTGCTCCATCCTTGGTCTGCACACTCCAGCCCTTTTAATTTTATTTTGAGACAGGGTTCCAGTTGCCCATGCTGGCCTCCAAGTTGCAATCTTCCTGCCTCAGCTTCCTGAGTGCCACAATGCCTAGTATACACATCCTGTAATATAAAATTGTAGTCTCAGTTTTCACTATGTAAATGAAATTATAATAAGTATTAAAACAATTACATAAAAAGGTGAAATTTTGATTGAATATTATCTAAGTGAAAATATTCATTAACTAGGATGATTGTTCAATGATTAAGGTTATAAGAAAATTGAATTACAGCAACATTTGTTAATTATTTGATAAACTTATTATATGCATTAGTGTTTCAAATTTTTTAACTCCATTCTATAAAAGTAATGTTTGAAATGATCACAGAAAAAATACAACTTAATCAATTATCATAAATATTTAATAAATTAAACTTTCTTTAGTCATTAAAATGTTCTCTGTTTTAGATTTTTATTTCCCAAAGCATGGAAACAAAAAGATTTTTAAATTGGTTTTAAATAATCACAATTTAAATGAAATGTTCACATTACTCCCTAAAGACTCTGATTAATTAGTCCCTGCTTTTTAAGTGATTATTCATAGAATGCAGGAGAGGCAGGCAAATAGAAATAAATTTGTGAAATCTTACTAAACAGAATAATTGAATGAAATTTCACCACTCATGTAAAATTCTACTAAAAGTCTAATTGAATAAAAGTTTAAACAGTAAAATGTAACCCAAAATCATGGTTAAAATTATTTAAGTTTTCTCTGGAGAAATTTCTGGAAGTGTTTTTCTTATAATATGCCAACAGAAGATCCATCTGAATATTAAAACCAGAAGTTATTTCTTTTTTTTTTAATATTTATTTTTTAGTTGTAGGTGGACAGAATATCTTTATTTTATTTTTATGTGGTGCTGAGGATCGAACCCAGTGCCTCACGCGTGCTAGGCGAGCACGCTACTACTGCACCATAACCCCAGCCCCAGAAGTTATTTCTTTAAAACTTACCATGTATTTAGAAAAAAACAAAATTTCAGTGAAATATACTCGTTATTTTAGTATGTTAACAAGTGCAACTTGAAAGAAAATAAACTAATGAAATTTTAAGCTAGCCACTTAAATTAAATATGCAGGGACAAAGACTCATAGAACCATTGCTATTTTAAGATATTTTTTATTCAGCTACTTAATTTGATTGTGATGATTATATTCATATTTATAAACAACAAAAAACCATCAAGAAACCATCAAGAAGTTCTTAAAGTTGAATTTAAGAACTTTTGTACTTTAGACTCATTAGTGAGTCATAAAATGGAATGTAACTTTAAAATTTAAACTTAATTATTTTGTTTTCTGAGCACAATCTCCTTTAAGTAGAGAATAAAAGGAAATATGAAGTAAATTATTCAGAAGTAGTGTGAAGACTTTGTACACATTAAAAATATAAGCATATCTATAACTGCAAAATTATAGGTCAAAGATTTGACTCATACACAATTTAGTAATATAAATCTTGAGAGACATTAGAAAATAATTTATGATGAATGAAAACAACAACAAATCAGCAGACCAAAACCTAGGAGGGGCAGCAACTTCTATATTAAGAGGCAAATGTGTAGTTCTAATTCCATTTATCAAAAAGAGAAAAAAAATTCTCAAACCAATGATGAACATTTCTACTTAGGAAACCAGAAAAAGAAGATATACCTAAACATAGATCACGTAGAAGGAAGAACATAGGATGAATTAAAATAGGAGTAAATGAAATCAATCATAGATAAACAATTGTGAAGATAAATGAAACTTAGTTGGTTCTTTAATATCAGCAGAATGTCACTATTTTACCTTGATTTACCAAGAAAAAGGAAGACAGACTCAGTCAAAATTCAAGAATGCAAAGGAAATATTCTTTCTAGCTTGCAAGTCAAAAGAACTACTAAAGAATAATAACAACAGGTACCAAAATGTTAGATATCCTAAATGAAATGGACAAATCTCCACAAATACACAGAGAGAAATGTGTCCCAATACTGACTCAAGCAGAAATAGAAAACATAAGCAGACTAAAAATAAGTAAAAAGATCAAGCTAGTAATTTAAAAAATCCTAAAAAAGAAAAATAAAACTTTAAAAAGCAGACCCAGATAAGTCACTGATGAATTCCATTGAATATTTAAAGAATAATTCACACAAATTTTTCATAAATCCTTTCCACTATTAGAAGAGAAGAGAAAACTTTTCACCCAATGCATTTTAGGAGGCTACTATTAATCTAATATCAAGATAGATACTATACATAGTAGATCATTTGGTTAACACTAAATGAAATATTTGTGTGCCATAAAAGTTACATTCAAGACAGAAAAAGAAGTGCTTCAATGGGAAAATATATTAGCAAATTGTGAATTTAAAATGTTGTTATTTAGACTACTTCCTTAAATGCTTCTTACTCTCATACTCAGTAATAGAAATATAAATAGTTCAATTTAAAATGGGCCAAGTATTTAAACTCACTATAATCTGAAGACAATATTAAAGTGACCAGTAAGTCCATGAGAAAACATTTAAAATTTGTCTTAGGTTGAGGCAAATCAAAATCAGAGAAAGATAATAGTCCATACACACTATAATTCCTACAGTCAAAAAGTTATATGATAACATTTTAGAGAGGATGTCAACAATTGCAATTCTCAGTTATTGCTGACAGGCTATAAAATGATTCAAATTATGTATATTTGGAATTTTTCTCAAAAATTGGAACATAGAATTACCATATAATTTTTCAATTTCATGACTAAGTATATGTCCTAGAAAAATGAAAATATGTTTATGTTCACACAAAAAATGGTGAATGTTTATTTATAATAGAATTTACCAGCATAGCCCAAATGAGAAACAGCTTATGAATGCATAGGTAAATGTATATTTGTACCATGAAATATTTATGCATAAAATATTAAATACTGACATATACTACAACATTAACATACTACAAACATTAAATACTGACATATACTACAAATATGGTACACATTGTGCTAAATTAAGTAAGCAAGACACATATATATTATATGATTCTAGTTGTATGAATATCCAGATTTGGCTTGCAAACATAAAAGTTATTGTGAAGTGATTGAAGAGGTTGTAAAGTTAGGGAAAGTATGAAGTATTAAGTTAACTCTAACATAAATACGTATCATCACTAAAGGAAAGGGGTCAATAAAGCATAATGTCTCTGAATTCACCTCTTCTGTTCCTAAAAATCTAACCAAGTTACAGGGAAAATGAAGGCAAGCCTGGGCTGGAAAGTTCAGACACATACTTTCCTGAAGGACACTGGCTTGCTTACTCTTGCACACACTGGGAACGAAGGAATGTTAGTGCTATCTGTACAAAGTTACTTTTTTCTACATATGCCAGGACAGTTGCTCCTTGGGATACTCGTCATATAAGCAAGCTATTGCTGATGATGTCACAGCCTCTGCCCTGAATGGGGATAGGCATGGAACTGAGGGCACCATGAAAGTATGCTTGTCACCCATGCAGCCAATGCCACTGGTCAAACACCCTGAGAGAAAGAAGCTGCTTCTTCACAAAGCAACATGAGGAATGGAGTTCTGTCAGACTATTGCTAAAGAACTCTTCTTGGAGAAGTCACTGATCTCTTGTAAGTATTCTTCAATAAATCATAGGTCTTCTTTGCTGCCTTCAGGCACTTTCTGTCCACAACATATCCCACTGCCCTGGCACAGTAAATGAAAAGAAAAATGTCAAAATGGTCAATTCTAAGGTTTTGAAGATTGAGCAAAGGCAGATTTTTAAAAAATGGAGAGGCATTTATTATTGAACAATTTTGAGAGTTGTAGGTGAAAATGATGGGAGTCTGCGGCTCCCTTGCCTGGATGTTGTTCTCCCATATATTCTGCCAAAAACACATTTTGCTGGTGGTGACTGTTAATTTTTTCAGTTTAGGGAAAGCAGCCAATAAATTCCATCCACTTTGTTGTCCACAGAATTTTATCATAGTTGAAGAAAGTGGCACCATAGACAGAAATTTAACTGTGATTACAGTGAAAATGAGTGTCTAATAAATGCTCAGATGCATTATCCAAACATTCCAGGTTGAATGAGACCTTAGGTATGTCCAGGGAAGATGCCAAACAGCTCAGAAGAAAGTATTGAATCTAGGAGGGAAGTGAGGACTCATTATGAATCCTGTGGACATATTCTTAATACCACAGCAGATAGAAAGGCGAAAACTGGGAAACTCATGGGCAAAATGCTATTGAGTGTATCCTCTGCTCAAATCATTGGCTGATGGTAAAGGAATGCAAACCTATGGGTAAACTCAAGGAAGCCAGTCTGAAAGGAAGGAAAAAGGAGAAAGAGAGGAAGAATGGAAGGTAGGAAAGAAGGAAGAAAGAAAATTAGGAAGATAGGAAGAAAGGAAATATATGCAGAGTCTTAAGCAGGCTAACACCTTGAGTAAGAGAGTTTCCACATTCCAAGGAAGTTATTTTTTTTTAAAAAAGTCAACAAAAAAAATAAAGCAGGATCCAGCATTTCTAAGGCATGTTTTATAAAACCGTAAATTATCAATGATGAATTGCTTGAAATAAAATGTACAGAAAAGAATCAGTAGAAACTTTAAATTAGACCACATGTAATTAAGAAGACTTCAAAAAAGCTATTCTAAAACTATCTGAAGAAGTACGGAAAACATCATGACAATATAAAAATAGGTAATTTTAATATAAAAGAGCAATTATGAAAGTAAAAATGATTATTATATTTGAAAAGTAATTTGGCAAAAAATGATAAATTCTGTATGTGGCACCAAAATATATTTGTAAAAGAAATAATTAGTACAATTTATTGAGGTTAATAAAAATTACTCAATCCAAAAAACTCAGGAAAAAAAAATGTAGAAAAATGAATAGAGACTTGGAGACCTGTGATATAATGCTAAGGGCTTGTCCAAATGTGACATGATAGTTATAAAAGGAAAGGAAAGAAATGAGGACAGAAAATGGTTTTAAAAATAGTGGAAGAAAATTTATGGAATTTGATTCAAACAATTCGAAAAGACCTTTAATCTGTAGATGCAATGGAGACCTCAAGAGGAAAGCAAGGAGAACCACATGTGCTCACATAATAGATTACATGCTAACAGACAAATGTGAAAAGAAAAATAGAGAAAAGGGCAAAGGAAAAAGAACTTAATTTCCCCACATAGGTTAGGTACTGATAAAACTCATTTAGCTTCAGTAAAACCATTCCCTGGGATAGCAGGACGTTAAGAGAACAGCTTGCTCTGGATGTAGTTCAGAGTGATTGCTTTCACTCTCTTTTCCAGTGGCACAGGAGTATTTTCCTCCAAGATTCATCGTGAGAACCTTTTGGTACTCCTGAAGGTAAAACATTTTAAGAGTTCATGACACACTAAGGTAGAACACCCAGTGTTTAACTTTCAAGCTAGCCTGCCCCAAATCTCCAGGAGTTTGTTCACTGGAGTTTAAGTGTTCCTATCTGGTTCCACCTGAAGTCTTCTTTTCCAGTTAAACTGCAGTTCTCTGTATCTATCTCACTCTACTTTAGGGGCAAATGATAGAAGATTTGTTTTTCATTGTGTTCAGTTTTTTTCTTGTCATTGGAATGGAAATGATGCCTTATAAACTCTGTACATGTTGAAACCAGAAGTCACCAATGGAAACCAGAAGTCAACTGCTGCTCTGAAATTTACTATATATGCTAATATGCTGCTATAGCTAGATATATTTATAAATCTCACAAGACAGTGTTATCTTTGTATTTCTTGTGATCTTTGTTTCTTCACTCGTGTCTGTGTCTAATGTCATATCTCTTCAATCTGAAGATTTCTTTTTAATAGTGTATACATAACAAAATTGCTACTGACTCATTTTTAAAAAGATTATTTAAATGTGATATTTTCACTTTTTAAGGAAACCAAATATCAAATTTTTACTTCAGATATCAAATTCAAGACTGACACTTCACCCTTTTATTTAATTTTACTGCATCCTCTCTTTTAGTGATTCTTACAAAGATCCAGCTTTTATCTTATCTTATAAATTAATTTATTTTTATTTCTTCATTGTGCTGAGATGGATTCCAGTGCCTCAACATGCTAGACAAATGCTCAACCACTGAGCTGAATCTCCAGCCCCAAATCCAGCTTCTACATGTATTTTGATTATCCTGTGCTTTAGAGTCATTTTTGATGGTGGTTATGCAAAATGAATAGCCACTTTGGAAAAAATTGGCATTTTCTGAAAAAGATAAACATTTGTTTATCCTACGCCCCAGAAATTTTACTCCTAGGTATCTATTTGAGCAAAAGAGAATTAACCTAGCATACCTGAGACTGTAATGTTTTCAAAAGTCTGTTTGCAAGATTGGCCCTTGGCTACTGTGCAGCAACTTGGCTAATGAACCAGTCTCTACATTGATGAAAGTTTGCCTAACTTAAGTAAGTGGCTCATTGCACCTAAGCATCTTGTACATCGTGGTTAATGATGAAGAGCTGCTTCATTCTAGAATTTGGTTCTTGTTAAGCAGAGATTGTCTATGTTACTAGTCCTTATATAAACCTAAACTACTTTGTCTCTCATGGACTTCCTTACGCAGAACGGTTACCCACACGTTGCTGCATTTTGTCATTTAGGGAAGAGCATGCTTTATGTTTGTTTCTGTGATGCTAGGCACCAAACCTGGGGCTTCTCATGTGCTAGGCAATCATTCTACTACTGAGCTACAAGCCTGACCTGGAAAGAGTGTTTTGTATGATACCTTACTGAAGAAAAGGGACCTTAAGGAATCAGGTGCATACATTTCCCACACTTCTTCTTTCTTATTTTTCATATCCTTAATAAATATTAGCCCATTCTTCTCCAGATCAGAGTAGTTTTGGAACTCACCTGGCTTTGGAGACCTTTGAAAGCTCCCAGTTCTGTGCTGTGAAGGCACTGATCCACAAACTCACTCCATATTACCTCTACAGCAAGCACTGGCGAGACCACAGACACATTCCTTAGTTCAGTCCAGACTTCCACCCTGGAGTTACAGATTGAGTCAAATGTCTACAGTTCAAACAATTTGGAAGAAATTAGATCTCAACAAAATGGCTATTTTTGTGGGGAGAATACGGTATGGTACAAATACATTCATGTTGGTTAGGATACCACAGAGTTTTCTACGAAGCTCAAGAACTCATTTTGTGCTTTAATATTCCATTATGCTTAAAAAGTGAAATTTATTTGGAATTTAGAAATCCAAGGTTGTATCACATAGTTATTCAGTAAGTGTCAATTCTTTTTTTTTTAAATAAAGCAGGATTTATTTAAAAAGGAGTAAAATAGACTTCTTGTAGGAGGGAGAAGGGGGCCATAGCTGGTATCCCAGTATCCCAAGAAGTAAGAATGCTCTGCCTTTTTTATATGTCCTAGGCTTCTTTTGTTCTCCTGCATTTTTCCCCTTGTCTCTCTCTTTCCTGTGTATGTGACTAGGTGCAGGAGATACTCAGGTGGGATGGCCAAAAGGTAAAAAGCAGATGGACAGAGGGAAGGGACAGATGGAACACCTCAGGACACATTAATTAACAACGTTTACAACTCTCTATAAGAAGGGGACATTCCTGAATCAGGTTACTTTAGCAATAGGTTGAAGCAGAGGCAGGTTATCTTAATAAGGGTGGAGGAATAGCTTAACTACATCTTATGAGGATGGACATCTGTGACATTAAAAGTCACATATTGTGTTTACATGCCTTGTCCTTTCCAGCCTTGTTATGGGGAAAACTTCTCAGCCCTCACACCTCCTGTTGAAAATTTACTGACTTCTGTCATCTTCATGATATTCATTGACATGTTCCAGATGTTGCAACATTTATTTTTGTATTAATCTCATTTCATTACTCATGTCTTTTTGTTTCTCATAGAAAGACCTATCCCCAGATGATTTTACATCCTGTTTTTCCCTAACCAGACATTTACTGTGGACCCCTCAATCTGACCCAACTTCTGAAAGGGAACTCCAAACTGCTTGCCCCACCTCACGTTGCGCCCTCTCAGCTCAAAACAGCCATAGTAGTCTTCATCACTTCTCCTTACAGCAGTAAGGAGTTTCTAAAATTAGAGAGGGAATGAAGCCAGAATTAGACAGGGAGTCAGTATAGATAGGTAAATCAGGTCAGGTTGGATCAAAGAGGCTAATTTGGGTCTGGGAAATTGGAGAAGGATTGAAATGTTCATGCCTCTGCTCCAACTGGTTGCAAAAGTAAGCATCAATTCTCCAATTCTGCTTTCTTTAAATCTCTTTTTATGATTAATATTGATTTGGATTTAATATTGTTGGCAGATGCATTAGAAATAAACATGTCCCAGAGGTTTTCAAGATGGCAGAATAGAGGAAGTAATTTTCCTGGCTGCTGTGTGCAGTGAAACCAAGAAAGCCAGACAGCTTCTCAGCAAGTGAAGTACTGGAAACTTTCAGGGATGCTATAAATACACAGGGTAGAAATTCTACTGCCTCAGACTCATACAGTTATATCGGTAGACACTCAAACAACATGAAAAGGCAAGGGGACAAATTGCCCCAAAGATACTCCTATAACAGAATCCATTGATGTCACAGTGGAAGAAATATTAGAGAAGTTTAGAATGAATACAAAATATATAATCTTGAAAACAGAACTGACCACAGACAGATCTTAAGAAACCATGAACAGAACTTTCACGAATTATGGGATAACATGAAAAGACCAAATTTAAGAATTACTAGGATAGATGAAGGCATGGAGATACAAACCAAAGGAATACACAAATCTTTTTAATGATATAATATCAGAAAATCTCCCAAACCTAAAGAATGAAATGGAAAACCAAATACAAGATGCTTGCAGGATCCCAAACATTCACAATTAAAAGAATCCCACACCAAGACACATTATAATGAAAAAGCCTAACATGCTGAATAAGGATAGAATTTTAAAGGCTGCTAGATTACATATACAGGGAAACCAGTTTGGTTCTCAACTGATTTCACAATCAGACCCTCAAAGCTAAGAGGTCCTGGAATAACATATACCAACTTCTGAAAGAAAAATGGATGCCAACCAAGAACCCTATATCCAGAAAAATTAAGCTTCAGATTTGAAGGTGAAATAAAAACCTCCCATAATAAAAAAAAGTTAAAAGGATTTGCAACTAGAAAGCCTGCACTACAGAACATTCTCAATAAAATATTACATAAAGATAAAATGAATAAAATGTGAAGACCAGCAAAGGGAAGAACTACAATAAAGGAAGTCAATCAACTGAGAAACTAATTCAAATTAAAAACTAGAAATAAACCCAAACGACTGGGAATACAAATCATATCTCAATAATAACCTTGAACAATAATGGCCTAAACTCATCAGTCAAAAGCACAGACTGGCAGACTGAATTAAAAAATAATGCCCAATATGCTGTCTCCAAGAGACTCACCTTATAGACAAAGACATCACAGACTGAAGGTAAAAGGAAGGGAGAAAACATGTAACTCACACAGATCACATAAACAAGCAGGGATTTCTATCCTCATATCAGATAAAGTGGACTTTAAGGCAAAGTTAACCAGAAAGGACAAAGAGAGACATTTCATACTGCTTAAGGGAATTGTACATCAACAAGACATAATAATCATAAATATTTATACCTCAAACAATGAAGCATCTACCTATGTCAAATAAATTCTTCTCAATTTCAAGAATCAAATAGACCACAACACAATAATACTGGGTAATTTTAACATGTTTCTGTCACCACTGTATTGATCCTCCAAACAAAAACTAAATAAAGGAGCTAAAGAAGTAAAAAATACATTTGATAACTGAGACTTAACAGTCATATATAGAATATTTTATCCATCAATGACTGAATACACTTTCTTCTCAACAGCACATGGATCCCTCGCTAATATAAAGCATATTATGTAAGCTATCACATATTGGCATACAATTGTAGTATTACCTTAATATATTTTTAGGATCTGTAGGGTTATTTTGATAGCTCCCTTTTCATTTATATTTTGTATTCTTGCCATTTTTAGTAGAATTTTTGGGTTTTTATCAAATTTCAACTGTATTCGCTTCTTTATTTCATATATTTTTGCTTCTACTTTTTTTCCTTCCTACTACAGAATTTGAAAATAATTTGATTGCTATTCTAGCTTCTTTATGATATAAGTACTTCTTTATAAATGTTCATCTGAGTACTGTCTTATCTCAGAGATCTTGATATTTTAAGTTTTTATTATCATTTAGTTCAAAGCATTTTTTTTACTTTTCTTATACTTTTTTCCCTGACCTCTGAGATATTTATAATTGTGCCTTTTAATTTTGAAATAGTTGACATGTGGAGATAGGGTTCTATATATCTTAAGGTGATTGATTTGTAATGTAATAAATCATGCAGGAAACAGTCTACATGATTTCAAATTTTAAAAAGTAATGTAAATGCTTTTTATATCGATTGTATTGGTTACATACATGTCAAAACTGATGAAATCATATACTTCAAATATGTGCATTTTATTGTACCTCAGTTTTACCTCAATAAAGCTAAGGGGAAAAAAGAATAAATCTTGGCCCATTTGCAATGGTATCCTGTCCACTGCATAATCTTTATAGCAAACCACTGGATGTAGGTTTTGGGAATCTATAATACGCTTCTCCCCAAAAACCTAGAAATAATTTTGTGCACATGTTCAGAGAAGTATTATGCATAAAAGTCAAACCTGTAATCAATTTAAATGTCCAACTACTAATGGGTAAGTAAATAAGAGAAAAGTGAAGAGTGGTTGCCTTAAACTTTGATTAAAAGGGAATATGAAAACTATTATGAGTGATGAAAATATTCTAAAATTGGATTGTGATAGTGTTTACATACTGTATAATTTCCTAAAACCCACTGAACTGGAGACCCAAATGGGTAAATATTATGCTGTATAAACTATACCTTGATAAATTATTAAACATAATATATCAACGTAGATGTTTTATATTACATAAAAAAACAGTGTTTTAACCCAGTAAGAGGAGTCAGCAAGGTTTATGTAGGGGTGAACTATATTGTTAATATTTAATGAAGGTAATATTATTTGGATAGATGAATATGCATGAATTTACATATAGCTTAAAATTCAATTGTATGGCATTTGTGTAGTGAAACTTTTAGTGTGACTCTTACACTATCATTATGAAGTATGTGACTGTACATAGTCAGATGAAGGCAAAATTAAACTTATAGACAGTGTTTGGTTACTGTTAGTTTTGTTCTTACCTCCCATATATTGTTGCAGGAGTACTGTCCTTTGGTCACTCTGTTGCCACCAGATACTACAAGTTGGCACATTTTAAGAACTTAGAAATGCCAACTATTAGCAAAAGATGAGCTTAAAATTGAAAACATGAGTTAGTAGTCACTCAGCCTCCCAGACTATATCATTTAGTTTGGAAGCTTCCATGTAGGTAGCATCCTATCCTATACTTGTTACTAAGGAGAAATGAGAAGGTGACCCTAAATTATATGAGATATTGAAATATCTTCCTTGTATGATGTTGAGACAAATGGCTGTGGATATGTAATCTCCATGTCTCAGTTAAAATTTTTGTAGTGAAATATTCAATAACAGATTTGAAAATTTTCAAGATGGGGGAAAATTTATAAAATAATAAAAAGTATTAATACTTTTGATTTAATATGTACTTGTTCATATTTTATAATTGATGTATTTATAATATGTACCTTAAGTTGGTCTATTTATAGACAAATGAAGTAATTTGGAATTTGCATTTGGATAATTTGTGTACCTTTATTATAAATTGAAATCTTATAATATTTATGCATTATAAGAATATTGAAACACTAGAGGATGAAATGTTTACCTTTTGAAAGTTTATTTTATTAGATTTATAAGCAGTTTATAGTACTCAGAGTCTTTGTTTATAGATTGAAAACTGAAATACATAAAAATAAATTGAGTTAATATGGGTATATTTTCAGTGTTTTAAAATATTTAATTAGTTCAGTTTTTAAATGGGACTGAAACACTCTAAAGACTTTTTTGACATAATTATTAAATAATTTGGGGTTCATAAAAAGAGAAATAGTGTTTGCAAGCCATCCCATAATTATCATGATTTCTTTTCTAGCACAGAAAGCCATAGGTTAATTCTTATCTTGCTCAATACAAAATATTTCTAAAAGACTAAAGAAAAAGCAAAGATTAGTAGTATCAGACTTATTCTGAACTCTCTGATTTCATTTCCTGTTTTTCTCTTGAATTTTCAGAATATTACAAAATTGCTCCCTTATCTAGGAAGTAGAGATCCTGATCAATCCTAAAAAAGAGAAAAGAAATTCTAAATGCTTTGAAAATGATATATCAAAATAAAAATGAGAATCAAGTATTATGACCTCTGAAACTCTGAATTTCATCTTAAATAATAAGTGCAAGGAATACTTAAAACAAGTGAGACCTTATCAATAAAATAAATAAAAACAATAAAAGGACAGCACATTTTTAGTTCCCTTCAAAAAAAGTTCCAGCAAAAAAGCCCCTATAAGATGTAGAATTTCAAATCCAAATGAAGGATTCTTCTCACTATAGAACAAAAACTTTGCTAGACACATTAGGAGAACTCATAGAACTCAAATTTATCTTTAGCTATCCTTATATTTCTAAATCCAAATAATTCCTTTTTGTTTAACACAGCTCACAAAATTGAGCTTTTGATAGTTGGAATGAGGGAATCTATGATACATAAGAAAAGACTTCTTATATTTCCTTTTTCTTCTGAATTTGCCAAGGATCTTAGACATTCTGGTGAATTTAATAGATCATCATTATTATGTATTATTAAATTCACCATCATCTGGTGAATTTAATAATACATTATTCAACTTTAAAAAACTCTATTTCTGTCCTCAATATTTGATCACCAGTTTTTTAAGTCATTTACATGAGCTGGTATTCTCATTTATGATATTTTATGTTTTTGTACTTAACTATCTTTTGACAACAAGCTTTTCTGCATAACCTCCTTTTGAAAAGTAGTTTATGCTTTCTAAAAATGCGATCATCCCTCCTTCTGTCAAATCACCATCACACTTATTTCACTAAGAAACCTATAAAAAATATGTAATTCTTTCACATTGTTATCACATGTATTGTTTCTATTCTTACCAGAGTGCTGAAGTAATGAGTTCAAAAAGCCCTTCAGTCAGAATCTGTTATAGCAAAGCTTAAGTATTTTTTAAAAAGTCCTTTTGTTGATTCGTAATGAACCCAATCAGAAATAAACAAGTAAATCCATGACTCAATCAATAAACAAAAAATATTATGTATACAGATTTGTGATAACAAACAACATGAGATTAAGCTCATGTAACCTATCAAGTCAAATAATCAGCTATGCAGATCACTTATGGCCATGTGTCATACTATTGCAAAGCAATGTAATATCAAGGAAATCTGAGTTATCCCCTTCTGATATAAACCACTGAGTTAAGATCTTTATAGTTCCTCTGCAATCCATTACCAGACACAAACAACAAGGTTTGCTCTCAGTTATTGCTAGTTATTTTGTCCAGATTACAGCACAAATAACAGGTGAAACCCTAATCAAATCAAGACATTTTCCTTGATTTATATCATTTAAACTCTACTGGGTTATCCTGACCATTAACACTGCAGTCCAATTCCAAGATGTTAGACCCTGAGATATATCACCCTATGTGAAATTTCCTGAGGCAACCAGCATCTCAGTAGCTTAATTTGTTTTGTTTAATCATGAGGTAAACATATAAATAGACACACAGTCTAAGAAAAACTGTAGGTTTGAATACATTAGACAAAAATCACTATCAGACCTCATCACAAATCTGCATGACTCATTTAGGATGGGAATCAAATATGCTAGGACTGATTTGAGAGTTATCTTCATTATTCATTAGTGACCAGATATTTTTCAACTATATATCAAAACTCAGTAATCTATATGATAAATTACTTGGATGTGCAACCCAAGATTTAATTTTAGCATATTTGCTATAATGTAAGGAGTATGTACCAAAAAGAATCATATTAGGAAATAAATACAATAATAAAAAGATGAAAATTATGTCATTACTTTCCATTTAAGAACATTTTATAGAAAAATGGAAACTCCAGAGTTAAATAGTTTCTATTGTTAGACAAAATGGTAAACTTCTTAGTGCATGCACATATACATACATATTTTATACAAATATAAACACAAGTATATATATGCATATGCATATATGGCATATGAAAACATAGTTCTATATTTGTAACTATATATATACACTTACAAATGAAATATGTTTATATTACCATTTGCACATATATCACATTTTATTCTTATTTTTCTTTTTGTCTATTGTATTCCCTCTCTTAATGTGGCAATTTCTTCACAAATGTGATTTTCTTTTTTTCAAATTATTTCCTTTCACAAAAGTTGTATGAAACCTCTGATTTTCCAAAAATAAACTAGCTTCATAAAAATTTAGAAATACTCCCTTAAAAGAGCATATGCATAAGATTTAGAGTTCTTTAAACCCCAATAAATAGCTTCATTTTGTTTTATTTCTATTAATTTTTATGAGATCCTCCAAATGTCATTAAGTCAAATTTTATAAACCTGCTATGGTAAGAAATTTTTTTTTTCAAATTTGAAAAAGAATGTCCTACTCCTGCTCGAATGGACTATGGATAACACCACTTAATTATTATACTTAATCTTTGAATTTTGTTTTGGAATAAGCAACTTGCACCTAAAAGAACAATGTACTACCAATGGCAGGTCAAAAATTAACACTATGGTTAGTCACGTAGTGGACATGGAACCTTATATCAGACGTATGGAATGGTGACCCATGGTATTTAACTTTGTGGCAAATGATATATTTGACTAGGACATTTTGTTTAGAAGAAAACTCTTTTAAAATTCCCATCCTATACATTGATTTACTAGAGTTAAAACTACCTTGTATTTAACAATGGTAGCTCTACTTCTGAAATGCTCCATATGCAGTAAATTACACCAGAATTAATAGCGCAATGTCAGGAAAATCAATTTCTATCAGTATAAACATAGTCAAATGTCCCTTTAATATGTACAACCCATACAATTCCAGATTTGCATTTCCAAATGCACAATAATTATAATTGGCTCAGGAACCAGGAGTTACCCTGGCACTGTGGCAAATTCCTTGGCAGAAATTGCAGAAAAATGTGTAGTTTAGGTACAATATATCATAGGAGTCACCAGCATAACTCCATATATAGTAAGTGACCTATTAAAAAGATCACTTTTTCTCAAATAAAAGGTAATTACTAGTTAAATATAATGGAAATTTACCCTTTTATATAATCATTTGAATCTTAATAAATGAGAGAGAAAAGTGAATTGGAGGAAGATGTCCATTTTCATCACAGTGGTGGATGATCAACTTGCAAATTCTCCTGAAAAGAGCATAGAGATTTTTCAAATAGAGTAGAAAGTTAGCCTTGTCTGATCACCCATTGACATGTGCTGCTCGAACTCCACCAAAGGGAATACGTATTTTGATTAATTAAGCCAGTTCATTTGGTCTTATAGATCAAGCAAAATCAAATTAAAACCAATAAAATATCTCAGGCAGTTATCGAGTCTTTGAAAGTAACAGTAATCAGCTCCACAGAATGGGTCCCGGCAGGAAGGCTCATTAGGGATGCCAGGATGACAAATGTTTATGGACCAACAATGTTTATTCTGTTGGTTTTATATCTGCATTTCTTTTTCATAAAAATAAAATATTTTGCTTAATCCTCCTGTAGCAAGAAGTTCGCTATCAAAACACAAAATGATTTGAAAATATTTACAAATGGAGCATATGATTTTTGTTTGACGTTAAGCCTCCTATAATTTTTCTTTTAATTATAAGGATAGCAGGATGATTGCAAAAGTTCACAGTAAGTAATAATTTTTATTTCTGTAAACATTAAAAGTGATTCTCTTTTTAATTTACAGTAACACATTAAGACCCAACTATTCGATTCTACATTATTTCAGGTAATGAAAGGTAATTTCCCCAGGTGCAGTAAATAGTTAGAAGTTATAATCTAGAGTTATATATTCTTTATGTATTTTTTCAAATGCTTTAATCAGTCACCTATTATTTTTCTCAAAAGAATAGCATCCTAAAAATGTATTTATTGCAAAAGTTTACATAACTGGTGTATTTGTTCTCAATTTAAATTTTTATATAGTTCCACACCTGAGATAATGGAACTTACCACATTAAGATATTCATGGGTTCAGGGTGCAACTCAGTGGCAGAGTGCTTGCCTAGCATCCACAAGAATCTGTGTTTGATTCTCCAGTAGCATACACAAAATATATATAGATATACATACATACACCCACACACACTTGTATTTCCCCCAAGTTTCCAACCAAACATTAAAAATTAATTTACAACAAAATAGTGAGATCAAGTACATTTGATATTTAATATGATAAAATTATTTAGGCTACAGAAAGATAATAACCTTCCACTGTCAGATGTTCTTGCACTGGGAAGACTGAAGCATTTGAAAAACCAGTGAAAGATGGCTTGATCTTATTTTAACTCACTATCTAGGCTCCTCCTGATCAATTCTGCAATGAACGTACTTTGTTCCAGATTGTCACAATGAGAATTCAAATTCAGTTATCCAAATCCTACAATGTTAACTGTTTGTTGTATTTTGTCTCACAGAGCATTTGTATGTTTCTTTTTTGTAGCATCTGTATAAAATGCGATGTTACATTTTGTGTGCATAATAAGTGAATTGATACCATCTTTTCTACACAGTCATCCTGAAACTAGTAAGGACCATATATTTTATGATTCACACTGTAGATAGCAGACTGCTTAGAACACAGAAGTAAATCAATACATATTTCCTAAATGACCAAATTACAAATAAGAAAATTGAAAAATTTTGGCATTTAATTTAATAAAACATAAGTGTTTTACTTTATTTTTAAGAGACAATTGAATATGATTAAATAGATTTATCATTCTGAGTTATGAAAAGAACAGAGACCATTTTAGTAATTTTAAAAAAAGAAAAAAGAAAAAGAAAATAACTTATTACAATGATATTGGAAGAATTCTGTTTATAAAAATGTGAAATACTAGATGTCTTGAAACCATTTATCCCATCTATGCTACAAATCTAGAAGTGATAGATGAAATATTAGTGTCAATGGGGAGCTAATATAAGAAAGAAATGCTAAGAACCAGGGACCAAATAGGAAAATAACAGGAAAAACAAGTTTCCTTTCCCAAAAAAGAAAGCTTGAAGTTTGATAAATATCTAATTATGTATTTAGCATAAACAAATTCAAAGAATTACAGACCAAAAAAATACTATAATAATTTCTTCAAGAAATCTCCCAAATGGAGGCATATATCAAAAAATTAAGTAAATAAATGATATTTTTCCTTTCATAGCATTTGATCGATTCTTTCCCCCCTTCTGTCCCTGATACAATACACATACTAGGTTTTTACAAGGAGCATTCTTCTCTTTAGGATATGGATATGTTTTAGTCAAGTTTTTGTTTATGTTTTGTAGGGGGGGGGGTTGTTGTTGTTTTTTGTTTTTGTTTTTTGTCACTCCTCTAACCAAAAGACCTGACAAGAACAAGTTAAAAGGAGGAAAAAGTTCATTTTGGCTACAGTTTCAGAGGTTTAGCCCACATTGGGCCAAGTCTATAGCTTTGAACCCAAGGTGATACAGATCATGGTGGCGGAAAGAAGTGGTAGAGATAAACAGTTCAGGACATGGCCAATAGGAAGCAGCGAAGGCTCTACTTGTTAGGGATAAAATATTATTCCAAAGGAATGATGCCACTTACCTTCCTCATTAACTCATATCCTATCTCCCTATAGTTACCATCTCACTAGGTTAATCCATATCAGTGGATTAAGCCATTGATTAGATTTAAAATTCTGACAATCTAATCATTTCACCTCTGAAGATTCTTGCATTGCAGTCTCACACATGAATCTTTGGGGAATACCACATATTTAAACCATAACAGTATAACTGTTATAATTCTTAACATTGCTCCACCAGGTACCTCAGAATATGTACCATATCCACTTTAATTTCTATCACCCAACATCTCATAAAATGTAACATCTCATAAGATATAACATCTCGTCTGTTACATTTCATAAAACCATATTTAATTTAGTAAAACATCATATTAGAAACTAAAATTTGGGACTTAGTGTTGAATAAAAAGTTGTTCAAAGTATGACTTTTAATGTAGAGTGGAAGATACTGGCATAAGCATAAACAAATTCAAAGAATTACAGACCAAAAATATACTATAATAATTTCTTCAAGAAATCTCCCAAATGGAGGCATATATCAAAAAATTAAGTAAATAAATGATATTTTTCCTTTCATAGTATTTGATCGATTCTTTCCTCCCTTCTGTCCCTTATACAATCCACATAAGAAGTCACTGCTTATATCATAACCCTGAAAGGAAAAACATTACACTTTTACATCATCATGAGTTTATGCTGATATCTCTAATTCAAAAAATATATATATATTTTACTTTTGCCTATTTTATAATAGGTGCTTACTACATATTTATTCTACTTTCTTCTGACTTCCATAAATCATGATATATAGTGAAATCACAAAAAATATTCAAGTATAAATAATATTCCAAAGTCAATATCTATGATTTTTTTCCTCTGAAGAGAACAAACGAAAAACCACAATCAACAAATAACTTTATAAATGGCTTTGAAATGAACAATTTGCCCAATTCTTTTGTAAGCATCACTTAAATGTGAAAATATGAACTAAAGTAATTTCTACATTCCCATCAGGGAATTTTCAGGGAAACACAGACTTCAATCACATTATAGTTCAGCTATCATAATGTAACTACAGAAGAGCAATATTGATACTAGGCTTTGAAAACCACTCTTAATTCACACGATGAGTACTGTCATTTTCGTTCATAACAAGCAACTTCAACATGAAAGTCCAAATTATTTTGAAAAAAAATGTATTAAAGTACCACTGAATCCCAATGATTCAACTTTTGCATAGTCAAGTAATTATGTCAATAATTGAAACAAAATGTATGGCCACAATCTTTGTAACTTCTTTTTATCCACAATGTTCAAGAAGAATATGTTCTGAAAGTTAATCTTTTGAAACTGTAAGTCACATTTTTTATTAGATTTTTCCTAGTTTTTTGATAGAATCAATACAAGTAACCAGATAGTTTGTCTAATTCACAGTGTGTACTACAGCCCATAATTAACCAGACAGTATGTTCCAGTGAAAACTTCCAGGGATAATCTTCCATTGACAGGGACAAAATTATGAAAACGAAAAAAGTTTATTTTGTATTCTCATATTCTGATATTTTTTCTTAAATGTTCTGTCTTCCCAAATCCATTCAATAATGAAAATTTGTAAAATTTATTTCACCTGCAATTCTCGCTTTGATTTTCAAGGCTGTCACAATAGGATTTTGATAGGAATATGTTAACAGAGACAGCTGAAAGAAACCAAATCTCTTAGAAGGCAAACAGAAAATGATCAAAATTTCACACATGTATATATAGATTCATGTGTAACTCAAACTCTGCATAGAAATCTACCATTCTGGATAATAAATATTATACAGAGTACAAATTTTAACAAGTGTGAGTTCTTTTCAATTTTCAAAGATAGATATTTTATACCTTCTTGGAATTAATCCTTTCTGAAAATTTCAAATATATTAGCTATGTGTTAAGGTGATCACAAAGTACAAGCAACTTCCAAACTTTTACAGAGTGTTTGCCTCATTATTGTGAATAAGGCAGAAATCATATGTTGGTAGTATTTTTCAGAAGACTGAGATTTCAAAACTGATGACTAGCCTTATAATTATGCATATTTTGGGGGTTTTATTTGTAGCTGAAGACTACTTTCTACACAGTTTTCTTTATTTCTATAATAAAATGCATTTCGCATTTCTGCCTTTAGAAGTCATTACCCGTGTCTTGTTATTAGAATTTATGGACTAGCAGATCTCTGAATCTGGGTATTGAATATGCTCTTAAATTCAAATTATAATAGTGAAGAATTGCAATTTTATAACCATTTGTTATTACCTCATTTTGTACTTCATTTTTGAACTTGTTTTTCAGAGGAATTCTGTTAATTTTTATTACTTTCTATTTATTAATTAGGAATTTACTATGCAAAGAAACATTATTTTTATATGAAAATTTCAAGGAAAACTGATTTTGTATTTAAGTAAGTTGTAGAAATGAAAAAATGTGAAAAAGTACTATAATCTATAAAAAGAATTTTCTAGAAAATATCTTGAAAAACCCACAAAATTAACTTAGATTAAAATAATAAATATATCCATTTGTAGAAAAATGGATTAAACTGACATCGAATATTAAATTCTTGTCTTGTGCTTTGCTTATCAAGAATTGTTGTGATCACAATATAGTTTTCTCTATTATATGTTACCAGAACAAGTGTGTTTGCATGTCACATATGTATAAATTTCAAGTATTTTGTTCCTTATTTAAAAAACATGGAGAGGTATATTGGTCAAATATCACTATTGACTTTTTAGAAATGAAGAAACTAAGCCTCTGAGAAAATAAATAAGTAAATAACATATGCTCATGAAAGCACTAAATGACAAATCCAGAGTTTGAACAAACTCAGGGTTACTTCTGACATTGAAGAGATAACTATTTAAAAAATATTTTTTTGATTCCGTGTATACAAAGGTGATCATCATCCCAGAAATGTCCTCATTACTTAGATGGAATCTAGGATTTTAATCCTTGCTCTTGATCTAACTAATCAAATAACACTGGACAAGTTTATTATCATTGTACTTCTTCAATCCCCTTATTGGCTTATGGCAAATATTAGTTATTTGACTTTCAACATGGAAATATAAGTTTACAAATAAGTTAATAACAGAAAATTTTCAAAAGGAAAAAACTTTTAAAAATTCTTCATGGTAAAGTAGCACCAACACCTGCTACAAACAATCAAATTTAGTGTAAAAGACAAGATATAAGTTGATTTGAGAAAGAAGTTGACAGAAAATTCTGAAAGGTATGAAAGCATGAAACCTGGAGTTACATATTTTTATGTAGATGCTTATTCCAATTTCACCTCCTATAATGTGGTAATCATGGAAATTCATAATAATTCATCAGATACCCAGGCATAATCATGACATGTAACATTATTTTCTACCCTAGAAACCCATTCTGTAGCCACTCTTCCACACAGCACTTAGATTCTACTTTCTGTGACATTTTTGCGACTATAATAACAAATCTTCTTCTGACATCCTATAGTCTTTATTGTGCTAACAAATCATTTGCCACTTACTTTATTCATAGTGATTGATGAAAGCTCTTTAACTCTGTCTGCTGGGATTTACTACCTATTCTTACTGACCTCTGTGACTCCTCTTTTCTTTTCCAATAATCTTGTCCTCTAGACTAATTTTTTCCTCCTCATGTACATGCCTGGTCAATTAAAATATATTAAGTTATCTGATGATATGTTTTTGACATTTTTTTCTTATCCAAATCTTATTTTTATCATTGCATCTTTTTAATGATAAAATATGTCAGAATATCCATGGGTAACAGATCAGAGAATACCAGAAGATGACTGCAGTTGAAATCATATCTCATACTCATTCATAAGACAGCTTCTTCCTTGAACATGCTTTAACAAAGATTCTTAAATTAGCTATATTTATATATATATATAATATGTATATATATGATATATAGAGGAGTCAAAACAAGAGAAAAAGCATTTTATATTAGATATTTAATTGAAGATATTTCAGTTTACAAAATAGATTTTTAAGTGAAGACAGGGAAAGATTTTGAATGAACATTGAGGGTAAAAATGAAGAGAAGGTAATCAAGAGAAGATGGTTTGATAATTTTCCTTATTCTATTATGTTTTAACTGGTTATTATTAGTTTTAATTGGTGAAGGATATTTATACAGCAATGTATTTCTCTGCCAGACCGTACATACTCAGCCATTTGACGTCTCAATTACTGTCTTTTGCTGTTGTTCTAAGTTTGTGTTGTGTTTGAATCTCTAAACATTCTCTTTTTCTATCCTACTCCTTAGTCACATAATAAAATGCTTAATTTAAAAAAATCATTTCTGGCTTGATAAATTGAAGGCTTGTGTTCTCTAACTACAGACATATTATTTCTGATTATTTGGACTCTCATTGGAATCAATGCAGTGCTCTCACTACTTTTTTGTTTTTATAAGAACTTTTCTGTCTTCCCTTTCTTATCCTCAGCTAAGCTCAGTTGACATTAACCATCTTTTTGCATGTATTTTAAATTTCCTTGAAAAAATATTTTTCTTCATATTTGTTTGGCAATTTCTGATGCTGTGCTCAAACCCAAACTCTTAGGTCCAGCTGAAGATGGCATAACAGCATTTGATATATAAGGTCAGGTTCACCAACTACCATATGATCAAGAACTTGATCTGACCCTTGATCGTATCTTTGATAGCAAGGTTGGTCATACTGTGGGCAACCTTTATACACAATAATCTTTTAGAGGGATAATAGTATTAGTTTTGTCATGTTGGTAATCTTCATAAATTTTTAGATCCACTACAAAGACCTTAAAGAGGTAAAATAATTTTATTTAAATTATTTCAAGGACTATGCAAGTTTGAACTCTTCCTACATCTGTAAATAAATCCCACATGTAGTACACTCATTTCTTATTCCTACCACAATATGATTCCCAAAGGAATGTCTTCTTTGCTTATTCTCACATTGTCCGTTATTCTGTCTTGTTACTGTCCTTTTATTTGTAAACACATTTTCAATATTTACGTTTTACTTTAGCTTTCAATTCCATGACAACATAAAAGACATCATTTTGGTTCAAATATATTTTATAGGCAGCATATGACTCTCCAAATACATCCACGTCCTAATCCTCAAACTAGTCAATGTTGTCTTACATGGCAATGGAACTATGCAGATATGATTTAAGTTAAGGATTTTGAGGTATAGCAATTATTCTGGGTGATCTAGGTAGACTCAATATAAGAGTCTTTTAAAAAGCTTACCATTAAATCAGAATTGGAGAGGAGAATTTGAAAATGTAAGCAGAGGACTTTTGCTAATGCTGGAAAGAAACAATGGTCTTGAATTGAGTCGGATGGGGAATCTCACCCAGAGACTCTAGAAGGAACCCATTTTGATTGATTGGCTACAAAGTATTGTTTTTTAATTTGTGAGAAATTTGTGTTGATTTCAGTCACCAAATTTTTGGTAACTTGTTATAGTAGCAATGGAAAACGATTTTAGTAGATATCCAATTAATAGTTGTTAAATTAAAGATTAAAGCTATAGATATATTTTAATATGTTTGGGAACAGATTTTTAAATTTTACAACTAAAATTTTTCAAAATTGAGAAGCCACTGACAATAGAAGGTAATTTAATATGAAATTCTTATAGTATTTCAATGTATTTTAAAAATTTTTTTATTTTAAGAAGTTAATATATCACAAAAAGAAGTATTATAGAAGTTATGATTAAACATATATGGTTTAAGTATTTGAAAAGTATCAAGTAAAAACAAAGCATATATAATATTGCTGTATTAAATTATCATACTCCGTAATGATTTACTGAATTTCAAGTTTACTTCAATTTCATTTATAATAAAATAAGACCTATAACTATTTCATTTACTTCAAAATTTATAAATGTATTAAATATTTACCATAGCAATCACAAATAACTAAAATTGTAAGAAGTTTTGAAATATTTACATAAATATTATTGGCAAAATTAATAAAAGATTGTCATTTGAGCTACAAAGCCAAGCTTCAGTGAAGAAAAGAAAAATATACATCAATATATATAGTTATAACCATGAACAAATTTGAGTTGCTGGGCTAGAAAGTGCATATAACGTGTTAGTTTTCTCTGAACAAATATTTCTTGAAATAAAACAATATAACTTATTCATCAGGCATCACTGAAGGATATCTGTCATTTTATTTCTCTAGTTTATTTAACGTCTTGCTCCTTAGAAAATGCCTCAAATGTAAAGAAAAGTCCACATTATCACCGTTGACTTCAAGTCAATAGAATTATGCAAATAATTCTAAATTTTGATACTGTGAAAGCTGTTTGTCTTTGTTTGGGGTGAATATGGAGCTCTCCTTTTAATATCTTGCAGTTCTCTCCTAGTTAATCTAAGTTTTCTGAAGGGAAAGAGCATGATGTATTTTTATTTAATTAGTCACTTGCCTATCTTGAGACTAGTTGTGTTCAATCTGTTTCTAAATCTATTTAAGACATATTTCTATAAGAAGAGCTATCTAGCAGATGTCACTGCAGTTTGGATCTCAGATTTAAAATATGTGCTTTCTGGCTGTCATTAGTGTCTAGATAGTGATTGTGTCAAAAGGGAGACAAAAAGGTATAAGATTATACAGCTTGCATATCTAATCTATCGGCAGCATGTTTATGATGCTTAGTGGTACCTGTGTCTTCTATTACCATAAACGGAACTCAGTGAGGATAGTGTGTTTACTGAGCTATAATTCAAGTACAATACCCTGCTCAAGTGAGGACATGAATGAGGCCCAACAATATTCACTGTTTTCATGTAAAGTCGACTATTGATAGGTATTATAAAAAATGAAAAAATATATATGCAATCATACTGAGTTCTGTGCTCAATCTTTTTCTAGATTCACATGAAATTATTCTCTAGTGATAACAAATAATAATAGTAAGTACTCTAATATTATAGAAATGTTCCTAAGTGTGAAAAATGTGTGTGATTTTTTTTTTGATAAGAACTATTGAAAACAGTTATATTTTTTAAGGAATATTAACAGCATTTCAGGACTTTTTAGATTCTGTGATATAAATAAAATGACTAAATATCTAGTAAGAACAAAATAAAATATTTAGGCATTATACTCCACAGTGTAAACCTACAGTATGTTTAGTCCTATGATCTCAAAAGTGAGAAATGAAATCAAAGTTTTCCATTCAAATAATAATTGTTATTTTAGAGATCACTTTTTTATACTTCATAATTTCTGCCATTAAAATAAGACTAACCTTTGTAAGACCAGGAGTACTAAAAAAGATTAAGGAATATACAGCATATGATTTGATTAGTTTGACTTTTCTCTTTCATCGAGTATTTAAGTATAATTAGATTTTCATGGAAGAAACCATTTTCATCTTTTTTTTTAAGTTATGAAAACTGGTAGTGATGTAGAATGGATGGTAAAGTATACAACTAACTATTCACTGGTTGTAGTTACAATAAATATAGAAAGAAGATAGATATGCCTATCTTAAATTCCATATTTAATTTCAAGAAAACTAAAAGTAGAATAATGAATCATGCTAAGATTTCTGAAATTCTTATGAATCATTCAATTACATGGGAGGTATAGAAGCAGTTCAAAATGACAAGTTGTGACAAGAAGTTACTATGAACTTCAAAAGGACAAAGTATTGAAAGAACAGTAAGTCCTACGACCATGACCACATCATCTGTATGTTTAGGAAATAGGGCTACAAATTAATAAAATGTTTAATGATTAATAGTATTCAACTGAATAATAATTTAAATATAAAATTTTAAGTGTTTGACACAAAAATGTAAAATATGTGATTACATTTTATTTACATTCATGTTAGAATAATTAAGCCTACTAGCCCCTTAAGCTAGTCACAATGCAGCTTAACAAGTTAATGCAAGACTATGCTTAGTATTATTAATATCTACCTGTCTAGTAGATATTACATTATATTAACACAATATAATGTAATAATTAATTATAATATATATTATATAATATATTACATTAATTATAATGTAATTAGATATTAGATATTATATTAATGATATATGTAATATACATATATAATTTCATATATATTGTAGTTGGGATATCTCAATTTTGAGAGCATAACTATTGTTTATTTATTTTTCAAAAATTGACCCTCAACCATGTAGTGATGCACATATTTACTTCACCACTGAATAGGCTTTATTAACCACCTCTTATTTAGATTCTGTGTTTTTTTAGCTATTTTGCACCATTTTATACACTTAATTGGGTTTAAATTTTTTTTAATTTATATCTCAATCCATAACTCTTTATTTGTTGACCTATTAAAATTAGAGGTATAACTAGAAATTGGACAAAAAGGAATGTTTATCCGCTAGCTTTCAAAAATTTGACCTTTCCTTAAGTGGTAGTGTTAGGAGGAACATGGAAAGCCTGTAAGTTCTCCTTATATGACTTGAAGAAGTTGCATTCTCAGTCTGTTGGCTGAGACTATACCTCCAAGTAATGATGAATGAATGCCATGACCTGAGTCATGGGAAATGCAAACGCTCTCTCTCTGACGGACGCATAGAGCATAAATTTTAACAACCTGCTTGTTGGTCCATTGCATTGTTCATTGCTATAATATGCTTCTGCTCTACCACAACTGGGTCTAATCATGTCCTTCCACAAATACTCTCTACCTCTGGCTGAGCAGGGGGATTTCCTGAAGAAGGAAAGCCAATAGAAAAATCTCTTTATTGCATTTCTAGAGCTTTATCGCGTTTGTCCATGGCATATCACAAAATAAGGAAGTAGTCTATACTCTTGGTTCACTTTTTCTACAAAGCATGGCAGTATTAATATCTCTGTGGGTCAACAGATTTTTAAAATGTCCATCTTGAAATGCTACCAGTGACTGACTAGGTGGAAGACAGAAGCTGATTGATTCTAAAAGTGCTCTTCCTGTGCAACCTAACCACAGAGGTATTGGGTGTGAGTACCCAGCACTTTTTTCCCATCTGCAGACATCTGTTTCTCAGTCTATTTATGCCCTATGGGCTGACATGGGAAGAATAAGGTTTCCAGAGAACAACTGTTATAGAATAGTGACCTCCTCATAAGCCTAAACTGAGGTAGGTGCTAAGCTGACCTTAAGGCCGGCATCTTTATGAAATTAGAAGGTAGCATATTTATTTAGGGATTTTCATCATTTGATTTTTAACAATAGTTTCAACTCAAAAGGGAACTTGCCAATTGAAGTCTTATGATTTAAAAAAGAATGGTAATCAGATGAAATAATACAGATGGGGTAGATTATTTTTCTGAAAATTTTTATTTAATCTATTTTCTTTTTATTCATAGCCCACTGAGGGAACTTAATAGCCATGTGGATTCCTTTTTGATATCAATGTATTCCTGCTGATATGAAAGTACTTGCAGTCCAGTCAGTTTTGCTATACTTGGTGACAATATTAACTTTATATGTTAGAAAAATGTAACTAGTACCTTAACGTGATGATTCATCATTACAAATTTTTATCATAACTACATCAGTATAAAACTCCCCTTTTGCAGTAGGATATTTGTTAATTTCACAGGAAAGAGATAAATTTGTCTAAGAAGTAAAGGCAATAAAGAACTGTAGTGAGTCTCAGAAGATTAATAAATCTGTTACAGCATATTTCAAATACAACTGGATATGAAAGCAATTAAAGCATTAATTTGTAGATGATCATATTTGAGAGTAATAAATCAAAAAATGGCAGCTTTAGAACATCTTTCATTCTTGGTCCAAGCATGATTTCATTTAGAAGCTTAATACTGTAAATAACGTTTATGGAAATATTCAGAATTGTTTTTGAGGTAAATTTTTTTTCTAGACTCACACAGAAACACTAGAGCATTTACTTTATAATAGTTTAGTCTCTAACTTGGTATCATTTTCCTTTTCTTTTTTTGCTGTTGTTTTTGTAACTTTTCATAATATAGAAAATGTGTTTTATATTTTAAAGTTTATTCTTTCTTTCTTTTTTTTTAAATTTTTTTGGTACTAGGGATTGAACTCAAGGGCACTCGACCCCTGAGCCACATCCTCAGCCCTATTTTGTGTTTTATGTAGAGACAGGGTCTCACTGAGTTGCTTAGCGCCTCGCCATTGCTGAAGCTGGCTTTGAACTCACGATTCTCCTGTCTCAGCCTCCATAAGTGCTGCGATTACAGACTTGCGTCACCGTGCCCGGCTAGAGTTTATTCTTTCATAAACAAAAATTCAAACTAACCTTAATGATTCCTCTTCCTGATAACTCAAAATTAATGTCTGTTGGAAGAATTAAAGGGAAATCACTTTCTTAAATCCACAGTTAACTCTGCTCCTGTTAGTAAATATAAGCATTAGTATTTCTTTACATTTCAGTTTTTCATTGATTTTCATATTTATTCTGTTATATTTGGCTTATTTGTCTTCCCTTCACATTCAATGTCACTTAAATTCCTCAAACTGATTGAATGAGGCCCACTCACATTGAGATTTTGTTTATGTAAAATCTACTAACTTACAGTAGGTTTTCACAATAATATCTATACTGGGATTTTTCAATGTAGTTGGAAAAAAATATCTTCACAACAGCATCTAGACTGGGATTTGAATACACAACAGGTAGGCATCAAAGATAACCAAGGTAACACTTAAATATCACATAGTCCTTGCACTTGTTTTTGATGATTCTTCCATGCATCTGTTGAACAGGGCAATTTTGAATCTGTCACATCACATAGTTCTTCAAGTTTTCATTTCAATTCTGGATCCTGGTTAAAATATATCTATGCTTCCATTGTATCAATTTCAGAAAAAAGTAAGACACAGCAAAATCTTTAAAGTCCCACTGAGGTCACACTGCTAATGCTCTCCTGTTTCATATGCTTATGTCCCTGGCAAGCCTTTTCCATGGAACTTTGTAAAATCCATCCAGGGCCTAAATCTCATGAATAATTTATCATGTTGGGGTTTTTTTTTTTTGTATTTTCATAGTATTATACTTTAAATAACTAAATATATAAATTAGTAGTATATATGTATGTTTATCACCTGAGCCCTAGATTGAATGTTCCATCACAGATTCCCTAAGATTTGCACTTCTATAGTTAGCAGTTTAAGTCACCATTCTCTTGTCATGGAAGCCCGCAGAATATGTATATGTGGGAAAGACATGAATTTCCTAAGCTAATGTTTCACATTTAAAATGTTTCACATATAAATCATAATTATTTACATATGTGGTCTTATACATGTATTATTAGTAATAGCTTTGGTAATTTAAGTTACAATTTTATTTAATCTATATTATAACTTAAGAGCTGCTATTTTAGATTGTTCATACACGTAAGTCTGGCCCAAAGGAAGACATGCAAATTCAGAACATTATGTAGTATGTGTTGATTGTTATTGAATACGCTTCACAAGACATTACAAAAAAAGACATGAGCTCCAAAAAAGAACTGACTGATTTGGAAAGGAAAGAGAATGACAACAGAAAAGCTCAAGAAATTCACAGTTTTGCTACATTGGAAAAAAGCTGACAGCTTTTTAAGTTGCAAAAATCTTTAAGTAAAAAATTCAATTTAAACTCAGAGGGCACCAATGATAAGATTAAGAGTATGCCATTTATAAATATTAATCACACTCTTCAGTTGACCAAAAGATCACATAGCACATATCAAATGAAAGGTGAGAGTCTTCAGCCAAAGATTTTCTGCCCCCAAATATCTACTTTTTCCTCAAAAAAGGGCAAAAGGGCAACAATACAGCAAACCTAAAAGAAGTCCCAGAACAAAGTATGTTTTTTTTTTTATTGTTAAGTGAAGTTGACAGCAATGAAATTCAATATAAGCTTACTAACATTTTAAGGTAGGGCCAATGTCCCAAAGAAATAGGAAGACTGAATTGAAAAAACCTGGTGCTTCATGTGAATCCTAACACTAGGAGCTATGGATTGTAATAAAAAAAGCAAAAATCCACATTACAAGGTAGAGCACCGGTTAACGGGCATTGCATGGACTTTCAAGCAATCTAAATATGTGTGTGGTTCCACTTCCATACATTTATTCACATTTTTTCTATTTTATCCGTTTCTCCATCAACTCAACTCCTGCTGTCTCAAAGTCCAACTCATGATTTTCCTACACAATTGTCTAAAATCTCTCAGAGACCTAACTGGTTTCTACACCATATTTCAAGATTCTTCTTTAGCTTCTGTTAGAATGCTTAGTACACTGCTTCATCATTGTTATTCAGGAACATTCTGTCTGATTAAGATGTGATCATTTTGACATCCTCAGTGTTTTGTTACTAATATATTTTTACTAAATGAAAAAAATAAATAAATGTTTACCCACAATCACTTATTATCACTTAAAATTTTTCCTTCTAATCCCAGAACTACTCCTTCCATTCAATTGGTGACATACTGATTTTGGAAACCCCATAAAGCAGTCTGAAATTTAAAATATTCTTTGTATTAATTATTGCATAATTAATTATTAATTACACTTTAGATAATTGAGGCTTTTCTTAGGAAAAAAATAGCAAAAAATTAAGGGAACAAATTGCCTAATGAAAAAGTATGAATGTTGGTAAATGATATGCTAATGTAGTCATAAAAAAGGAAAATTGGAAAGTAATAATAGCTACCGATAATTAAATATAGATTAAATATAACATTTCATTTTCTACTTTTAGAAACTTTAAAATCATTGTACACCTTCGGTACAAAGTCTACCTCAATAATCAAGTAGTATCATAAAATCATACAAACTTTATGTTTATATTTTTTAGTTGTAAATGAACACAATACCTTTATTTTAATTTTATGTGCTGCTGAGGATCAAAACCAGTGCCTCATGCATGCTAGGCAAGCACTCTACCACTGAGCCACAACCTCAGCCCGAAAATCATGCAAACTATTTAAGCCTAATGACTGAGCTGTCTCAGACCTATCATATTCTACATGAAAAGTACTTTTAAGCTAAATGCATTACATTAGAGTTAGATCTCAGTTGAATACATATTGCATCAGATATTGAGAATGCTGCAAATTTATTTTTGGCTATTAAATCCTTTAATATTTAAGTGTAGGAATAGTTTTAAGAAAATAGGATATAGAGTTCAATAAATCCTTTTACATTGTTTTTTCAAGGGCAGGGATTATCTCTAAAATATCTTACTCTTAAAGCTACCTAAAATGCCACTAATTTTTCCAGTGAATAATCACATTCAGAACCCAGGATTCCAATCAATAGCAAGTAGATTTACTAACAACATTATTGTGACAATTATGGCATTCATTAAGCAAAATAAAGGATATAGAATACCATATGAGCAGTTGGAAATATGGTTTTCCGATTAAAATGCAAGTTAATAGCACATGATGTGCAGATTCCATGTTATGGCATTGATAAAATCTCAGTATAAATTAAACTAAAAAATACATGTGCTATGGTTTGGATGTGAGGTGTCCCCCCAAAGCTCTCGAGTGAGACAGAGCAAGAAGGTTCAGAGGAAAAATGATTGGGTTGTGAGAGTCTTAACCCAATCAGTGATTTAATCCCCTGATAGGGATTAACTGAGCAGTAACTGAAGTGGTTCGATGTGGCTGGAGGAGATGAGAATTTGAGCATGGCTTTAGGGTATATATTTGTATTTGGCAAATGGAGTCTCTCTCCCTGCTTCCTGATCACCATGCCATGAGCTGTTTCCCTCTGCAGCCCTCTCCCACCATGATGTTCAGTCTCACCTCAAACCCTGAGGAACGGAGCTGGCCTTCTATGGACTAAGACTTCTGAAACTGTGAGCACTCAGATAAACTTTTCTTCCTCTGTAGTTGTTCTGGTCAGGTCCTTCTAGTCACAGCAACAAAATAGCTGACTAAAACACGTATCAACATTGCCCATGCTGGCATCATGAAATTAGTGTTATTCATGATTACTCTTGAAGGGTGGAGCTTGCAACACTGAATAGAAATAAAGTTTCATCTGTAAGGACAAAAAAGATCACCACCGTGGAGGCAACAAACTGTGCAAGTCATGCGAGGCTTTATTCGGGAGCAGCAGGATTCATCTGTGGAGGCGGTGGACCCATATTCCCAATGGAAAATGAGACTCATGGAAAATGAGATAGAGAAAGTGAACAAAGGATGGGACTAGGTTTATATAGGCTCTTAAGTTTTGGCGGGCATTTAGGAATTTGGCGTTGTTTGCCAATTAAAATAATCAATTTATCATTTCAGTTTGGCGCCCTCTTCTTCCTGAATTAGCCTCAGGAAGACATTTGTTGGGGGAGGTGTGAGTAGCATCAAAGAGACAGAGCTGGGGAAGGTAAGGGCTGCCAGCATGATTAGCATTAAAAAGACAGTGTAGGGGAAGGTGGGAGCTGCCAGCATGACCAACATCAGGGAAACATTGTTAGGGGAAATGAAGGTAATGCTTGGCCATTCTTTTCCTCAGACTACATTATTTTTCTAATTCCCATATCTATCATCATCAAATAAAAGATTATCCTCACACTAATAAAATAAAATAATCAAATAAAAGATTATCCTCATAATAATAAAACAGTATGGAGTTAATTTATTTTTCGTTCTATAAAGAATGGTGCTATATTAAAATCATATAAAATATAAAATGATATGCTTGATTGGAAATTTTTTTAAGGAATATGATCTTAAATATTATTCAGATAGAAAAATTCCAATGCTCTTTTGTAAAGAAAAGAACACATGACACATAATCTCACATGTTATCTACAAACTCCAAAAGTCAATATAACAGAGAAATGGATTGATGTTTTCATTTCCATATTGAAATTTAAAGATTAGATAGGATGCATTTATTAATAATTATTTTCTAGCATATTTTATAAAATATTCTAAATAACGCACTATGAAGAAACAATTAAATTTGATAAGAATTTTAAAAGAACAAAAATGAAAACATCATATAATCATGAACAAACTATTATCACGTTACTTTCACTTTTTGGTTGCTTTTAACTCTTTAGAATACTTATTCTTCAATTTCCTCTAAGGCATGTATAATAATGCAGAAATATTAATAATAAAAACTGCAAAATATAAAAATAAAATGCAAACTATTATTTACTTGAGATATTTCCTCAAGTATGCATTTTAGTAAAATATTTACCCATTTTCATGATTTTGTATGCAGTTTAACAAAAAAAATGTGATTCATAAATTGAATTATCCTTTTTTCTTTTCTTTTTTTTTTTTTGGTGCTTTGGATAGAACACAGGGCTTTATGTGTGTACAAGTCAAGCACTCTACCACCTGAACTACATCCCCAGCCCCTGAATTATCCTTTTTGTTATGTCCTTAAGTGAAAGAATAATGTATAATTATCTATTGTAAAAACCTCGTACTTTTCCATACATCTATGTTTGACTCTGATTCTAAAATTATTATATTCATAAGATATTTTTACATACAATATCAGAATTTACAAATTATGTATTTTCAAAATATATAAATGAAGTCTCCATTTGTTACAGGGCAGGAGCCTTTCAAGAAACAGGCAATGCAGTGTAGACCGCCCCCTTCAAACCTGATTCTTGAGATCAAGTCAGAGAGATTTCAGACATGTAGCTTGGAGTAACAGGAATAAGTTTATTGAAGAGATAGAGAAAGGGAAAGAGGACACTCTTAAGGGGTAGAGTGAGTCCTTTCAAAAAAGATAGGGACAAGGTGCCTCTCTTGCACTCTAGTTTTATCAAAAATTCCAGAGTCCTACCCAGGTCCACCTATTGACTTTTGACTGACAAGAAGATGACATCAGAGTTTTAAATACCCACTGTCATGGCAACTGTAGGTCACCTTGGCCCATGCTGACTGATACTAATTGGATTTTTTTTTTTTTTGCACCAAGGATTGAACCCAGAAGTGAACCACTGAACAGCATCCCCAGCGTTTTCTACATTTTATTTAGAGACAAGTTCTTGCTAATTTGCTTAGGCCCTTGTTAAGTTGCTGAGGCTGGCTTTGAACTTGTGATTCTCCTGGGATTACAGGAGTGCTCTAATTGGATTCTTAATCATACATTCTTACATATTTTATGGTTAGGAGAGACTATCCTTATCTCCCAGAGTTTCAGGATCTGGTCACAAAGTTACCCCCTTCAGGGTAATTTGGGTTCCTCTTATTCAACATCATTTTGGGCCTGCATTTCTCCTGTGGTTAACAAGTACTTTGCTGAAGAATATGACATATCTTGTCCACTTAGCTCAGGAAGGATTGCAGGTAAATAATTCCTTGGAAAAGAAAGCATGTAGGGGTCAGCACAGGAGGCCCATTTTATAGAATTATTTTTATTTTCTTTACTTCGTGTTCCTACCACGCTCATCTGCCCCCTAACAAGTTGTTCTTAGCCATTCCTTCAAATCCAGATTCCCTTGTTATGCTAAACCATTAACATAGTTTAAAAAATGTCATAAGTAAGGATAAACAATCAAGAAAAATGATACATAATTTATGTAATTATTTAATGGTAAGCAATTAAGAAAGAAGATTGCTGACATCATCAATAGCCAAAATGTAGAAGAATAAAAGTCATTCATTCATGTAATAATCCAATTTATATTCACTTAGGACTGAAATTTATCATGCACTAGACATGCATGTCTGTAAAATAACCTTGAAGCTCCTTAGAAGGGCAGGAAACATTTTCCACCTTTGTTCCTGTACATTAACCTTAAAAGTTGATAAACAATGATGCCAAAGAATGAAGGAATTATGAATGAGTACATAAATAATACATCAGATAAATTGGGTTTAGTTAGTGAGATACAGAAATACATGACTTGAATACCTTGCACAACAGATACATGGCCATGTGTACATATAACCTAATATTGTGCTTAAGGGGGAGGAAGGTTAAATTCACAGAAGTGCTCACAACAAGGATGACAGGTGAAGCACTTAAGGATGAGTAGAGATTTAAAGAAGGTAGGTGGTTCTTCAAACAGAATTAATAACCTGTGCAGATTCAGAGACTACTAAAACAATAAGATCTAATAACTCAAGTTGACCAAGGTGGATAAAAAGTAAGACTAATGGTGGGGGAACGGATGTAAAATGAAATAGAAAGATCAATGTGGCACCTTGGAATTTAGACTTCAGTTTTAGGTTAATGGTGAAGACATTAAAATAAGATTATAACATGTCCAGATTTACATTGTTTTAAAATAGTTCATTCTGTTGATAGAATATCTGTGCAGGAGTGAAGCTGTATAATCACAGAAAAATGTAAGGAACCAGTTACCAAGTACCTAAGCTAATAGGGGCCAGGACTGTGAGATGGAGAGAGCACAATGTACTCATTAGGAAGATAATGAAAGCAAGATCAGGAAAAGATGAAAAGGATTAGAAACTGATTAATATTTCAAATGTGCTTCAAGTGGGATAACAATGTGAATGCATGTAATAAAACTGAACTGTACACTTAAAATGGTTAAATATTAAATTTCATTTTGTGTTACTTTTACCACAATTGAAAAAAAAATGCTTACACCAGGTAACTTCTCAGTAAGACTTTTTATGCGTGTGTGAGTCAGAATATGAAAAATGGGAAACACATTAAGTTAAACTCAGAAAATTCCTTGTATTCCTTTATTTATTTGGGTACCAAGATGCTCAAAAAATTAAAGATTTTGAGGGGAAGCCTGGAAGCAGAAGAGGTTCTGCAATTGGCTTACGTAATGCAGATCATACCATTGTTTTAATTCTATTTTAAGCAAATAAAATAGGATTAGAAGGAGAGACATATTGCATTCCTGAACCAATTCCATTTTAACTGATAGGAGAGGCTCAGTGTGATGTAGGAAAAGGCAATTAACTAAACAGAGATTGGAATTTAAATGCTAAATAGCATGGGCACACCTGGATGAAAATATTTAAATTCCCCAAGAAGCTATAAAAATATCCAGGAGTATATGAGCCAGAGGTTTTCTCATCCTGAAATGGGAACATAATGATTTTGGAAGAAGTGGGAGGATCAGTGATCAACATAATGTATTTATCTTACATGCGCTCCTTTCATTTTGAAATGAATTGACTGACTTTTACTCTTTCTCAATATGTTCTGGAAGATGATGCTTTGTTTATGTGACTTATTCTTTTAATAAGTCAAAAGTCGACTAAAATTTCTGTAAAAAAGACAGCTGAAAATAGCACTACAGAGAGCACATGGCCAGGTTGTGTCATTATGAGTTAGAGCCACACATCTACACAACTGCTGTTTCCCTACAATCACTGCAATGGATAACAGTAATACATTCAATCCTGATAAATGATCCACTCAGCCTCTGCTTAAATTAAACTGACTGCAATCCAGATGAGTGCGGCCACATATTAACGCTGGGTCCACCATTTCTTGTCTCTATCTGGGTGAATTATGGAATGGTAGTGCTGGCTCTATGCATTGATTAACATTGCTGCTACAGCTTTTTCACAGATCAATGTTCAAGTGGAATGAAAAGTAGGCTCAAACATTCTGCTGCCACATTGAATGCTGTCATCATAAAAATAAATGTGTCGTGTTTAAAAGCAAATCTTATAAATAACCCTAGACATAGCCATGCCACAAAACTTAATCTCTAATTCTTCTACAATTGCTCTATAAAGATAATATTCACAAATATCAGTAGAGGCTCATGAGAAGTAATAATTATCCTTTTTCATAACATTTTTCCTATTTTCTTGAGTGTCTAACAAAAAATATTTATACATCTTCTGTATAATATCTCTTTTAAAGACTCAGCCATTGTATTTAATTTAACTTTTTTGTTAGGATGTACAAAACATACAGACACACATACATTTTTCAATCAAACCATGCTATTTCCTAATGAAATAATGCCATGTTCTCAGAATATTAAATGTGTTTATTCTATCATAATTTCATTTTGCCTTGGCTTACAGTAAGCTTCAAAAAGGCTGAAATGCTCAAACGTTTACTAATAAAAGCTTAGATTAAAATTGTACAATCATTTTCCACTGTTATTTTGTCGATGTAATTTAAATATTTACCTCAAATCCTTTATAGAATATATGTGCAATAAGACATCATTATTATAAGAGTTATGAAAAGAAACAGCACTTATAAAAAATATGATTTCTATGCAAAAAGTAATGATAATAAAAACTATGTTGGCATAAAATAGTAGCATACCTTAATATTAGAAAGTATTATCTTACAACATATGGCCCAGATTATTTTTCAGAGAACTCGTAAGATGTTTACAGACTAAGAATAATGTCTAAGAAAAGAACAGGATACAATTAAATGGTACAAAGATGTAGTATAAATTGGGTTCAGAATTTTCTGCATAATCTTTTTCTATGTCATCCATTTTAAAACAATTAAAGCAACGCCTAACACTCCCTCTGACCCAATTACTGATTTTTGATTAGTCAAATAAATATCCTGCTTCAGAATTATACAAAGCATAGTCAGAGTTGGCCCCTTCAAAGAAAGAAGCCTAAATTCCCATCCTCCGACACCAATATTCTTGTCATGTTTATATTTGCAGGCAACTAGAAAACTGGTAATGTTTGCATAACATATTAAAACTTTAAACATAATTTTTTTAACCTGACTTGAAGATCAGGGTGGAGGGGTGAATCATTATCTTGGTATTCTTCAAGTGCTCAAGTGCATGGATGTGAGTTTATCTAGTGGTGAAAAGTTGGGAAACATTATGAGGAAGCAAATGTATGTTACAGCAACAATTAATTTACAGTTGAAAGACCTTTATAAAATTTCAATTTGCCTTTCCTCTCTGATATCTTGGCTTGTTGATTTGTTTCTTTTTCTTTTTCTTTTTCTTTTTTTTTTGGTACTGGAGATTGAACTCAGGGGAACTCGACCACTGAGCCACATCCCCAGCCCTATTTTGTGTTTTATGTAGAGACAGGGTCTCACTGAGTTGCTTAGCGCCTCGCCATTGCTGAGTGTGGCTTTGAACTCGCGATTCTCCTGTCTCTGCCTCCCTAAGTGCTGTTAGGGAGGCTTAATAAAACCGTGCCCAGCTTTGTTTCATTTTTTCAGTGAATTATAATTAAACATAACAGTGGGGTTCATCGTGACATATACATATGTGCACATAACATGATTTGCTCCATTTCATTCCCCAGTACTTTCCATTTCCCTCCCCTCCTGCCCTACCAGATCCTCTTCCTCCACTCTTTTTGGACTTCCTTCTTTTTATTAAAGTATATTTATTTTCATTGGCGCAGTATAATTATATGTAAAAGTGGGATTCATTGTGACGTACTTATTCATGCATATAGCATAATTTGGTCCACCTTCAACTTCAGTTCTTCCCCTGTTCCTCCCCTACTTCTTTCCCCTTGGTCCCCTACTTCTACTGATCTGATTTCTATTTTGTCGAGTTCCCTTTCTAATTATTTTTTTCTTTCTTTAGCTTTTGCATAGGAGATAAAGCATTGACCCCTGAGTCTGACTTACGTCACTTAGCTTGCTCTGATCATCCTTTAACAATGAATGAAATAATTTCATTCTACCTTATAGTTACATAGAATTCCATTCTATGTATTTACCACATTTTCTTTACTCATTCATCTGTTGTTGGACACCTGTGCTCATTCCACAACTTGGATATTGTGATTTGCATTAATAATAAAATATATATATTTTTATAGTTTGTTGATTTCAGTTCTTTTGGATCAATACTGAGAAGCAAAATAACTGGAACATATAGTGGTTCCATTCTTAATCTTTTGAGGAAACTCCTTAAAACTTTTCATAATGGTTGTACTGATTTGAAGTCCTCCTAACAATGTATAAGTGTTCGTTTTCCCACATCCTCACCAACATTCATTACTATTTATATTCTTGATGGTTGTCATTCTAACAATGAGGAGTGAGGTGAAATCTCAGTGTAATTTTGATTTGGCATATTCATTTTGGCTTCACTTATTGTCACTAATGCTGTTGTGATGGATGCTTTTCATTCTTTTATGACAATACTAAGCATAGTTCTGTCAAGTACCTTCTTAAATTTTCCCATCATTTATTTTTTTTTATCAACTCCTCAACTTGTATAAAAACTTGTACTAAGCTGGGCGCGGTGGCACACGCCTGTAATCCCAGCACTTTGGGAGGCTGAGGCAGGAGAGTGGCGAGTTCAAAGCCAGCCTCAGCAACGGCGAGGCGCTAACCAACTCAGTGAGACCCTGTCTCTACCTAAAACACAAAACAGGGCTGGGGATGTGGCTCAGTGGTTGAGTGCCCCTGAGTTTAATCCCCGGTGCCAAAAAAAAGTTTTAAAAAACTAAAAACTTTTACTAGTTATACTGCTTTATTTTCAGTCTACCAAAAATACTATGCTCTCTCTTATGTTCTCACTGTTCCTTCACATTAGAGGGCAATTTTTCATGGGATAAAAATATTTTCACACTTTAAAAACTACACCTTTTTATGACTTCTTAAAAAATAAAAACCAAGCAAATTATTTATGACATGGGTGTGCTTTCTGTGTGAAGTTTTAAATGGAAGATAGCTGAAGATTTCTCAAGTTGGTGACACTTGTACAAATTGTTTAAAAAGAGTTCTGTCAGCACTATCACCAGAATGATTGTTTTTAAAAGTAGGTTTCATTCCTTTATATATAAAATATAATCCAAGTTATTAATTCATCTGTCATTTCTGGAGATAAAATCAAAAATCTAATAGAGACCTTGGGGGGGCAACTAATTAATATACAGAAACACACCTGCATAAAGATTCAGTCAGATCTGCAAAGAGAGTGAAGAACAAAATTGTCTTTTTGGAAAAAATAGAAAATGTGTGAATTATTACTGTCATTTCAGAAATATTGTTTTATTTAATTATAATTATATTATTAAGTTTTAGTGCAAATATTTTGCCATGAAGTAATTTTTTAAGTAGGAATGAATCTATTCTAGTTATGGTAAAAAGCATAAATTAAAACTGGATTTAATAAAATTTTTGCAAGTATTAATTTTTTTACATTTTAAGACCAAAAAAATTATAAATCTCCCTTATTCTATAGATATTAGTAGAAATGAAGGAATTTTTAGTGATTTTGTCCATTATCATATTTAATTATGACAGTGACATATACTAAGAACTATTTTTGTCATTTCTTAGAGTAATGTTTGTATGATGCTGACATTATAAGTGGATTATAAGTAATGAAAATATAATCACACATTATAGTGTTGTGATTTTTGCTTTAAGAACACTGTGATTTTGACATTTGCATTTGTCTGATTATTATTCCTCAATTCCAAAACAGTCCTGTATATAACAGCCTCACATATATAGTAGTTGCTAAATCAAGCACCTTGGAAACCACTGAAATGATAAGAATGAGTCTGAAGCTTCCCAAATCTTTCTACCCAAAGAACTGTCACCAATGCAATTTGCAAGTTCCCTGAAACCTGCATTCTGAGGGCTTGTCATTATTGCAGCTGACCATGGGACTTTATGTCGAAAGAACTCTATTGCTAGGGCTATTATTGTTGAAAACAAAAACAAACAATTATTTAACAATGTATCTTCTTAAGGCAGCAATCCCACTGAGATAAAAAAAAAAAAGGAAATTAGAGTTTCTTATTGGGTTTTGAAAGCTCCAAATACTTCCTAGAAATCTATAGGCATATGTACATGCAAGGGTGCATTAACTGATTAATACTGTGTTTACAATAATTTTATGGAACATAGCAATCACAATGAGAATTTACTATATTGTATATGTTAGCTTTTAATATGTATTAACAAGATGTTGAGATAGAATTATATAGCAATCTATTTAATAAGGATTTTCATGCAAAAATTCTATGAAAATAAGACATTTAAAATAAAGACTGTAATGTGAACATCCAGCTAAACCAAAAGTAGAAGGAGGAACATTCTTAGAAGAGGGAACTGCTGGTTCAAAGTCCTAAGTTGAGGAAAAGCAAAGTGATTCTTGCATAGGTCTGAATGGTTGGAAAAGAGTCAATCAAAGATAAAGTATCATAAGGTAGGAATTCCAAAGACAGTAACCAGGTAATCAGTCTATCAACTTCTTCAGTAAATTGAAACACCTATATTTGCACTAACATTACACGAACATTCTTTTGTAAGTATACACTTAAACAATAAATGTATATAAAATGTTAGCAATGATTTATGTAAGCCCTTTATATGAGACTGTTCGAAACATTAGCATCTTTTTCATCTGGCATTTATATATGGCAATGCTCTTTATATATTGGTCAGTACCCAAATGTCCCTGGATTTTGTCTCCTGCATTTCAGCATCACTGTTAACTGATTCCCAATATCTACTAACATTTTCCATGATGTCACTGATATAAACTTGCAAAGTGCAACTGAATTGGAAATCCTTTCAATTTTGATTCAAGAACAATTATTTCATATTATTAAGCTGTAATTCATTATTCTTTTCCAATAAATTTTGCAGATTTTTTTTTTGCAATTTGTTTAGCTCTGGAAATGTAACAAATATTTAAACAAAGTCTAAATAATCATAACACTTATTTTGAAAGCTCTGATTTTTGTAAGCCTTAATGGAAGATGTACTCTATATTTTTATTCTTTGATTTTGTTTTTTAGATCAAGATTCAAAAGTGCACTTGCTTCCTTTTGTATTTTGCTTCAAGAATATAATGTGGCTACCTCTTGGTAAAGAAGATAGCATCTCAGTTTTCTCAATATGATCATATAATTCTCAGTTATGGGTAACTAAAGGACAACAAGAAATCTCCAGAAAAATGTTACATCAAAAATCCCATTTTAGGAAATAGCTGTATTCCTTAATTGTTATTGGTAATGTTAAACTAATTAATTTAAATTGTTTCATTTAAAAACATATGCAATGTACTTTTTTTTTTTTCAGAGAGATGGACGTATGTGACTTCTTTTTCCTCAAAGTGTTTTTATGTTTATTTCTAGATGAAGAGGGCCAGCTACCCTAATGGGCTCTGTTTATTTGTTCATAAAACAAACAGTTATTGAACGCTTACTTTCACAAAGGGATTCTGCCAAATACTTACTTTCTCATGTTTCTTGAATCTATAATAGCCTTCATTCACAACTGTTGAAAATACACTGAATTTTAGTAAGTAATTGAAAAATGTAATCCATTTAATAAGAAGTTGTTTGTCTTATTTTAACCAAGAGTGAATGCGATTTTCTAATAATTTCTTGTAAAAACAAATTCATATTAAATTCAGTGCTTTTAACTGTATAAACACATTTATATTTTGTGTACTATGTGCCAACCATATTAGTATGCCCAAATATATTTAACTCTTCCAAAATGGGGATTGTGATTTAGTGACATATATAGTCCATGTCACTTAAAAAAATGGCACTTATTAACTAGATGATTAATGACGTGTTTTATTAAAAGTGAATTTTCTTGTCTATCTTTGCATATTATATTGATAGAAAAATGTAAATTAGAAAAGTATTATCTTGCATAAATTTTTACTTGAAAATCCATTTTTCTCCAAATAAATAAAGTATAAATATAAAATAATTTTTTCTGTTCTGAGGAATGTCTCAAAAAGCATGATTCTCTTTTGAAATCAGAACAATTTAGATATCTCTAGCAGATTATTGACTTGTGTTTCAACAGTATCTAAGGAACACTTTATGATGAAATTTTACCAAAATATCAGATCCTTTTGGTTTAAAATATTCACAGAATAAAAGTATAAGCAATAAACCTACTTAAATGGCAAGTATTTGGAAATCATACAACTATTATAAATAACAATAATAGAGGGATATTCTCCAGTAGTTTCCCTGTTCACTTAGAACATTTTAAAATTTTGATATTTTCTGACACTAGTGGATTATACTATGTGATGTTTATTTTCTCATAATGAATTTTAAAATATTTGATTTCTGAAATCTGCAAATGTGTATTAAGAGTGTTGCTTAAAGATTTTGACCACAAACACAACAGAATTGTATATATAATTTCAACAAAACATTTACATTGTATATATGTATGTTTCTCAGTTTGTGTATTTTGGGGTAACTCCTCCATCTCAATGAATAAATGATTTGGATAATTTGGGACTTTATTACCAAATGTTTGGTTTGGTATGTCTAATATGATTATGGTTAGAATTTGTAGTAATATAAGCAATCTGCATGGAGATAGAAAATACTGAAACTGTTCTACTAAAAACTATAAAGTAAAAACTGATAGTCGTGGGAGATATGAAGCTTCCTGTCACTGAAAGTATTCAAATGATTAGCTGGAAAGGAATGTGGTCATGTTGTAGAGTAGTCAAGAAATAAATGGGCTTTTGAACCATACTGACCTTTAAGTCTTGTCAAATAACTTAATGTAATTTTATGTATAACCCATTATTCATGGCTCTAATAGAGAGCCTGCTTCTACTTAATATCTTCAAAGATCTCTCTCCACAAAATGGCATTTCTCTTAGGAATGCATGTTATAATTCATTAAATGTTCTGTTTAGGCAATGGTCATATTTTGTAATTGCTTTTGTTAATCATGTATGAAGCTTTCAGATCAAAAATTTTGATCTGAATTACAAAGCCACTATATTTTCCCTAAACCTCAATTAAAAGTTTTACATAGTATGCATTCAGAAAATATTATTTGTGGTAATATATGCCCCTAATGAAATAATCTAGCAATAGGTGAATATTACACTTAGAAAATTGAGATCAATAATGTCTAGCTTTATTGAAGACAATTTGTTTTGTGCCAATTCCAAGAGTATTTTATGTCACTTGCATTCCACCACTTTTGTTTGTGGCCTTCTCAAAGTCGAATTTTCTGTATTTTAATAAGTCAGGAGGCATAGCAATGTGTTCCATCTAACTGAAATATAAAAAGTACTTTTGAACTTATAGGTAGAATAATGTCTTATTTTGTTTTATTTTTTTCCAATAGGGAAGGCAGAAATTCATTTCAGGTTTAACATATGATTTGTTCCAAAATTATCTTATGGATCTGTTAAAAGAGATCATGTCAAAGTGATTTGTGATATCTGAATATAGAGAACCTAAGAACTGAAGGACAAAATAAAGATAATTCATGATATGGTTCAGAAGGAAACAATGCCAATGGATCAGAATAAAGAATTATGAGGTGGAGGAAATTTGAAAACCTAAACTTAATAATAAAATTAAAAATTTCCAAAAGAAGTTCAGAAAGAAAAGAAAGTGCCAACTAAATCAGTGGAGTAGTCTTCCTCAACTAATTAGTTAATTTACATGCAGAATAGATATTAAATTTTTGTATCTGTATCTTTCACTATTTTTCTAAAGGGAAGTATAAAAAAGATTTCTACATTTGTATGATATTTTCACAGATTAATAGAAGAACTTATAAAAT
>CM053404.1:122785975-122800344 GCA_028644305.1 Xerus rutilus | reverse complement strand
TTAAATTCCATATGATACCTGAAAATTTAAAACCATAAAATATCTGACACTATATGTGTTCTTTTAGGTGGGAGCAATGAAGGTAAGTAAGGTTGTTATTAAATTTAATTTTTATCCAATAATATTCAATTTCATCACTACTAGTATTTGTTGAGTAGAAAATATTTTGACTTGACATGATATCAGAATGCAATCCTCAACATATTTAATTGCACTGTGATATTATAAATTTCCATAGTACTTTAGTAGTAACTAGATATTTAATTACTGAAATCACAGATTAGGTAAAAGAAAATATGATTTCACTTATACTTCCAATTTGTAGCAATGTAGTTAAGTTTGAAAGAAATAATAATTTTCTTGATAGTTAAACTAATGCCTGAACGTAGTTTTGAAAGTCCAAAGTTAATAACCTACTTCTGATAGAAACAAGGCCTGCATAACTGTACAACCTACTAATCCTATTTGACACGTAAGTATTTATTTAAATAATTTATGTTAATTACCTGAATGATTTAATATCAGCTCCTCATGATTATTTTTTAGTTTTGTTCATTCTAATGTTTTCTTTTCATGGTAATAAAGACTAACTTTCCCATATCCAGTTTCATCTTGCTGCTCCATTTTCCCTGTATTTTGGCATAAATCAAATTATGCCAAATATTTATAGTGCTTATATTTATAAAAATATTGTTCAAGTTGTCATACTTCCTCATTCTTATTTTTGGTAAATTCCAGAGCCTACACTATGTAGTAAAAACCCAGAAAAGTAGTAGAGAATTAGTTATAAAGGAGTTGAAAGAGAGGAATGGATGAACATCAAACAGGAAAGGGGGAAAACACACACACACACCAAAGAGAGAGACACAGAGAGAGAGAGAGAGAAAAGGAAGAGGCAGAGAGCAAGAGAGAGATTAGAAAAGCATGGGAAACACTGCATCTAGTATTTTAGAAGCAGTTTAACAGAACGTAGAAATCAGGTCATTAAAACTATAGTTAAGTCCAGGACCCTGGACCACGATGGCACAAAGGCGGATTGAAGCCGAAATTCAAGACAGGAACTTAGTATAGATAGGTGATCCAGGTTGCATCCAGAGAATGAAGGTCATAGAGTGGAAAAAGTTTTCCTTAGCCCTGGTTCACTCTTTGTTAGTCATCATTGTTGCTGAGATGGGTATCTTGTTGTTCTGATTGTTATGCAGCTTACACGTTTCTTCTTCTTACCTAGAAAGCAAAGAGACATTATTTTCTCAAATTTCAAATCAAATCATGTTAGTTAGCTTTCTTAAAACTTATCATTTGGTCTAGAAACAATTCAATTCTCTTTTATTTTAATATAAGGGCTTATGTTCCTCAGTTTTAGGAGGTTTTTTTTATTATTATTATTATTTCTGCTCCAGTTCTCTTACTTTTCCTTTTAGAGCATCTTTTAGATGGATGATAGACCAACCTGATTATTAATTTTTTCTCTATTTCGTGTTTCACTTATTTATGTTTGATTTATACACCTTGGAGAAAATCTATAGTTTTGTTTCTGTTAGTGCAGTGCTATCACTATTATTTTTATGTTTAGTATCATATATGAAAAACCTTTGATCCTGTTCCCACCCCATCCTCATGCAAGGACAGCTATGGAGACAATGCAATGTCAACATAACCATCATACTGAGCCTACTCCAAGAAAGGTCTGCACACTGAATCTTGAAGTACTACGATTAATCTTTTTTGTTCATTTGCTTTTTCCTCTTTTTAGGATCTCTGCCAAGACTTGCTTACCCTTGTGTATCCAACTAAGAACTCACAAATATACTTGAAGTTCAAGAAGGAATTCTTACCTCTTTTCCATGCAACTTTAATTGAATACATCTATAACAGACTGCCTGAACATTTCCTTTTTATACATTTTTAGGGTTACTTGAAGAGTTATAAAACTTATCATTTAAAAAGTAAACATACGTCACTCTCAACTGAATTCCATTGGCAGGAATTTAGTAATGTGACCAAATGCAACAACAATGGATGATGGGAAATTATCTAGTTCTCAGCCAAGTGAGGAAAAGCAGGTTTAATGGATTGTTGGACAATCTCTAGCATATTTATTTTAGCAAGGACCTGAATGCATTGGGGGAGTATTCTATACATCTGTGCATGGGACAATAATTTCAGACAGAGGAAAGAGAAAGTACAAAGAAAGAATACAAACAGGGTAACTAGAGAAGATAACAAAGAAGAGCTAGTAGCTGGCTGAAGAAGAGACTTGGTAGGATTTTGAAGTTTATTTAAAGTTTAATGGTTTAGTGTATATTTAATCATTGCACTAATATGACCTGGATTTATGCTGTAATGTCACCACTCTTGCTGTTTTGAGAAGAATTTGCTGTGGGTGGACAAAAGTGGAAGTAGCACCTAGACACAGTAGCACATGTCCGTAATCCCAGGGACTCAAAAGGCTGAGACAGAGCAATAGCAAGTTTGAGACCAGCCTCAGCAACTTATTGAGAGTCTGTCTTAAAATTAAAAAAAAAAAAAAAACAATTAAAATTACGAGAGATGTAGCTCAGAGGTAAAGCACCAGTGAGTTTAATCTCCTGCAACAAATTTTTTTTAAAAAAATAAAATAAAATAAAAAGATGGAAGTAGGGGCATGATTGAAAAACTTGATGTAATCCAGGAAAGGAACTTTCCCAAAAGCTTTTCCACAAGTTACTCAGCCATCACAGGAAGGAAATATCTCAGTTTCTACATCTGAGAAACTAGAGGATTTGACATCCCAAGATTATTATTTTCCAATGCTAAGGCAGACACCAATAAAGAATAGCAGTGATAAAGAATGTTGCATTAAGAGACAAATGGTAATGAAGCACTTCATGAAGAAGAAAAATATGTTTCCTGATAAATATTTCATTTTTAATGAGGAGGCACATATTTTGGACCACTAAATAGAACAAAATTAACTTGATTTACACTCTGAAAATGTCTGAATTTTACTTTAAAATACACATGTGCTCCAAATGCATTGTGTTTTGACAAGTGAATCTTGTCTTTTCTTTACCTACAGCTAGATAATGATGGCCTCAGAGACCGTGATGCCAATTACATTTCACAAAACATTGGCATGCTGGGTGGGTAGCAGATAACACATCCACTACAGAGTCCTCCTATCCTACAGAAAAAAGATATTCCAAATTATTTCAGTTTTCCATTCTGACATAGTGCAGATTTTCATCTGCCATCTCAGTGTTTGGTGCCAAAAGTATATTTCAGAATTGCCTTCCTCTACACATTTTCATATTTGGTCTAGGCAATATAATCACCAAGGAACATAAATGACTTGCTTGTCTCCCTTGATCTAAAAATATTGAAAATCATATTTGTCTCCTAAGCCCAATTACCATTTATAAAGATACCATAAATAAATATTTATACCAGCAAAAGACAAAATTGAATATATATAAGTGCATAACAGCAAAAGATAAAATATGCAATTCCTTTGCACATTATCTAATCCATTTGTCCACACGGATAGTGTAAAAAATATGAAAATTTACATTGACTATAAAGATTGATTTCGCAAAGTTACTCACGTGCTCCCAGTTCCTTAAAGATTAAAATGATTTGCAATTTGGAGTACTACATACATTTCAATTATGTATAAAACATTCAGATTATATATTGTTTAATTTTCAGAGTTACACTTTTGAATAAACCAGAATATCTGTCTCCCCGACCCTTGAATTTTTGTTTGACTTCTATGAACTGTATTTGTGAAAGTTAAAATCTTAATGATGAATAGTTCATTGTACATTTTAAGGTATAGGTCCCTTAGTAAAATTCAATTCCATACAGTTATAATTTATATTATCTGATTTATAAATACAACAATACTGAAAAATTTCCTTGTGGAAAAATGTTGTCAGAACACATGTATGCTGTTTAAAAGATTTGCAAATCAAAAAAGATTAAATATACATGTACATTTTCATATTATACACATGCTGTAAATATCTTGATAAAAAAAAAACTTACGGCTTGCAAAAAATACACTTAAATAAGTGCACAGTTTAGGCCAAGTTTCAGCTTTTGTACATTGTGATTTTGAATGAAGACCATCAAGAAAGGCTTTGAAATGAGTAGATATGTCTTATTATTGCTATTTTAGACTTAAATCTTTCATGGCTAGAGGATAACTTCTAGAATTATTTGAATGCATTTTGACAAAGGAAAAGCTTTATGAAGCTGAGTCATATACAAGTATTTGGTCAAAATGACCAAAAAAAAAATTTGAAAGGAAATGGTTATTATTGTAAAAAAATTCCCTAAATTCATGCAAGAATATTACTGAATTAATATTTTATTTTTCCAAATCTAATTACATATATCTTTAAATCACTCAGATGCTACAGTATTATGATTGGGCATAATATATTCGTATTTTGCAAGGAAAAAAATCTATGTAAAAGTGATTTGCTTTTTATAAGAATTTAAAGGAGTAAACTGCAAATTATATTATCCAATTAGTTTCATATTTCCACTGAAGTAAATCTTGTTCTCCATTCCCAGTATAGCAGATAATTTCAAGGTTGTGTTAAATATGTACCAGCTGGAGGTTGCCAAATGAATGTGTTGAATGAGTGCATTTTAGTGAAGTGTGTACTATCTTTTTTGACATGCATGTAATGATAACACATTTTCTGGCATCTGGGTTCCCTAGGGCAAAATGAAGCTGCAATAGAAGATAAAACAGCCTGCTTATGTAATGACCATAAAATACTTTGTATATATTTCAAGAAAAAAATGTTTCAATTCGATGACTGACTTCAGCGGAGGTCATATTTTACAATTCATTATAATTAAACATTTTTTCCAAATCTTGGGTAGAATGGAAAATATTATGCACACAACTAAATTTAGTTCTTGTAGACTACAGCTTCTCAAATTGTATTTAACTTAATAAACTGTTTTAACAAAGTTGTTTTTAGTAAAAGAAATTACTTTAGGAATTTGAATTTTCTCAAACCAGAAAGATATAAAACATCCTATAGAGCTCAGTATTTATTTTCTTAAATTTTCTTCAAAATCCGTTCTCAAAGATATCAGGAATTTATTTTGTGTAAAATACCTGTTAGAAATGAGAGCTTTCTTCTGCTACAGTAAGCCACAGCTTTTGTAATATTATTTTTGTAATTTTTAAAAAATTTCCCAGTGTGATAAAATCAAAAAATATTGCCAAGATGAACAAAACCTCCTGAAATCTGGGAACACTGCATGACTCACAAATTCTACCCTGTTCTTGTTCAACACTTTCTGGACCAGAGGAATAAATAAGTTCTCTGCGAGGACATTTGCCGGTTATTACCTCTCAGTCTGTTGACAGCATTTAAGTTATGAAATATCTCTGTTTTGTACTCCAAGAGTTACATACTACATGATATTCTCCAGGGATAAATACAAGGTTTTGTTGTTGTTGCTTTAACTTATAAGAACTACAATGGGTTCTACTTAACAAATATGTACTTTTTTAAATAAATTTGGACCTATCATGGGCTTTCTATTCTTATTCATCATGTCTCTCCTTGATAAGAAGAGATATCTTTCTTCAAGATAACCTGCAATTACTTTAATACTTGAGAACATACAATTATACTGTAGAAGAAGAAAAGTAACTACAATGAAATTCACCAGACATAATGGCATAAATGATGAAATTCCAGTATATATCAAAACATAGCTAACACAAAATGAGTTAAATGCATATACTAATGTGAGCTTTTATAGAAAAAGGTAAAATGTATTGGATAGATGATAAAAGATTTAGGGAAAGTATCTGTTATGCTAGAGGTGTAGTTATGATAAAAAAGAGGAAGCCGAGCACTCATACAGGTTCTAATATGGAATGAGAGAAACAGAAAAACAGAAAATGAAAGGCAACTAAACATTTTTAGAGACAAACTCTTAGGCATAAACCTTAGCATTTGTGGGAACACTAATAGAAAAAAGGATGATGTTTTGAGATATTTGGGGTTTTTAAAACTGTCATAACAGATTTATTTCTTTATATATTTGGGAGGTGTATATTTATAATCTCAATTTTTATAAGATTTGGAATTAAAAATGCACTATACATATTAGCATATCAGTACTGATGGTATTTTCTAAATGTTTAGATACACTATATTTGTGAATATTAACGCTATATTTCTAATATTGATAGTTTCATTTCTCTAATTTTTAATTGTCATTATTATTGGAATATTTTACTCTTAAAATATTTTGAAATAATTATTTCCTAGACAATAAAATCCATTTTACTCATATTAGTTTTTACTTTCTACTTTTTACTGAATTATCTCCTTTTTGTATAGAACAAATATTTATTTTATCATGTTTTTACATAAGTAACCAATATATATTTAAAATTATCTTGTATCTAATAACAATATTTTATGACTCTTAAACATTTACTTATGAATACTGTTATTTTAACTTTTTACTGTCTTTCTGTATTTATAACCTTTTGATTGATGCAAGAGCTATTTTGGAAATAACCTTAATTTTTATATGGTTATATATTTTACATTGATCAAGTTAGCATTTTATTAACAATTCAGCAATTGCATTGCAATTGTAATGTGAATAATTTGGTCATAACATGACTGCTTATGTAGCCAAATATAAACTGTTTTTAAATCCAAATACCAGATATATACATGTAAACACACACACACATACACACACATATATTTCTTGTATAAATATGTAACTACACTTACACATAAAACCAATGTTTTAGATAATAATCAAATTTTATCATGTTCTCCATCATTAAATTAATCCAATAAATCTTACAATGAGTTTTGTTTATTTTTATAATTTTATAGCTTGTTTTATTGAATATATATTGATACACCTGCTCAAATTCATAAAATCTCAGATATTATATATTCATTATAAACTATTCAGTCTACTGTAAACTTCATTATTTCATTTAAATCTCCTTTCTTATCTTTTTATTCATGATAATATTGAAATTAGCACTTTGTTAATTGTTTTACTAATAAAATATACAACATAATTACACTTTATATTTTTATCACTTAAAATTCTTAATTTCAATTGTTTATTATTTAATGTTTAGTTCATATTTACCATTATCTATTATAACTGATGTTAGTTGTTTTGGTTGGTTTTCACTTAGTGTTCTATTTTTCAATTATATAAATAATTTGATTAAATTTGATTAATAATGATCGTAAATGTACTTATTTTTGGCTATTATTTTTCCTACTTGAAATGATTGATACTTTTAACTGATATCTTAATTAAAAATAAACATTAGAAATTTTTTTATTACATTTTTATTTTAGTGTTGTTGAAAAGTTATTCTTTAACATCAGTGAACTAACAAAGTTCATAAGGAATGGAAAGGGAGTTTCAAAGTTTCAAAGTTGATATATGTTCTGTTTTCTTTGGGGGCATATTTAGAGACCTATCTTTGATAACAACTTCTTTTTCACAGATCATTTATTTTCTTTCCTGATTTTAGCATTCATTTGTTTGATAGTTTTGATTTCAGTTAGGAAAATTCTTCTCTTTTCAGCTTCTTATGAAGTTTTTGAGTAATTATAAAATGGTTTACATATGCTAATGTGAATATATCATTGCATTTTAAGTTGTTGTATTGAGAAATGATAAAATGTAGAAGAAAACTAAGAATGTTTTGTAGGCATATTTGGGAAATATTAAAAACTATCTAGCTGAATGTTGTGGCATACATCTGTAATCCCAGCTTCTGGGGAGGCTGAGGCAGGAGAATTGCAAGTTCAAAGCCAGCCTCAGCAACTTAGCAAGGCCCTGAGCAATTTAGCGAGATCTTTGTCTCAAAATGAAAAATGAAAAAATGTCTGGGGATGTTGCTCAGTGGTTAAGCACGCTGGGTTCAATCTCTGGTACCAAAACACACACACACAAACAAACACACACAAAAATGGAAAAACAAATTATGTTAAAAAGAGCCAGATAACTCCTAAACATGAGAAGGTTTTGAGATCCTGGAATTGCAGATTAAAACTGAAATGACATTAAAGCACCACTCTTACTTTAGACATGTTTATGAATCATGAATTACTTTCAATCGTAAAAATAGAATGTTTTGAACGAGTAATTGTTATAGATGCAGTACTATTTTGGAATATATTGGACACTGAATTAATCCTAGTTATTTTATCATTATTGTTGTTCTATCAATACATTCACAAATGCCCATATCAGTTGCTGAGAGTGATGAGAATATTGATGCTGCATTAAACTTTAAAAACATATTTTATCCCAAATTGGTCTTTATAAAATTCCAAGATACCTTAGCATGATTCACATTTATTTTATGTATTTTATGATCATTTTCTGTTCTCTACAAACTCTTCTTCAGGTCACATCTCAAATTTCATGGTTTCCTTGTTTTCCAAATGCTAACAATGCTTTTTTTTTTTTTTTAATCTCCAGTCTCACCATCTACTCTGAGCTCTGGACTCTTCCTATGCCCTGATTCCAAATAAGTTATGAGAATATCAAATTTACTATAGCTAAATAAGAATTATTTATTTTCTGCATCTATCTACACTTCCCCATTGCCTAAACTTAGCAGGTCCACTATTTACCCAGCTACTCTGCTTACCAAGTGGTATCTTCTATGTCTTTCATCTATTGCATTCTCCTTCCTGTTGCCCAAAAACACACATTCACTCCATCCAATTGTGAATTTAGTATATTACACTAAATTCATTGTATTTCAAAATATTTCTTTTATCTAACCAGTTCTTACTGAAACCTGCATTTTGCTAAATGTAGATTCTCTTATTTATTGCTAATTATAAGAAAACTGCAACTGATTAGTTTAATGTTCAGCTTTCATTTACTAGGTCTAGTTTGGGCTTTGAAACCACGTGGAGTTATCTAATGTAAAATTATAACAGGTTTGCAATAAATAAATCTTAATATTGTCTATAATCAAAATAAATCCTAAAAATAGAAAAATAATAATTAACTTCTTTTCTAACCCCTTCCACCCCAAAATGCTCTCCTATCTCAGGGAAATAAAATTCTTAATTTTTACTCTTAGATTTGTTCCAAAATGATCTAAAAGGGCCTAAATAATATTGCCATTTCTTATACCCTCAATATCACCTTAAACCACTCTCATCCCAAACACACTACAATTCAAGAGCAGAAGCATCCTTTCTTTTTTTTTAATCATTAAAAATGAAGAATTCTGGCTGGGGTTGTAGCTCAGTGGTAGAGCACTTGCCTAGCACATGTGAGGCACTGGGTTCAATCCTCAGCATTTATTTTTGTAGAAATAAACAAACAAAATAAAGGTATTATGTCCATCTACTTCTAAAAAATATTTTTTAAAAAACTTTTTAAGAAGGGAGAATTCTTTCTATTTAATTTGTAGTGACTTAGCAATTACTCTTTCTTTTGACTGTTATGAACTTTTTTCCAATTTAAGAGGCATTCAAAACCTTTCATTCATGTCTTTCCTAAATTATTACCTCATGGACTATAATATCTAAACTGCCATCTTCTACTCTATTTTATTTAGTAAGACTTTAGCAGTTTCATTTCATATCTAACACAGTACATGAAAATTTTTTAATTTTATTTTTATTTTTCCTACCACAATGTAAATACCAGAAAGTTCATAACATATCTTTTAACCTTTATAACAATGCACAAAAGATTCCTCAATACATATTTACTGTTACTCAGTAGTTGGAAAAGAAATCTAAAATGAAATTATATGCCCATCAAAGCATTATATATAGTTTGTTATGATTTAATTATGAATAGATAGAGAAATATCTTCCCAAATGATGTCCTTCCCTGCTATAGTTTAGATGTTAGGTGTCCCTCAAAAATCTCATGTATGAGACAATGCAAGAAGGTTTAGAGATGGAATGATTGAGTTATGAGAACCTTAGCCCAATCAGTGTGTCACTGCCTTCATAGGGATTAACTGAGTGGTAACTGAAGGTATGGCTGGAGGAGGTGGGTCATTGGGGGCATGTCTTTGAGATATATATTTTGTGAGCTTAGTTTAGTCTCTCTCTTGCTTCTTCATGGCCCTGTCTTGACCTGCTTGCCTCTACCACGTCTTTCACCACGATGTTCTGCCTCACCTACAGCTTTGAGCAATGGAGCCAGCAACTGTCTATGGACTAAGACCTCTGAAACCATAAGCTCCCAAATAAACTTTTCCACTTACATTTGTTTTTTTCAGGTCTTTTGGTCATTGCAGTGAAAAAGGTAACTAAAACACTCTCTCAAATGCAAGTGTTACTTGTTTAAAGGAGATAAAATCCTAAGGTATGAGTTAACAGTCTGTAGGATTTACCTACATTAAAGATGACTAGGCTTCTCTTTTTGTCAGAAGAAGTGGGAACCTGGCTGGTCTGTCATCTAGATAAATGTGCAGATTCATAATTTTGTAACTTCTATTCTGTGGAGAATTTAACCCTCATTTCACATGTGCTGGATAATAGTTGTCCTTCATAACATATCCTCTGGAAATATCATTGGATAAAAAGTTTAATGTGGTTATCGTGGGTAGTGTTTCAAAATCTGTTCCAGAAAAATGTTGTCTTCAAGGATAAAAAAAAATAGAGAAATTAAAACATAGCAATCACATATTTCTTTATTTTGTGACTGTCATCATTCTTTGTTTCTTTACATATTCTTGTAAAAATATTTTAAATATGTACAAAACCTGTGTTCATGAGCTGTTTGTTGCTGTGACCAAAATATCTGGCAAAAACAGCTTAAAAGAAGAAAGATTTTTGTTGGCTCACAGTTTCAGACGTTTGAGTCCACAGTCAGCCAGCTCCATTTCTCTGGGAATGAGATAAAACCAAATATCATGGCAGCAGTGCATGGTAGAGGACAGTAGCTCAGCTTAGGGCAGCCAGGAAGCAGACAGAGGGGAAGAGACTGGAAAGAGGCCAGAGATAAGGTAGTCACCAAGGCATTTCCCCAGTGATCTACTTTCTCCAGTCAGGCCCTACTTTCCTATTGTTACCAACCAGTAGTCATATTACTAATACTCCAAAAGGCTTTATCCACTGATAAGTTAAAGCTCTCATGAGCCAATCATTTCCCCAAAGTACCACTTCCGGACATTGGCATATTGGTGACTGAACTTGCAATACGTGAGCTTTAAAGTGGGGGAACACACCAGATCCATACAATAACAACATGTTCTTTCCTACTTTTCATATCTCATTTAAATCCCTGGTGAAGAATTCTTCCAAAGAGGAAAATACTATTCATTGACTAGGGACAGATCTTGTCCTAAAATTAACATTTGGTATATCTTCACTGTCGCTTATGATAGACTTTAAGAAATATTACCAAGAATTATTTAAGAGAAAACTTTTTTTTAAATTTTGAAGGAGATATTTGGAAATTGTAAAGAAAAGGTATAAAGATATGGAGTAAAATAACAGAATAAATTTAAAAGGAATTCCCACTAATGAGCTTCCCTAGGTTTAATTAATAAAGTAATTTGAATATCAGAGATCTAGTTGATATCATACTGAGATATGAAAAAGCTGGTAGCTACATTTTTGTAACAAGTAAATAAATATTAGTACTTTTTTCAAAAATTATTTGAGTTAAAAATTTAAAAAATTACAATTTATGAACATCTTACAAAATACAAAAATGTAATAATTAATCTTTACTTTTATTAGATAATGTAATTCTCCAAATATATATGCCTCTTTATATTTCCCTAAACTTCGATACCTCTGAAATTTTTATTGCTAGAATACAATATTAGAGTTGGTATTTAAAATTCCAACTTCATTTGAAATAGTGTTTGCTCACAAATTCAAATGTTCTATATTATAGTTAGAATTCAGACAAATATACAAAATTGAAAGAGGACTATTAAGTTTTGAAATACAGATAATCTGAAACACTGAGACTTTGGTATTTATTGAAAACAAAACTGGATAAGAGCTATGTTTAAATATCTTCTACTCTTTCATTAGATTACTTTGTAGGTTTTTTAAAACTTTACACCAGTTTTTTTCAGGTCACACTGTGTCTCTATTCCATTCTACCAACTTTCCAAAGTCAAACTATACCCAAAACAATAGCAATATTCTATAAGAACAAGATCTACTTCATATTTACATTTTAATAGGTTAAATCTATCAAAATTGTACATTAAAATTAACAAAAGAGGAAAATATCTTATAACATCTTTTAAAGCCAATATTTATTTAGGGGATGCAGAAAATTAACACTTTAAGTATCAGAAAATTGTATTTTGCTGGAAGGAGTGTGAGTGACAGCAACAATATTTACTAGTGGTAGGGATGGAGGGTTTTTATATGAGGAAAGACAAAAAAATCTAAGTAAAGTCACAGGTTGGAAGTTTCAGTGTTGCTAGTGTGACAAAAAACTTGTGTCACACAGTAACAAATATAGGAATGACTTTGCTGTTTTCTGATGTGTCTCAAAATCCTAAGCACCTTTCATTAGGGATGATTAGCTTTCAGAAAGCCAAAGTAAATAAAAACACAGCAGGTGTGGGCTTTTGAGAAAAGAGACTGAACATAAGGAGACTATTCTAGAACATCATTGCAACAATCCTGGTGAGATGGAAGCAAGGATAAGAATTAGAGTTGTAATTTTAAGACTGGAAATGAGAGAAGAGTGTTACTGCCTAAGTGGATTCCACAGTCTTGACTGTTTATGGTGCCCTGAAAGTGAAGACTAAGTGAGAAATATGAGGCAGAGAAACCACAGAATTTGAGAGGAAAGGGTCCATCACTCTCTACATTCTTAGCAAGTCTTGTTCTTTGACATTAGCAAATGGAGTTTCTCTTCCCTTCTCGTTCCCTAGTCTCTCTCTCTCTCTCTCTCTCTCTCTCTCTCTCTCTCTCTCTCTCTCTCTCTCTCTCTCTCTCTCCCTTTCTCTCATTCTCACTGTAAACAGTTATATAGACTTACACATACACGTATTTAGCAAGTACAGTCAATTCCATCATCATTATCACAATCACCACAACCATCTTTAGACCATGACATCCTGCTTCAGATTAATAATATTAGTTCCTCTCAAATTAACAATGTAAATTTTCCTCATCTATTCTCACTATCCACAATACCTTTGTAGAACTATAGACCTCATATATTTAGTTTATCTCTTTCTGCTACTTTCCTCCACTTACTTAATATTGCATCTTTAAATATGCATATTGTTTTAGTTGCTTACTATTATTCTTGATGTCCTGTTGATTTTTTGACTCACTATAATGTGGTACATATTCCTTCAATCTATACAATTTTGCGCTATGGATTTCTAAATGTCAAGACCATAGAGACATAAATTCAGAGGAAGTCTCTAGTGGTACACCCAAAATATTTTACCTCAATTCATGGTTACCCAGCTAAAAGATAATAATTTCCTTTCACAAATGCTGTTAGTAAAAAACAAATGCTGTTATAAAAATTTTGTAGTATAATAGGTCCTTTCTTTGATGTAAGGCTCCCATAGAGGAATCATAGTGGAGTCCTTTAGGATTTTAGAGAAAGGTTTTGTTATCCTTAAATAACTATAAGGATAATTATTTTCCTTTTGAGATTTTGGTCTGATACTGGATCATTCAGAAACTAAAATGTTTAAACATGGATCACCAATTTATTATGTGAACTAAACTGCCCATCATGAACTTGGTGTTATCTGACCAACCAAGCCATTAATTCGTAAATATGCATTAACACTGCATTGTCAAAGGGAAGTGATAAATACATGATTGTTCCTGAAGAAGCTCTGCAGTCATGAGTTACATGAAGTTTTGTCCAAATGCCCATGATCCCAACTCCTGCTGTACTGCTTTCTCCCACCCTACATCTATGGGACCATGGAGAACTCCCTATGATGAACTGATAGAGAAGTGTAAGACTTATTCTTCTTTATAGATACCTCTGCAAAATATGCAGGAACAACTTGAACATGAAAAGCTATAACACTACAGTTCCTTTCTGAGATGTCCTTTAAGGACAGTAGTGAAGGAAAATCCTTCCAGTAGACATAATTTTGGACATTGAATAGATTTGTGCACTTTGCTTAGGAAGAGAAATGGTCAGAGATGTGATTATAGATGCAAATGTCTTGGCTAGATGGTCAGATTTAGAAGGGACATAAGGAAATTTTGAGTATTTATATAGACCTTTATGATATGAAAAAAGAAGATATTTGTGTCCCAGTATTCACCAAAGGGATGACCTTAGAGGAGAATTTTAATAGTAAAATAGCTAGGATGATCCATTCTGTGGATACCAATCAATCTCTTTCACTAGTC
>CM053404.1:122764127-122785475 GCA_028644305.1 Xerus rutilus | reverse complement strand
AGACTTTATTTTTTTCAAAAAAAAATAACTGTTGTCTAATGAATGGGAATAGTCATGTGCAGATTAAGTCTCATATGAAAATCTACAAATGAATAATGGAAAAGTTCTTGGAGGGTCCAAGATCAATGTTGTGAGTATAGTCTATGGGAAGATTTACTGGAATATTACTCAAGGAGGAGCTATAGTACTCAGTTATTGCTGATTTAGTATTGAGAAAGGTCATACTGCACAAAACACACCCATTATTATAGTGATGTAATACACTCAAATATAATGCATAAACAGACAATGTTATGTGGACATAAAGGCCCATATAAATAGCTAATGATGATAATTTTTGCATATTAAAATTACCTTGTAATATTTCCAAATGATTTATAACATGGTACATTGAAAGAAAATAATTCTTGAAAAAAGCAGCTTCTTATGACTCCTTATTGGCAGCCCTGATGACTCAAAGAATTGATGGAGTCTGGCTTTTTGCATTCCCGTTCATGTAAGATGCTCTCACTTGGCTTCTTCTAGTAGAACAGAACTGTATAATGAGTATCTGGCCTAAGAACTCTCAGTGGAGAGGATGCGTCTAATTTTCTGCTTATCAACATATTTAATCAAGACACCAAAAGGGAAAACATTTTTATATTTGAGGAGTGTATAAAAACTCTGTACTTTGCAAAATTTCTATAAATCTAAAATTATTCTCTAATGAGTTTTTTAATTTAGAAGGCGACATTCAAATCCAACATAGAAAAAAAAGATAATTTGTCATGACCAAAAGAGTTTATCTTGGAAATGCAAAGTTTGTTTAACATTTGAACATTAATGAAAAACATTCATAGTAATCTAATTTAAAAAATGAGCATCTCTATAAAGAAAAGGCATTTAGTGATATGTAAAAATTCATTTTTGGTACCAGGGATTGAACTCAGGGGTACTCAATCACTAAGCCACATCCCCAGTCCTGTTTTGTGTTTTTTGTAGAGACAGAGTCTCACTGAGTTGCTTAGCACCTCGCCATTGCTGAGGCTGGCTTAGAACTCACAATTCTCCTGTCTCAGCCTCCCAAAGTGCTGGGATTACAAGTGTGAGCCACCGCGCCCGGTTTCTTAACATTTTTGGTAAAAGTTCCATAGTGGTTCCAGACAACATAATAAAGAAAATAATGAATTATACAGAAAGAATTAAAAGGGTCTATTGTTTCCTAGGTAGAAAATTGTACAGAATTTACAAAAAAAAAAAAAATACTAGAAATTGTAAGTTTAACAAATGTGCCAGGAAGAAATATATTTGTACTATTTGTTATTTTCCAGTCACACTCAGCCTACCTTTACTTACTTTATTTACAAGTTGTATCTTTATTTCCCTCGCTGCTTCTTTTTATCCCAGAGTCTCTGGTCTCTGCCATCTCTCAGGCAATCTATCCTTTTTCTCTCCTCCATCCCGTTCTCTCTGTATCTCCCTCCCTTTGTTTTTTTTTGTTTGTTTGTTTCTCATAATTTTGTCCAAATTAATCCTATTAATATGCTTTTTGTTACTTTTAAAATAAAAAAAATTCAGTTAACAAAAACCAAATTCAAGTGAAAGAACATTTTTTGAGCTGTTACTACAAATTCTCTAAAATGTTTCAACAATGATGGATTTTCACTGAACCTTCTCTTGTGCAGTTACAATGACTTAAATTATAAAGCCCTGATCTTCTCTGTCGTTTTATTTTTTAATTTGTTCCCACTCAAAAGATTATTTTTTATTTTACCTATGTGTGTATATACATAACATTTGAGAGTATAGATTACAGAGATTTAATGTTAGGTTTTGTATGATCTTCATTAAACTACATTTTCATATATTTGCTCATAAAGAAAACCTGCCTGAGATGCTGAAGTTGAAGAATTTTTAAAGAACAATGTTTTAATATTATTAGTTTAAAATGACAGACAATATCTTTGAGGCTTAGGAGTCAAGCTTTTGTTTCAACTGAGTCTTGTTATTTTATAGTGAGTATTTACTAAGATCATTGATTTATACAAGTGTCCTGTGGTGATGCCACTTAATTAGTTTCAGTTTCCCAGAAATATAATGTCTAAGGAAAACCAGAAAGCTTATTAACGGACTCTATGATGCATTTATTACAGAGGGAAAGGTGTACATTTAAAATTCTGATTACAATAGAAAAAGTTAAACATAAACACAAGTGTATTTTTTCAGAAAGTCTTCATAATTTATAAAGCTGTTATACCTTCATCGTTCCAGTGCAATATGTTCTACATAGATCGATATTTAGTTGATGGAATTCACACATGAATCTTATGATTTCACCGTATATAAGAAATAGTAAAAGAACATGAAAGCCTTACCAAGGTCAATTAAAGTACTCTGGATACTCTGGAGAGTTTAGATAATGTTAGGCAATGTATGTTCAATTGTGTTTCAAAAAAATGTCCATTTTTTCAAAGAGCAATTTGTACAAAATACAATTAATTAATTCTGCTTCTTAACATATTGTTGTCCTGCTTTCATTTTGAGGATACTCTTTAATAGCTTAAAACAATCTTTGCATTGATTCCTCAAGCAGATTACAAATAGACTGTGAGCATTCTGGAGGTCATTATTTCCAAATTGCAAAGAATCAAGCAATGATTACCAAGGTACAAGAGTGCTTGATAACACAATCAAGAATTTACATAATTCATTCTGATCTCTTTATCCAGGAAGATGTAATGATAGCATGCAGTAGAGAGATAAATTATGGAAAATTGTCTGCTTACAGCTTCATACATATTTAAAAGAGAGATTGTTTTTCTGATAAACCAGGTTTTCCATTTTCAAGTCCACTTTTTGCAAAGTTTTTATACTCCTGTTACAAACCTTTATCACTCACCTTGGTCTTCTCCTTAGTGTGCATATATAAAGTATCTTTCTAAATATTATTATTTATAATACATATGTATGTGTACATGGACATATATATAAATACATAATAGTTTTAAAAAGTTTAAAATAATCACAGGTCTTTTTGGAAACCAAACCAAATACAGGTTTTTCTTTTATATATTTTGCTTGTCTTCTATCATTATTACTAAAATTACTTTAATACCCTCCACAATGACAATTTTAATAAGGTAGTTGAAGTTGAGACAGTGGTATAAACAGATGATCATCTGCATTTTAATTCTAACTATGACATTAGAAGCCTTTGTTATTTTAAGTTAACTTTTTCTTCTTTATCTCAGTATAAATTATAAAATTAAATATAACTTCAACTGAGTAATTCAATCCCATATTTATTAACATAATTAGTATTTTTACTAAAATTAGCATAATATTATTTCTCATGGTTACATGTCAAACAGTAAAAAAGAAAAAATTCTAATTAAGTCACTAAAATATAAAGTTTGGTTACCAAATACTTTCTTATAAATGCACATATTTAGTATTCCATCTGTTCTTTACATGTGGACTCTATAAAATGGCAAATGGACAAACGTGGATATAGATGAGGCTGGGAAGAAAAACTAACAGTGATGACAACATGTTTTTTGAAAAATGTATTTCATTCTTCAAATGGGTAGAAACATGGGTTGTCCTCCATATAATAATTTTTAAATGATTCCCACTGCCCCCAAACTTTCTCTAGATATATTGGCTCTTGCTTCTGTTTTCTTGTTATGGCAAATGACAAGAATACCTAGACATTTATACCAAATAGAAATATGTTGGACAGTCTCAGGCATTCTATTTCTCTCATCTCCTCCTGTGATCAATTGCTTGACCCATTATATACTATTTATATGTCTTAACCTTGTTCATTAAATTCATTAATTTTTGTTAATTAATTCTCACTGCTGGCATTCTCAAAACCTACAACACTGCAACGGCATATATCTTTCCACGTAAATATTTTTACAAAATTCTCATGCTTGAACATGGTAATAGGGGTTTCCTTTTATATTAAATAAAAATTTAGCCTACTTAATACAGCATACAAAAATTTAATGACCAGAATGATTTTTATTTATTTCACTTGATCGCTCAAACTTGCATTAATCAGGGTTCTTCAGAAATATAGAAACAAGTAAGAGGCTGTGTGGAAAGAAATCAAAGGGACTTGTTAGGTGAATTGGCTCATACAATTATTCATAATTGTATTCAGACTATGAAGTCCCACATCAGGGAGTGTGTAAGCTGAAGACTCTGGATGCTGGTAGCATATTTCAGTTCAATTTCCTGAGAACAAGAAAGGCAATTGTGTAATTCTTGTCCAAAGCCAGAAGCCTTATAACCTGGAATGGGTGGAGGGTAGTGATATAAATTCTGGAGTCCAAAAGACTGAAGAGTCTGGAGGTATGATGTCCAAAGAAGAGTGTTCTAGATACTGGAGTGACAAAGAGGAAATCATCTTTTCTCTAACTCTTTTGTTCTGTCTGGGCACTCCCATCACCAAAGAGTTGGATCTTGCCTAGACACGCTCAGTCCTCTGACTTGCACTGATCTCCTTGGGAAAACACTCTCACAGACATGTCTAATGGTAAGACTATCAATTCAGTCAAATTCAAATGGTTATATTAATCTGAATTTCCACTAACAGAATATAAAGTTTTGCTTTTCTTGGCATCCTTCCTAACACGTGTTTTTTGTTTGTTTATTTGAATTAAAGCTATTCTAATGGGTGAGTGGTGATATCTCCTAGTTTTAGTTTGCACTTTCCTAATGATTAGTGGCATGAGAATTTTTTCTTGTACATCTATTGGTCATTTTTTTCATTTTTTGAAAAATGTTTGTTCAAGTCCTTTTCCCATTTTTTAAAATTTAAGTTGTTTTCTTGCTATTGAGTTAAATGTCTTATGTTTTAGATATTAATCCCTTCTCGTGTACATAGTTCCAAATATTTTCTCCCATTCCCTGGGGTTTCTGTTCACTTGATTGATTATTTCTTTGGCTGTGCAGAGAGTATTTAGTCTAATGCAATACCATTTGTCTATTTTTGTTTCTATTGGTGATCGTTTGCAGATACTTTCATTGACACATAAAATTGTACATATTTATGAGTTACAGTAAATGAACTGATTCATGTAGACATTGGATATTAATGAAACTGAGGCAATTAACATGAACTTAAACTTTCATCATTTCTTTATAAAATCAAGATTCAAATAGACATCTATTTGCTTATGTTTACTGCATCACTATTCACAACAGCCATTAAGGGAAAATGAGTAAGAAAAAGTGGTACATATACAAAATATAATATCATCCGGCCACGAAAAAATGAAGTCCTTTTATTTATTGCAACATAGATGAATATAGAGGACATTACTTGAGAGAAACAAACCAAACACAGAAAGATAAATCTGGCATGATTTGAATTATACATGGAATTTCAAAATGTGGATCTTGTTAAGAGGAGAAGAGTGATCATTAGAGTTTTAGAAAAAAAGAGGAAGGGTTAGGGAATAAGTTGGTCTAACTGGTATTTTGATTGTTAACTTTTTTTGTTTAATTTTTTTTTAAGTTGTAGATGGACAATGTCTTTATTTATTTATTTATTTTTATGTGGTGCTGAGGATCGAACCCAGTGCCTTACACATGCGAGGCAAGCCCTCTACCACTGAGCTACAATCCCAGCCCTTAATTGTTAACTTTTAAGAAAAAGTTTGTTAATTTATCAACATGCACACTCTACTACCACACTACCTGCTGGAGTATTGTTAAAATTCCTTTGAATCTACAAATCAAAAAGTTAATATTTTATTGTACAAATTTATATATATGTATATATTATGAACACATTATTTGCTAATATTTCTATTATATCTATTAATTTCACTAGGTAAAATATTGGAATTTTCTCTGGTAAGTACTTGTACCTACTTTTATTGGTTATTTGAAGGTATTTGTGATTTTCTGATAATAATACAAATAACCATTTTTAAATATTTAATTTTCTGTGGGAGATACATAAAATATAATTGGAAACCACCTATGTAAAGTTGCTTGCAGCAAATCTACAAATTTTAGATATTAATTATAATAAATTTCTACATATTAGTAATCACATTTATCATAAATAAATATTGGTAGAATTTCTTCTTTATTAATACATTTTTTCATTCTTGGCCATAGATAGAATTCTAATATGATTCTGAACAAGAACTGTTAACAGAAATTTTCCCTCAGAGGGAATGGCTTCATATATGTATTATACCAAGTATTTTTTCCTTAAGATATTTTTAATAGAATAAAGAAGTTACTTTTTTAATAATTTACAAATATTTTCATAGTAAATTTTATCAAATTATATTCTATATTTATTAAGATGATCATATGACTTCATGTAATTTTTTTTAAAATCTGGTGAATTACACTGAATTTTAAATGATAAATTACATGGTTTTCATTTCTAGAATGACTAAACTTAGTTGTGCTGCAATTTCCTTGGGTTTGCTTTTGAATTTGCTTTGTTTACTTTTTAAAGGAACTTTGCATTGAGCTTATGAATGAGATTAACTGGAAGTTTTCTTTCTCAGAATATCTTTGCCAAGTATAGGATTATGTTAGACTCCATGAAACAGGGGAGGGCATTTTCCCTGTATTCTATAATCTAGAATTATTTGTGTAAAAATTGGTTGTTTTTAAAATTTGGAAGAATTCACCAGTGCAGCCATCTGACCTTAGTTGTTTGTTTTGTTGTTTGTCCTGGTACTCTCCCTTGTTGTGTGGGGATGGCTCAAATTATATTTGCCAATACTTCAGTAGTTGGAAGATCCTATATATGTCACAATTAGGAAGTTTTGTTTTAAAAGAGATGTATCAATACTGTTTAAGTTTTGTGTTAGGTTGGTCTATAGTATTCTCAAGGTTCTCTTATTTATTTTATATCTGTATCATTCATAATGATAACACATTTCTTTTCCCGATAGTGATTATATTAGGTCTTCTGTGGTGACCTTTAAAAATGATACTTTTTCAATTTCACACATGATTTTCTAATACTCATTTTTTCCTGATCAGTGAGTGTCTGAATAGATTTCTTGTTGATGTGTAATTCTTATTGACCCAAAATTCAATACATTATTATGTCATTTTACAATCCCATTTCTATTTATAATAAGCCAGCTATACAATTGTTTATAATGTGAGTAATGCTAATTAATCTTATCAATTAGAACTTCAGTAAACCCCTCAATAGAACAGTAATAGAATGAGAGGGCAGTTAATGCAAAGGTGTTACAGGATATCCAGAAGTGTGAATTCTATTACTAATGGATGGAAAATTGACTCTGGTCTATATATTGCAAAATACAATGAGGAAGTCCCAAGTATCCAATTTTCTTCTTTTATGTTCTATTAGATTTTAATAAATTTCAATAAAACATCAAACAGCTTTTAGTATACTTAATATTATTCTGAGATAATATGCAGTTTTAGATAAGTAAATCACATTTCTTCTACATTTTGCTTTCATCTACTTAGTGAGTCCATTATGTTTTTCCTCTTCAGAGGTCATTTTTATTAGATATCATTCTTTATGCTCAAACACACTAGTTTTTATTTTTAGTCATATCTACATTTCCTATAAGATTCCGAAGTAGTAGAAACAAAAACAAAATTCCTTAACTTTTATAGCTATTTTAACAAATCTTTTTATGTGTTAGGCAAGTTTTTGCAAGGAAAACAATCTGCTATGCTTGCAGAAGCAGCTCAAAAAGATGCAATAAAATTCCTACATGGTTTAACATTTAATAGGAAGGAAAAAAGAAATGACAATTTTTTAGATAACATATGAGAATCACCACATTGAAACCTGAAGGAAATATTTGCTGAGAATACTCAGTTCAACAGTTTTCTTCATTTCACTGGTTTAAGTTGAATTCTCTCTCCTTGGGTGAACAGAAACTTCTCAGACCAAGCATTTATATTTAAATTTGTGTGAAAAATTGCATATTCAACTAACTTAAATTTTATTTTTATCTTGTTTATTGTACCAGGTTCAATAAACATTAATTTTATATCTGTCACAAGAATTCTAATAATACATACTTCATAGATAAACTGAGTAAATTAAAGTGATTATTGATTGAACATATATTCATTTTTTGATAATATAATGAAGTTATATTATTTCTTTAATGGTCACATCTGACCTGGAAAAGAGATTGAAACTTCCTAAAATAACTTTCAAATTATTTCTGTCTTAATGTAATTGCTCCTGTAAATGTAATGCCCAGCTAGTTTATTGATCACAATTACAGTGTGCTTTTTATACTCCTGCACTGTTGACTACCCTTCACTGGTACATTAACTCAAATCATTTAAAACTCATTTTCTTTTCCCTTAACTCTATCCTAATAAAATCTTACAAAGTTATGAGTTCTTCTTTAATATCCTTCCCTACCAAACACGATTACTGATATTGCATAGTAGTTAAGTATATGGGCTTTGGGATCTGACAAATCTAGGTTTTCGCTTAAATGCTACGATTTTTAAATTTGGGGAGTTTAGTAGTCTAAATTTAGTTAAATTTTATAGCAGCAGACTACCTTATTTCTAACATGGTAATTAGAATATATCATTCTGCATTTTAAGTATTATATGTACAACTTGTGAACATTATTAAGTAGAATTCAAAATGTAGTGAGTCTAATTGCCTTCTAGTTGATGTGGTAAGTCATTAGTATTTATGCATCTGGACCTCTGAGTAAAATCATAGTACTTGAATACTTTTAATGCATAGAATACTAAAACTATTCATGGACATCAGCTTTTTCCTTGTTATTATGATCTCTTTCTTTTTCTATCATTCTAATTTATCTCATAATTATAAGTAAAGCTATCTGTTGCCAGAGGTAGACAGGACAAACTTTATCAAGTGATTAATAAATGGAAAATGCAGTGAAAACCTTAACAATATAACTCCATTTCTAAATGATCATTTTGTAAGGTATATGCAAAAGAGTCAGTGGGCAATTCTTATTCCCATGAAACTTGAGAAATCGGTTTGGGTGATTCTAACTTTCCTTGTGATGACAGATAATTAGAAAGTGTTAACAAAATATTTGCATTAAGAATAGAATCTAATTCATGGTGATAATTACATTATAAACTGAAAAAATGTGAAAAAATTCTTTTTCAATAATAGGTAAGCATCAATTTTTAATATACCAATGATAAATGTTAGCCTACTATTAAAAATTAATTTGTACAAAACTCCAAACCCACCATCATAGTTTGTTATGTGCTTCAATAACAAAGTTCATCAGATTGGGTAAGTTTATAAAGAAGAGAAATTTGCTTGGTTCATGGTTGTAGGACCTGGAAATTCCAAAATTGAGGGGCCACAACTGATAAATATGTTATTGCTTCATCATCACATGGTGAAAAGTAGAAGGGCAAGAGAGTGGAAAAGAGAGAAGGAGTCAGAGAGAGAACAACAAACTCATCATTTCATCAGTAATTCACTAACAGGATAACTAACCCACCCCCATGATCCACCCCTGAATCTACTCATGAAGGTGTAGTTCACATAACCTAACCTTTTAGGGATCCTGCCTTTTGACACTGTTGCATTGAGGATTAAGTTTCTAACACACAAATTTGGAGGGGCACGTTCAAACCACAGCACTCACTTATTCTTAGGCTTTCAGAATTAGAGCATGTGCCACAGTTTAAAATACCCTCTGTCTTATTCTCCCTGAAAGGAACTGTCATCACTAATCTAACATAAAAATGCAATCAAAACAGTGTTTAAATTAGAAATGGAAATTATCATTTCCATCATTTCTAGATTATTCCTTTTTCGTTTTTCCAACATTGTATCCTGTCTTTTGTTTCATTTTTTGGAAGAAGAAATTCACCATGGCACTTGTGAATTTATTAGAGACAACTAGGTGTGTGCAGACATGGGGAATCCTCACAGGCATAACTTGCTTTGATTTAACTTTAGCAGGTTTATCAGATCTGAATGTCCTAGAATATCTTTTAGCTGTATATTTCTTTTTAGTCAGTAATATTGATGAGTATTGTTAGTTTCTTTTGGTTCATTTTGGCTTCTGAATAATCACAGGTTACTATTGGGCACTTTGAATACGATAACACAGAGGACAAACTCAGCAGTGGATTCAGCAGGCAATAGTGAGAGGCTGTTGCACACAATGATTTATTATTTGATCTTTGTTTTAAAGTATTTTGATTCTAATGGAAGCAAGAGTATTGGTTAGAGGAAGAAATCACAGGAATATATTTATATGGAAGAAGCCACACTGTTTTGTTTGCTTTGTTTTGTTTTACTTTGCTTTGGCGCTGGGGCTTGAATTCAGGGCCTTGTGCTATGCTGGGGCAGCACTCTACTACTGAGCTACATCCCTAGCCAAGAGGCAACATTTTTAATGGTTACCAACTAAATAAGCATACAGAGAGTCTTTAAGGAAAGTGCAAATAGTGAGTATAGAGTTATTAGTGAAAAAATTTAGCTGTCAATACATAACTACCAAAAGTATTGCTTTATATGTTTATCCCATTCATTTCTTTCTTATAGATTGTGTTCATATGTGCCCACTCCAATACACACCAGCAGCTTTTAAATTTATCTTTATAATCATATTCATGCACTATATTCAGTGGTGAAAAATATTCTTGTATCTGGCTTTTCACTTTAATACTAATGTCATAAAAACATTCTGGGTTAATTTAAAAAATAAAAAGGAGATGTCTCTCTAATAGCATGGCTAATATTAAGAAAGCTACTTTCTTTAACTTTATCATGGTAATTAGGTTAGCTTTGGCTGCAGACAAACAATAACATTTCAGTGACAAAATAGTGACATTTACTTCTCATTTATGTTTCTGTGTTGGCTGATGTTAAGCTCTAGGCTCAACTCAGACTTGTTTCCAGGAAGAGGAATGGATGCAAGTCTACTCCAGACATCTTTTATTCTCCTTCATATGATGCAAATTATTTTTTTCTCATAACCGTCTCAGAAGACAAGGAAAAGTCCAACTACACAAGTGCATTTCAAGTGACTATTACACAAGTCTATATCTATATTTTATTTCATAAATCTATATTTATATATTTCTTTAATCAAACAAGTTATATGCCTGAATCCAGCATAAGTGAAGTAGAGGACCACACTCCTCTCACTCCCACAGAAATAAAGATGATGAAATGTGAGTATTCCTTGCTGAAAAATAGGCAAGTCTACCAGGATTTTTCAAAAAGACTGATAATAAATTTATATTGTTATTTAGAGAGCAAGAGTTGCAAAACTTGCATGAAAATGAAAAGAACTAAAACATATGAAGATAAATTTCTTCATACTTAGCTACTACTAGAATACTAAATACAAGTCACAGTGAACAATTGCTTACTTCAGAGCAAAAGAGAAATTGTTTGGTCATTTCCCTAAATGCACTAGTTTAAACTAAAAAACTGGGACCTAGAGATATAAAACATGGTGAATGATTATTTTCTAAATGAGAATAACACACCAATTTGTTATGGTTATTTACATTTTCAACAACTTTATTAACATTAGCCAACAATGTTGACTGCCAAATAGAATAAAATTCTGATAAAATAAAGACTTCTATAGAGATTATTGCAATCAGTAAATATACTATAAAATCAGACTCCAGTGCATACTTGAAACTATTTTGGATGCTGTTAACTTATATTATATTAATATTAATAATAAATTGTCAAAAATATAGCATAGTGGATGTTGGATTTTGAATATTAAGAAAAGAAATTTTTATACTTTTATTTAATTTAAAAATGCTACTTATTGATACTGTTCTCCATAGCTCCTCTAATCAATATATAAACTTGTAGTAAAGTTCTGGAATCAGGTGAAAAATTAGTTATTAAATACAGTAAAATTGCTATGCCATTTTATAGGGGCTAAAAGGGAAAGGAGAGAGAAATTGAGCAAAAAAAGAAAGAAGAAAACAAAGAAAAAGCAAAACAGTAATATATTCCAAGGTAAAAAGAAGAAAAAGATGAATGATGGAAGGGGGTGAAACAGTGGCAGGTAATATAAGAGAGAAAAGAGTGGGTAAGAGAAAAAAGTGAAAACCTGAGCTAAGATAACAGAGATAGACTTATTCAAATTAACACTTCTAAACATTAGAAAAAATACAATCAAATGGGTTGAAAGCACAATATTGGATACTAGATTAACTATCATATAAAAATGAAGACTGATACATATAATGATCAATATGGACATTAGAGCTATTTATAGTAAACCATGTCAAAGTGAAATTATTGAGTCTTGGTTTGTATTTCGTAAGGATTTGGGACCTTTTGAAGATTCCACATTCTTAGGTTCTGGATCCCTCCAGAGGTGCTGGGGCATCAGAGCCACTCCTCTATCTTTTATGGACCTATCATTCACCAGTGTTTCCTGATTCTCATTTGTCAGTCCAGAGACCTGAGGCTGGATGCTTGGAGGGTGAAATGCTCTGCCTGTTGACTCTATTGTGTTTAGGAGCTCAGGATACTGAACTTTGGGATGTCACTCTGATTGCTGCAGGTCACTGAGCGAGCACCTGCTTTCCTCCACAGAGTCTTCTTTAAAGTGGCATATACTTAGTGGCTATCTACAAACATGGGGCCTGTGTTTGTGGATAGTCTGTGGGTTATCCATAGGTAAGTCTGTACAAACATCCCCTATGTCCAAAACAGATTATCTGGGTACTGTCCCTACTCCTGGGTAAAGAGACTCAACTGGTTTGTCTGGGTTCTAACTTCCACTGACTGAGGTTAGGAACCACAGGCACCGCTTCTCTCCACTGCCCAGGACAGAGACAATGTCCCACACCCATGTCCAAGTTCCCACCAGCTGGGACTGTGACCCCAGGCACAGACTAGTAGCGATCCCTCTACAAGTTTCTTCTGTACAGATTTTTGAGACTGCACTGCAGGGGTTCTCAGTGTGGTTTCATTTGCTGTTATATGAAGGTGGGGATATGCATATTGATTTAATTTCTCTTTAGGTGGGTGGCCATGCATGGGCTCCACAAAATGACTGCCATGCTCTGCATGGCTTTGTCCAAGATTTGGATGAAAGGGCTTGATTTCCTTCAATGACTACTGCTCTTCTTGCCAGCTATCATTAAAAGAGTGAGCTTCTGTGCTTTCCCTCTCCATCTTTCTCTCTGTGTTGCCTATCACCCCTCAACCCATCCTGGTTTGATTTTGGGGTTAAGGAAATTTGTCCATATTTTGTGTTCTGATAACAGAACTTCATGTCTCCCAAGGGTTGGACTGTCTAACATTGAGTCTTGGAGGATTCCTCTGTCACCCACCCCTTTGGCAGCTTTTCCTTCACTGCCTCCTTTCTGTGCTGTGGACGGGTCTGGGATGTCCACCTAACTGCCATCTTTGTTTATCTGTATCTCCAATTTTTGGTTTCCAATGCTCCCTTTGTAACCAATTTGTAGTTAGCTTTGCCTCCTCTATTCCTCAGGCTGCCCTGCTATATAGTTCAGGTCTGACATATCATAACATTTAGTTGTGCAATTACGTCTATAATCAACTAGCCAAATCAATTTCTTCTCAAATCATTAAATTGCATTATTGCAATGGAGAATGTTTTTGTCATTTTTATTCAAATGTTCATCTTGAATATGCCATTAATGTGATTGATTATACAATTAAAATGATACACTTAAAGTTAAAGCCTCTTTTGATATCTGCTAATGTCAGCCTTTTCTTCCGCCCCATTTAGAAATTGCTGTGATCTGTTTGGTGTGTGCATCTACAATTTTTTCCCTTATGAGCACACATTTGAATGTGGAAATTCATAGTACTAGTGTCTATGTGTGTTTTTGTTTGAATAATTGATATTATATTTTAAATATAATCTATTCTATAACTTTGGTATATATTTCAAATAAATATACACATTATACATGTATACATAATACATGTGAATACATTTCTGTGTTGCACCACATAATATGGGCATACCTGTTATGGTTTAGTTGTGTGGTACCCTTCAAAAACTCCTGTGTAAGACAATGCAAGAAAGGTTATGAGAGTCTTAACCTAATCAATGTTAATCCATTAATAGGGATTAACTGGATGGTAACTGTAGGCAGGTAGTATATGGCTGGAGGAGATGGATCCTTGGAAGAGTGCCTTTGTGTATATATTTTGTCCTAGTTGAGAAGAACTAAATGCCTCTCTTCCTGGTGTGATGTTATGACCATTCTGCATGATGTTCTGCTTCACCTTGAGTCCCAAGGAATGGAGTTGACCATCAATGTACTTAAACCTCTGAAGCCCTCAAATAAACTCTTCCTCCTCTTGTCAGGTCTTTGGGTCACAGCAACAAAAAGGCTGACTAAAACAATCCTTAATTTCTTTAATCATTTTCTAATAGCATGCCTGCATGTCTTCTTATTTTTGTCACTATTAGGGAAAAAAAAATTTTCCTAGATATTCGTGTACATATTTTATCACAAACCTATAAAGGCAAATATTTAGAAAACAACAAAATGGAAAAATGGATGAGATATAAATTATACACAATTATATATTAATAAAAATTTTTAATCTACTTTCTGTAAATCCATTTTAATTACAAGTCTTAACAACATTTGGCATTCTTTTTTTTTTTGGAGAATCTATTTATTTATTACTCAAATATTTATTCATAGTATCATACCAGACTCTGAGGGATGCAATGGCAAACAAACCAGACAAGTTCCTGCCATAAAGGAGTTCATAGATAAGTGAAAGAGAACACACATCACTCAAATAATCATTTGGCATTCTTAAAAGATGGTGGATATGATAAATGTTTTTATTGACCATTTTATTATTTTTTCTTTTACTAGCATTCATAATTGTTTTCCAATTATTTGAGTTTCTTTTATTCATTTGCTTCATAGTAAATAGTTATATTTAGTTATCAATAGTAAATAGTTATCAATTCTGTTGAGTTCAACATGTGGCAAATGTTTTCTTTCAGTCTGTTATTTGTCTTTAATAATGCTCATGGTAATCTGGAATATTAATTTTGATGTAACCAAGTTTAGTATATTATACTTTATGACTTTTGCTTTTTATGACTTGCTTAATGTTTTATATTGCACAGTCCAAAAATTACATATTAATTTATTTTTATTAAAGACTTTTAAACTCATAATTTCAGAACCAAAATGCCTTTGCTAGACTCTTCCTATGAAATTTAGTGGCTATATAGCATTTTCCAAGAAAAAAAAAATCTCTGTCCTTCAGTTTCCCAACATACAAATTTAGAAGTATAATAATAAATGGCATGTTTATTGTAGTAAGTGGCATACTAGAGAAAAATTACTCACTTTGAATAGCTTCTGGGGCAAGGAAAATGCATTATATATTATAGATCATTTCCAAAGTGTCTGTTCTGTCCCATCGTTATATCACAAATCTGAATTTTAAAAAAAAATCTGAATAGAACTCAAAATGAAAAAAATAGTTATAGGCAAAAGAAAGGAATTAAGGCAGCCAAGTCATGAAAGGCCAAGACTTCAAGGCATTTGTGATTGCCAAGGCAAAAGCACAGCTGAACATAAGATCATGATCCGAATCTTTGAAAAAGTAGAAAGGGCTTTATTACTTGGTGCACAATGAAAACTATAATTATAAAATAGTTAATACATTCCTCAAAAGACTTGTAGGTAAATAAATAAATATATACACAGTTCTCTGATATCAAACATATTAAAATGTATACTTGTAGGTATAATTTTATATATCTAATGTTTTGATAACCTAAAAATAATAAACATATATATAACTTATTTTAGGCTGAAGAGCAATTACATATATAGAAATTACCAAATGGCTTGGCAAGCACATGAAACATAATAATTTCATAGATCATGATTAGATTTTAATAAAATGATTATTTCATATGTGGAAAAAAGTAATCATTTTTAACAAAAGCTAAACTTTTGGAATTTTTACATAAAGTTCTTTTCCTTTCCCTTTTAAAGAGATCATAAACTGACAATAACTTGTTGGTGCATTTGAACTTGTCATGTCTTTCTGTCTGGAACTATCAAAACATTGACTAGAAGATAGCCATCTTAACTATGATATAGAGACAGAGATTGACTTCTTTATTTTCAACAAGTATCCTTGAAACCAGATTGAGCAATTTAATTTTTAGTGATGATTTGTATGGTCTTCAAGTCATACATTAATTTCATATACTGTGTTGTATACAGGTGCAATTCCTTCATTTCAAGTAGAAATAGTTAGTTGAGATTTTATCATATCTGAATACAGATGGAATATATCTATATTATTGTGGGGATAACTTTATTATTGCAGGGACCATATACAAAAAACTGTCTCAATTCATGATCAGAAGTAAAAATAATAACAGAATTTTGGTTATGTTTATTTTGCTTATAATTTTTTAAAATGAATCACCAATCTTGTTATGAAGAAAAATTTCTAGATATATATTTCAGAAATATATGATGCATACTTTTAGAGTGTTCTACCAGTTAGAATGGTTTAATTTCATTTGTTAGCTGTTGAGAGGATTAATAACCGCTGACATCAATATTATTGCCTTATAGTGTCTGCATGGTTTTATTTTGTACATAGTATTTTGCACAAAAATATTTTTGTTTTGTGAAGAGAATAGTGGCAAGATATGATAAAATCTCAACCAAGCACAAAGGAATATTTCACAATGCTAAAAGAGCCATGCTAACTTTTTAAAATAAATGGTAAAATTCATTTAACATATATTTAATTATAATCCTATATATATAATTTACATATTTATATATTATTTTCTAATGAAAGCCTTTTCAAAAAAATACAAACATAGAGCATATGGTTAAAAAAAACACATTGGTTTTATCATGTCATCTGAAAAATCGTAACAAATAATTCATGTAGTCACTATATGAACATCAATAAATTTGATTGTTATAGTCACACAAAAGAATTCAGAAAAATAAATTTCAGTAGAATCTCTCAATTGTATTTCTTACTGCTTATATAATTCTTTGGCGATTATATCTCTATTTGGTGAAATAAATTATAAATATCTACAAAACCATAAGCAATAACTTCAGTGGCTAAAATTCCTAATGGACCATAAAAATTGGTCTAATTTTTATAATTTGCATAGGTCTGAAGAAAATATTCAACAAGAGATAGTTTGTTACTCAACTCTGCTTCATACAAAATATACATCCATTTGGAATAGATCTATGTTTTACTTAATACACATAAGTTCTATAAAAATAACATATAATCACTACTTAGTAAAAGTATTTGTAAAGTTCAACATAAGTGTAAGTTTTATAAATGCAAGAAAGCTTTAATCCATTCATTCTCATTCAACAAGTAAAAAATAGAAAATTGAAAATCTTCTGGACATTTCAAATGCACATAAGATATTCATAAGTGAAAAAGTTGGATAATTAAATAATCATTCTAATTTTTCTAATCCATTCATTCAATTTTAAAATAATTTATAGCAGAAATGAATTTTAATAAATAACCAGATCAATTCAAAATATGTTAAAGAATTTTAGATAGAGGACCTGAATACTAAAATGCATGTTTTTTAAAAATATGAAACAATTTCATTCTGCCATTCCTCCCTATCCCATACCTTCTCTCCCTACTTTTATCTACTTCCTTTAGTCCACTGATTTCTCTTCTATTTTCTTGGAATTCAATTGATCAAATCATGCTATGTACATATGAGAATATACCATGGTGAATTTTTTCCTTTATGTATATCCATAAAATAGTAATTTAAAAAGTTATAAATAAATAAAAGATCAGCAGAGTAGAGGAAGGGGAACAGGGGAAGAGAGAATGGGAGGGAAATGAGAAATCCTGAGGACTGAATTGGAGCAAACTATTATCCATTTTAGTATGATTATATTAAAATAAACCCAAATATGTACAGGTATAATTTGCTAATTAAAAATTTTAAAAAGGACTGGGGATGTAGCTCAGGAGCAAAGCAACCTTGGGTTCAATCCCTAGTGCCACACTCTACAAAATATATAGAGAAAAAGAGAGCAAATATTTCTCCCAAACTGTGAATTATCTTCTTATTCTCTTCAGATTATTCTGCAGAGCCAAAACCTTTTAATTATAATGAAGTCCAGTTTATCTTGTTTTCATAGATGCTACTTCTGGTGTTCTAAGTTCCTTCATACCCAAAGTCACATAATTTTCTCAGATATAATATCCTAGGAGTTTTAGAGCTTTGCATTTTACTTTTAGGTCTATGATCCAGTTTGAAATAATTTTTGTGGCTGGTATAAAGTTTGTATCTAGGTTCATTATTTGACATGTGGATGTGCAGTTACTCCAGCATCAAGCTTTTTTCAAACTATCATTTCTCCATTGTATTACCTTTGTTCCTTTTTCAAAGATAATTTGACTACACTAAAGCAAGCCTATTTCTGGGTTCTCTACTCTGTTCCATTGATCTATTAGTCCATTATTTAGCAAATGCCATACTCTTTTTATCACTCTAGTGTTATAGTAAATATTGAAGTTGAGTAGTGTGTGAATTATATATTAAAATAGAATTGCAGAGATTTTTAGATTTCTCATATACATCTGTCTTTATATTTAAACATGTGCAAATTAATCTAAAGAATTGGGTTTCTGAATCCCAGAAGTATTAGATTTTCAAATTAATATAGATCAGAGTTCTCACTAGTCTCACACTTTATCTATTTAGAATGAAGAACTGAAAGCCATAGGTGAAAGTAAAGAAAAATAAGACTTGCCATTCCAGCTCCCCAGTATGTTCTTGTATTGGAATGCTCTTGGTATTACAATGAAAGAGTTCAAGTTGGTGCAAAGAGTTACATATCTGTTACTAAATAATCACAATTCTTTTGAAAAATAGGTTTTTCCTTTACTTCGGTCAGGTTTTCCAGAGAAACATGCTCCAATAGTGGAATTATTGGTTAAATGAGGTGAAATCTATTGTAAAAATTTATTCTATAGATTTAAAAATGTTACTCTTTGGTTTACCAGGAATTTTGTCAATTACTTGTACAAAAAAATTATTGAACTACATTCTTTTTATTCCAGACAAAATTTTATAGCAAAGGGAGAAGAAAGATGGTATTGTAACCATTTCCATCCCATTGTGTAACACAGTGTTGCAAAAGTTGGAACATTGCAAATGGATATTGGTCAGAGTTCTCCTAGGAATACAACAAAACCAATTAGTTGAAAGACCCTAAGAGCACAAACTTTGATTTCTGGAAAAGAAGAAATTCTGCCTCAAGAACGCTGAGTTAATTCCTGCCTGAGGTCTCAGCCTGACTTAAGGATTTCCATCTTGCCAGCCCCATAATCCCATGAGCCCATTCCTTAAAATAAATCTTTTCTCTATGAATATGATATTTTACTCTTAAAATCTTTCAACTAATTAAGTGAAAATCAATCACATTATTTGTATTGTTACACTATAATTATACATAAAAGTGGGATTCGTGGTGATTTTTTTTGTTCAAACACATTATTAAAGGTAATATTACTTAAAATCATTTGATTATAGATGTTAGACACCTTTACAAGATGCTTTCTCAGAAAAATCTAGCTGTTATATGACTAAATAAGTATGTAACACAGCCTTGCCACATCAAGTTGACAAGTATAAATAACTACTTCCTTTGAGAATAGCTCACACCCTGATTCTAAATACACCAATTCTACTTGATAGTAGATTTAGGTTGAAAAACATGACTTTATTGTATGAATAGTAAACGGAGCCATTAACTCCAATATTTGAAATTATGCGAAGATGATATATAAGCTAGCCAATTATAAAATATAATGCAGACAATTTACATAGTGGGAAGCAAACTAAAATTTGGGGAAAAAATGAAGTAAAAACAAAACAGAAAGACCAAAAAGGAAAATTCTAGACACAAGAAAGTATATTACAGGGATAGATTAAGAGCAATTTCATGGAAGGTGTCCCTAAAAGCTATGGACTACTACTATGATTACTAACTATATTTGAGGTCTTGAATCAAGAGGATAAATTGCTTTTGTTTTATTCATTTAAGGCATAGTTGTCTTCTGAGAACACATTCATATTCATTATTCTACTATGTGGCTCTGGTCTTTTTGAAATTCTTTTATGACTCAATATGCACTGCAGTGATCATTTTTTCTTAAATTTTCACATTCTGTGTCATACTTGTGTTTCAGGCACGCAGAAATCCATTGCACATGCACTCATATACAGACCACAATATTTTTGAGCAACACTGTCGAGGAAGAGTCATCTTATCCTACTGTGCAAAAATTTATTTTCTAACTAGTCAGTTACACAGCTGACTTCAGTAGTCAAATGGGACTTTAATTCATTTAAGGAACATGGAATCAGCTGGAAGGAATGCCAATATAGACAATGTATTTTTTAGCAACTTAGAATAATTTAGGTCAACCTAGATATTCTAGCTCTCATTCTGGGTTTGAAAAAGCAAAGATGACATTAAATAACATTGCTTACTTTTTTTTTTTTGGTACCGGGGATTGAACTCAGGGGTACTTGACCACCGAGCCACATCCCCAGCCCTATTTTGTGTTTTATGTAGAGACAGGGTCTCACTGAGTTGCTCAGCGCCTCGCCTTGCTGAGGTTGGCTTTGAACTCGCGATTCTCCTGTCTCAGCCTCCCTAAGTGCTGGGATTACAGGCTTGCACCACCGTGCCCAGCTGTTTACTTTATTTTAAAACTGATAATAATAATTTTGAATTTGATAGAGAAGAAGTCAGAAAAGTGTGTGATAATGAAGCAATTTTAGAAACTTGGAGAAAATAAGTTTAAGAAACGGGAGTTATAATGGGAAAGATTTAGGGAGCTTTCACCAACAATTTGAAGAGGGTTTCCACTATGGGAAGTGTGAGTCTCAGCAGGAGCATCTAGTAAATTCTGTGAATCAGAAACATCAAGGAGAAAACTGGGCATAGTTGTCAGAACAATGCCCATGCAAGGAGTGAAATATGTTTGGAAGAAAGAATTGGAGGTTTTAAAGACATTTATGTCATTTAAAAGAAGAAAGGCAATTTTTTATAAAAGGCAGAAAACCCTGTAGTGAAAAGCAAAAGAGAGAAGTGGGGAAATAAAGGATATAGAAAAAAAGAAAATATAATCCCTCTATCCCCTAGAGATCCAATGTGACTGCTACATTAATTAAAAATGATGAGGTAGGTGTCACAAACTCTTACTAATATTCTTCATCCTGTTTTCATTTCTACTTTCTTTACCTCTCCTCTTTCATATATTTCTGGCATTTGATCAATACCATTTAGAAATAACTGCTGCTGCTGCTGCTGCTGCTG
>CM053404.1:122730931-122763627 GCA_028644305.1 Xerus rutilus | reverse complement strand
AACTATGCCAACTGTCGTGAGTGGCACAATTAATAATTACTCGGAGGTAGATTGTCTTTAAATGCAAGTGTATATTCAATCACACCAATCACAAATATATAAACAATTAATGCAAAAGGTGTTGGGTGTGCTGAAGCACCCCAACTAGCATTCAAGGCACACTAATTAAACACTATAAGCAAGTCATGCTCTCCTAGGGCAACTAAACTCTACAAGCAATTCACACAATCCTAGGGTAACCATGAGCTCTAAAATACCCACCACCCCAGAGTCATGCAACTTCTCTTAGCCAAAGAGCAGATATCTTTGGTGGCTCTTTTCAGCCCTATCAATTGTAACCAGTCATTGCTAAGCATGCCTATGACTAGTGACCCTTAGAGTCCCTTATCCATTGCAAACAGGCATGACTAAGCATGTCAATGGCTGCTGTTCCTTATGGCCAGCAACTTAGTGAGTCCCGACATGTCCAGGCATGTCTATGGCATATGGTCCTTACAAAGTGATAACAAACTTTTCCAAGGAGAGAGAAGGGGGCCATAGCTGGTACCCTGGTATGCCAAGAAGTGAGAGAGTTCTGTCTTTTTTATATTTCCTAGGCTTCCTTTTTTCTCCTGCTCTCTTCCCTTTCTCTACTTCCTGCTTAGTGAGTAGGCCCAGGAGATGCTTGGTGGGATGGCCAAAATGTGAGAAGCAGATGGATAGGAAAAGGGCATAATTAACTACTTTATAACTCTTTGTAGGGAGGGACAAACCCTGGGACAGGTTACCTTAGCCACAGATTGGAGTGGGACAGATTATCTTGATAAGGGTGGAGGAAGGGCTCTGAGATATTAGCATTTCAATTCCTCTCCAACTTCCCAGACCCAAATTGGCCTCAGTTCTGACTACTTTTTTTTTACCTTTAATTCTGACTACTCAGTTCTGACTACTTTTCTTTTTACCTTCAATCTCACACATAAACACTCTCCCTCCCCCCCCCTCTCTCTCACACACACACACACACACACACACACACAAAACCTCTTTTTTCCTCTCTCTCCCCTCAACCCCATCTCTCTCTTTCTCTCCTTCTCACACAAACACACACACCTACACACACAATTGAGAGCCAGATCCTGCACTAGGAATACAGAAATCATTATCCCTTAAAGAGTTAAAGATAGTATATCAAGAAAATTCTGACAAATTTTGTAAATTCTACTTATGTCAAGGAGCTAGAATTAACTGGGAATGTATCTACCTGGTTTGGAAGATAGGTTTTACCTTAATCAGAAAGGTTAATGGATAGTCCTTATAAAATGACATCCCTAAGCTTGAGCTCTGAACTACTTCTAAAACTCACTATAGCACAATAAATCTCTTCAAGATAAACTACAGAAGAATTCTCTATTGTCAAAGACTAGTGCCACCCTAACTTTTCACTAATTCTATATAATGAAAATTAATACAGTATTATTAGTGACTTTGCTTCCACCTCTCAGTTTTGAGCTCTCTTGTTAGAGGGTTGTGAAGGATTTGGTGAGACACACATTTCTTTCCTTTAGCAGTGATGGTGTTTTGACTTGCTGGCTCCTGCAGATTTAACCAGTAGACACAGTTGACCTTTATCTCAATGTATAGCTCACTGTTCATCCATAGTGAAATGTACAATGTTGGTAATCATTTTCTTTTGAAATCCTTTCAGTTTGTGAAAGGGCAAGTTTAAAGAGTAGGAACAAACCCCCTTAGGAATACTTAGAACTCTGTATAGACTGCCTTTCATGGTATTCAACCTTTTACTTACAAAGGCCTCTTTTAGACTGCAAGTCTCACGCCAACTGCATCAAAGAGATTATGAAACAATACCTTCTGTCAGTCATTTCTTGCAATGTTGAAGGGACTCTCCATTGTGAGCTGAATGTTTGAAAATAAACCTGTAGAGAGAATGTTATCTAGGACCCAAAAAGGAATTTCCTGGTAACTTGGAATTCATATATGAATGCTATATTTGCCCAAATTATTGAAGAAGAACCAATTATGGTATAAATCCAAATGAAATGTATTGCTTCAATTTCCAATTTAAAAGTGTTTTTTTCTTAATGTTATCTATTCTATAAACATTTCATACCTTCATTTGACTTTTGGGTCACCATATTGTACCTGTTCTATCTGAAAAGTTGAGATTTTGAGTATATTTTTATTTAAATATAAAATTTATTCAAGGACTCTAAATGGCCATTTGGATTTCTAAGGTAGACCCAGATGGTACATAATTTGTATGATGTACCATCTGGGTCTACCTTAGAAATTAATTAAGTATTTTGTAATTAAGTATTTTGTTGATCTATTCTTTGGCCCAAATCATTAACACAGGTATAAAAAAGTACACTAACAGTGCATAAACTTTTCATGGGCCTACAAAGAAATTCAGGGAAATTCCATCAAACATAACAGCTCTGAACAGAGAACTGAGAGTAACCTGAATAATTTTCATAATAAAAGAGATTATTTATTACTTGAACCCTAAAAATAGATTCCTTATCACATTTTTTACAGGAATGATTCTCAAGATAGAAGTAACTACCTTGTGCACTTAAGAGATGACAGAGTTATCACTCAAGGAAGCTTCCCAGAGTAGCTAAGAGTGGTAGCATTTTGGAAAGATGCCATAGTCATCAAAGGTCTACTGACATGTTCTTCAGACACAGTCTTTCATGACTACTCACAATGTGCGAGCAGGGGGAGAAATTAAGCCCAGGTTTTCAAATATAATACACAGATCTAAGAATGTTTCTGTTAGTCCTAGAATGAGTGGGTTACTCACAATTTTGTGAACTCTCAAAGTGAGAACCAAACAGTAAAAATGCGCAGGTTATTAATATGGCCAACATAGCATCCTGGAAATTTGGAAGTTCATAAGGTTCCCAGTTCAATTTTAATAACTGAATTTAGTCCTGATTTTTGGAAGAATTGTACAATTTGTACTGTTTGTGCATATATTGAGCTAGTTATTAATGTTTTCCCCATAGAATGACATAGAGGACCTGACAGGCATGTTGAGTAGAGGTCCAAAAATTAGAACAATCCCTTTATTTTTCTGGAAGATTTCTTGAGAAAATTTGGGTGATATTTATAAAATTTACAGAGATGCATTATAACTGGAGGAAGGAGGCCTGGTGTACAGTGTACAAAAACAACAGGTTTTCTTTATAACTTAAGAATATGTCAATCCAACAAAAGAATCAAGGAGCAAAACATGAATATAGTTTTTAACCGCAGCCCCTCTTTTTGCATGATATCACCAGAAAGCTGCAACAGTTATGTAATTTTAGGGGGTCTATTAAGGAAATTATAAATTTAATTATATAAGTTTAATTATATAAATTTAATTATAAATTTAATTATAAATTTATAATTATAAAATTATATCACATCCTGGATTAACAGGTGATGGTCAGATGAAAGAATAGGTGACTACCAGAAGTTCTAGTAAGAAACTAGAGTCCATCATACTATATCATCCAAGGAAAGAAAAAACATATAACTGTGAAGGGATTCATGTAAGTATATCCAAGATTCTGGCAATCAAGAGAAGCACCAGACAGTGTACGGCATGAGGCAACTATCACATTATTGACTATGATCCAATTTTATACTCCTATTGGGTATGATAAGTTTTATACTGTTGTGATCTATCTATCATCAATTTATTTTGCGGGTGACATGAAAAGAAAGAAAAGATGGATTAAAATATTAGATTTTGAAAATGAATAATTCATAGTACAAATAGGCAGAAAACAGAAAAGATATAGGAGAACATAACACCTTCTACAAAAAGGATATAAGAGATATTTATAGTACACTTAACCCAACAACAGAATATTGATTCTTTTAATATGCATAAAGCACATAAATCAATATTAACAATATCCTATGACATAAAGCAAAGTTATCAAATTTAAAATAATTGAAATAATACTCAGTATGTTCTTTTACCATAAGGACTTAGATGAGAAAACAGTAAGATGAAAGAAAATCTCCAAAATCTTGAAAAATAAGCATACTACTAAATAATCTATAAATCAAGAAATTTAAAAAGGAAATAAAATAGACACATAATCATAGAAGGATAGTATGATTTTCTCTCTCCTATCAGCATTTAAAAATTTGTAGATTACATCTAAATCAGTACTTGGACATTGAAAACATTAAAAACACATTAGAACACATTACAGCCAGAGCTGAGGACAGTGGTGCATGCCTATAATCCCAACGAATCAGAAAGCTGAAGCAAAAGGATCTCGAGTTCAAAGCCAGCCTCAGCAAAAATTAAAAAATAAAAAAGTGAGGCGCTAAGCAACTCAGTGAGATCATATCTCTAAATAAAATACAAAATAGGGCTGAGGATGTGGCTCAGTGGTCAAGTGCCCCTGAGTTTAATCCCTAGTACCTTCCCGCCAAAACACACACACACACACGGAGACACATGAGAAATGTGGCATAGGCACAAACTAATAATCATTTTTACCACCTGGAAAATCTTGGGTGGTGAGGGGAGTTGGAGATCAAATAAACCAAAATCAAGTAAAAGGATGAACCTAATAAAGACAAGAGCAGAGATAATTATATTGAAAATCAAAACAATGGAAGAAATCAATGAGACAGAGCCATGTCTTTGAAATGATGTGTAAAATTCACAAATTATAATAACATTGATAAAGGAAAGAATAGACAAAATTTCAATATCAAGTATTAAATGGAATGTTAACTATGACAGATCCTGAAGACATCAACAGTGTAATAAGCAAATAACGTTGCTGCGTTTTGGGTATGACCTGCCCCTCCTTCAAGTGTTCATGTATTGGAAGCTTGATCCTCAGTATGGTGAGGTTTGCCAGTGGAATTTTTAAGAAGTGGGCTAAGTAAAAAGTTATTGCGGCAACAGGCGTGGGTCACGCTCTAGCTCGCTCTCTTTCTGCCGCCATCTTGGTCCCGCGTTCTCCGCACAAAATGCCCGGTGAAGCCACAGAAACCGTCCCTGCTACAGAGCAGGAATTGCCACAACCCCAAGCTGAGACAGGGTCTGGAACAGAATCTGACAGTGATGAATCAGTACCGGAGCTTGAAGAACAAGATTCCACACAAGCAACCACCCAACAAGCACAGCGGGCAGCTGCAGCTGAAATCCATGAAGAACCAGTCAGTAAAGCAAAACAGAGTCGGAGTGAAAAGAAGGCACAGAAGGCTATGTCCAAACTGGGTCTTCGACAGGTTACAGGGGTTACTAGAGTCACTATCCGAAAATCTAAGAATATCCTCTTTGTCATCACAAAACCAGATGTCTACAAGAGTCCAGCTTCAGATACCTATATAGTTTTTGGGGAAGCCAAGATTGAAGATTTATCTCAGCAAGCACAGTTAGCAGCTGCTGAGAAATTCAAAGTTCAAGGTGAAGCTGTCTCAAACATTCAAGAAAACACACAGACTCCAACTGTACAAGAAGAGAGTGAAGAGGAAGAGGTTGATGAAACAGGTGTGGAAGTTAAGGATATAGAATTGGTCATGTCACAAGCAAATGTGTCAAGAGCAAAGGCAGTCCGAGCCCTGAAGAACAACAGTAATGATATTGTAAATGCTATAATGGAATTAACAATGTAATCATCTGAAAGTCAAGACCTTTTTCTGATATTTCAAAAGGGTAATTGCAGCTTGGTTTGAAATTTGTACTGTTTCTATCATTAATAAAGTTATGGCTTCTTGTTGGATGAAAAAAAAAAAGTTATTGCGTCACTGAGCATGATGAATTTGCAAGACCATACCTATTAAGGGTATGCACTTCATTGACAAGCCCAGGAAGTCGTATGATTACAATGGATTGATGTAGAAATGTCACATGAGAAAACTCTACACCTATGGGTAAAAACACTTACAAAAATAGTAATAGAGAGTGTTACGGTCAAATGCAAAGAGCATTTGCTTAGGGTCTAATCCCAAACCAAGGAATAAGGGCTTTTGTTCTGAAATGAATATATTATGATATAATTAAGTAAGATGAGGCAATAAAGGAGCGGGGCATGCTGTTGTTTCAGTGTGATTTGTGTCCTTATAAGGAGAACGGGGCTGACTGCTGATTCAATGGCACTTATAACTTTATAAAGAGAACGGAATGAGCTGCTGGTTCAGTGGGGCATGTGTCCTTATGAGAACAGGGGAAGCAGCTGATTCTTATAAGGACAGCAGGGCAAGCTCCTGAATAACTGTGCCTTGTATCCTTCTATGATTATCCCTATCCTATCAAATTAATTTTTTGAACTTCCATCCCTTTCATTATAGGTTTGTTCTACAGATATTTCTGTGTAGTTTCCAAGGGCCACCCCATTAACATGAGAAAGAGAAACAATGCTGGTGGAACACACAGCATTAGAACTTCAGTAACAGAGAGAATGCTGTTCTTGTACATCTCAACCCCGGTCTTCCTCAGATGCTGATGTCACAATGTAACTTGTATCCATTGTGCATGGAATCAAGGCTGAGGTGGCATATGGGGCCCTGTGTGCATCAGCATGGTGAACAAAGTTTTAGACATGCCCTGAGCCAGCAAAGTTTCCCATAATATCTTTTCAAAAAAATATTCTCTTCTATATCCTGGAGCCCTTAGTGACTATGGTTTTGCAAATAAATGGATTATTCTCAGTTCATTTTTCCTATAGTGTTTGTGAAAAGTACCTGGCACCACTTTAGGGATTGAAATCTCTTCAACAAGCACATTTTTCTCATACTCAGCTTTACATGTACCTTTTTGGACAAACTGCAAGCTTTTGAAATCTTTTATCTCTCATTTTTTATCTCCCATTCTCACAGTACAGCAGACTAAAAGCTGCCAGCAATATACATGGAAGTGACTGAATGCTGTGCTATCTGGTAATTTCTTCCAGAAGATTAATTAGCCCATTGCTTTAAAATTCAGCCTCACATAGAGTCTCAGGACATGGACAAAATGTAATCAAGTTCTATGTCAGGACATAACACAAGTGATCTATAGTTCAGTTTCAAATAGAGTCCTCATTTTCCTCTGAAAGCTCTTGAGCAAGATTTACATTTCTTTTGGTATTCTGGTCTTCTGAGCTCCAACCAGAAACACCAATAAACTTTTCTTAAAACATTCTAAAGCTTTTTCAGCTTGCATCTCTAAACATTAAAATTTTTTACTGCAAACCATCCTCAAAGTTTTTTAATTCACATGATCAGTTTAGTCAGAGCTTCTGGTACTTCTGAGTACCAGTTTCTGTTTAATACAGCTTTCGCATTATTGTAACCAAATCCTCTGACAAGAGAAACTTTGAGGATGGACAGTTTATTGAGCACTCATGATTTCAGAGGAGTCAGTCTATATATGGCCAATTCCATTGCTCTGGACCCAAGGAGACTCAGCACATCATGAAGGTAAGGCCCAGTGGAGGAAATCTGCTTCTCTTATTGGAATAAAGAAGCAGAGAGAAAGTGGTCACAGGAAAGAACAGCCTTCCAGGGCATGACTCCAGTGACACATCTCCTCCAGCCATAACCCACTTGCCTACAGTTATCATCCAGTTACTCTGAAGAAAGTAGAATGATCTGATTAGATTACAGAATTTACAATCCAATACTTAAGCACTGAATATTTCTGCATTAACACAGGAGTATTGGGGTGACACAGGAGTATTGGGGTGACACCTCTTATCCAAACCATAATAGGCAGTAACCTATCTACTCAAAATATTGAGGCAGGACAATCACACAGTCAAGCCCACCCTGAGAAACTTAGTAAAATTTTCTTTCTTGCCAGGCATGGTGGCACATGCCTGTAATCCCAGTGCTTTGGGAGGCTGAGACAGGAGAATCGTGAGTTCAAACTCAGCCTCAGAAATGGTGAGGTGCTAAGCAACTCAGAGAGATCTTGTCTTTACATAAAGCACAAAATAGGGCTGGGGATGTGGCTGAGTGGTCGAGTGCCCCTGAGTTCAATCCTCAGTACCCAAAAAAAGAAAAAAATAAATAAAAAGAAAATATGCTCTCTTTAAAAATAAAAAAATTTTTAAAAAGGTGGGGATGTACTTCAGTGGTAGCACACTTGCCTGAGATATGTAAGACCATGGCTTCAATCACCAGTATGTACCCCCTGCAAAAAGAAAAAAATTAATAAATAAAAGTGTTTGAGGGATTGAGGTCAGTCCTTCTCCTTCTTTCATGTGAGAATACAACAAAAAGTGATTTGACTTTGAATTTTTCAGTCATCAGAACTAGGAGAAATTAACCTGCTAATAAATTACCCAGTCTAAGGTATTTTATTACAGCAGCACAAAGAGACTCACTCATCTGGACATGCTTCCATCTCTTCCCCCTTTGGGAAGAACATTTTTGCTGGTTCTAGGATTCTTGCTTCCACATTTTGTCCTTTATCACTTTGAAATGGATCAACCCAATGCTTTTTAAATTCCAGGGCTTCTAATGAGAAGTCCCTGGAAGGAATGTATGGGGAAATTATGAAGACACCTTCCTCCCTCTTAAGACCATAAGTGTTAAGACAGCGCTCTACAGTGTCTTAGGGAACTGAGCATTTTGTTATAGTATCAAGATGAGAGTGAGATACAACCATATTTGGACACCAATTATTTGGAAGAAAAATAAATTGCATACCTTAAGTGTAGATATGATAAGGTTTTCCACAGCCCAGAGTTATTAGAAAGTTTTAGACTTGAAATGGCCAGTTCTTTTGTAGTACTGTACAAATTTTAATTTTTAAACAAATATCAGTCTCCATAATCCATGGAAGCAAAAAGCCTCTGGAGTCCTTTTTTATTCTTATTGTGAACATGGAGAAAGTTCTGGAGGCCCCAAAGGGAGATGGCCACTGGGGGTTATGGCCAGGCATGATTGGGCCATTTCTTGCTCTGATCTCATAAGGAGCCATTATGAGGCAGTTTCAAGCAGCAGGTATATAAGAAAGTGGCTGCGGCTGGGTTTTTGTCCACAAGTACAGGAAGCTCTTGGTGGTGACCTGTCGGACTCCCAGATAGTTAGTGCGTTTGGTGGTTGGTGGTTGGTTGTTGGCGGTTGGCGGTTGGCGGTTGGTGGCTGTGGTCTTGGATTTTGTTTTTTTGATTTGGGTTTGTTGTTTTGTGTTGTTTTGTTTTTTGATTTTGATTTATTGTTTTGGTTTGTTATTTTTTTTTAAGCTAGCATCCTTAGTTGGTGTTCCTGCTTAGGATGTTTAGCCAGAGTAGTGAGAGTAGTGTAGCTGCGTTGCAGGGGCCAGGCTCCTGCAGCGTGTCAGCCTTCATGGACCACTTTGAGTTCATGAGGCTCATTGGGCGTGGTGCTTATGGCAAGGTGAACCTAGCCCGCCATCACCTCACTGGGGCAGAGGTGGCAGTGAAAGTCCTAGAATTGGTCACGCAGAACATCCCAGTCCTCTGCGAACCGAAGGTGCTAATGACCCTGGAGCACCCCAATGTGATCCGGCTATTTCAGGTTATTGGCACTGAGAACAAGGTCTACATGGTGATGGAGCATGCAGGTGGGGGACAGCTGCTTGAGCACATCAAACGTGGCATGCAGGAGGAGGAGGCCCGGAGAGCTTTCAGGCAGATACTGTGTGCTGTGGGCTACTGCCACGACAAGGGCATCGTGCACCGAGACCTGAAGCCAGAGAACATCATGCTGGATAACAGGGGCAACATCAAGCTGATCGACTTTGGTGCCGCCACCAGGTTCAGGCCTGGGCAGAAGCTGAGGAGGTTCTGGGGTACACTCCCATACCTTGCCCCTGAAACTGTCTTGCGGGAAGAGTATGAGGGACCCCCAGTGGACGTCTGGAGCCTGGGTGTCATTTTGTATTGTATGTTGACACAGAGCCTCCCATTCACAGCCACCACCTCTGAGGACATGCTGCTACGGATTGTTCTGGCAAGGTACAGTGTCCCTCCCTATGTGCCCGTCAAAGCCCGAAGGCTCATCCACAAAATACTGACTGTGAAGCCCAAGAAACGGCCTACAGTCAAGCAAATTTCTCAGCACCCATGGCTGAAGCAGGGGGAGGAGTATTCACCCCCCCAGTGTAGCGAGGCACTCCCCAAACACCCAGACCCTGAAATAATGACACTGATGGTTGACATGGGTTTCGATCTACACCAAACCTGGGTATCTCTGGCCAAGAGAAAGTTCAATGCGGCCATGGCCACCTACTTGATTCTCCAGCACCAGAAAAGCCAGGGGGTAGGGTGCATGTTCCAGGGGAAGCCTGTGCCTCGCAGGGTTATGTCTCACCAATGCTCCATGGACCTTTCTGTTGTCCCTGTCCTCCCAAAGAGGAGCACAAGTGAGCCTGCCCTTCACACCTCCCCCTTGCCCTGTGAGCATCAGCAGCTCGAGGAGGACAAACAGCCAGGGCAGGAGGGCATCAGAAGGGCCAGCCTGCCTGCTTTTCCTCTGGGCTTCCTGCCGACAGGGGCCCCTGCTCCCCCTGTAGCCTCCCAGTCTGACTCGATGACCTACTTGCCCAAACGCTGGAGGATCCTGCTCAGGTTGGTTGGAAGAGCCCGCAGCAATTCCTCCCAAGATACATCAGCAGGGCAACCTGGAGACAACAGGAAGGGCTGGACTAGGAGGATCGCTACCTGTGTCAGAAGTCTGTGCTGTTGCATGCCCCGCGTCAGCAATAAAGTGGTTCCAATGGCACAGAGAAGACCCGTGCGGATCAATAGGCGTGTCTCCAGTACAGTGGAAAGCTCAGCCAGATCAGACCAGCAGGCAGCCTGAGTCTCCTCTGCCCCCACCTGAGGAAGACATCAGAGACTGTTCTGCCTGGGACACTTCACCCTGCCCTGCCCCTTTTCCCTTTCTCCCATTCTTTTGATGTTTCTTATAAATTGGTTTCAGATAAATTGTATAATAAAATTATTGTTCCAAAGACTTAAAAGTGTGCTGATTCAAAAACAGGAGGGGCCTCAGTGAGGGCAGCTCCCACCAGCCCTTGACTCCCAGGCTTAGATCACTGTGCCTCTCTCTCCAGTGTAGTTAGACTTCCCTGCCCTGAGTATATATGGGGACTCACTTGCCTTGAGCAAGTCCATTTATTTGCTTTAACCTAGTATAGACAGACTTGCTCCCCTCAATCCAGTATGAATGGAGTCTCTCCCATTGAGCCAGTGTAGACATGACCTTTATCTGGTGACCATGGCCAAGAGGAATCCCTCCTTTAGGCACGTGGGCAGAGTGGGTGGCAACTGTTGGAGAAATCACATCTGAGAAGGCATGAGAGACCTCAGAGTGTTCTTATGGCATCATCTTCATGACACTGTGTGTAGGGAAGGAAGAGGTGGGCCAGTGGGCAGGAGCAGGCCTACCTATAGCAATGGCTGGGTGTCTTACTGCCTGCCATGCAGCCTTCCCACCCAAAAATCATTTCATGACTCTTGCTAAAGGTATTGGAAAGGGAATACACAGGATTTCTAGAGTGGAGATGTCAATCCATTTTATGGATGCAGTTTTACAGAAAGGCAAAGTGAACCAATGTGCAATTGCTTTCACCTCTGTGTTCTATTAACGCAGTTTTAGAAACCCAAGTGTGCACAAATGAAAAACAGGAAATGGTCAGGCTAGTCAAGGGGGCAAATTTGGGCACCTTCCATTTCTCACATCTCCACTCGGAGCGCAGCTGAAGCTGCTTTGATGGGAGCTTCCTGATCTTCCTCTTACTGGTCAGAAATGGATACCTTTTTAAAGTGTATGTTAGTGTTATGTTCTTTTTCATCTTTTTGGTTAGATTTATTTCTAATTTTCTTAACCTATTGTAAATTGGAGATTTTTCTTAATTTCCTTTGCAGCTCTCATTGGAGTATAGGAAAGTGATTTGTTTATATGTTTTGATCTTCTATCCTGCTACTTTGGTAATATTTTTTGTCAGTTCTAAAAGTTTTTTGGTGATTTGAGGAAGGGGGTCTTTCATTAAGAGGAAAATGTATTCCTCTTTGTATCCCTTTAATTTTCTTTTCTTGCCTGATTTCTTTGGCTACTTTTTAAAGGTCTATGTTGAATAATAGTGGGGAGAGTGGAAATGCTTTGCTTGTTCCTGCTTTCAGAAGAATTGCTTTAAGTTTTTCTCCATTCAGTATCATGTTGGCCTTTAGTTTGTCATATATAGGCTTTAAGATGTTGAGGGTAGTACTTTCTGTCCCTAGTTTTGCTAGTGTTATAAAATGAATAGGTGCTGGCCTTTGTCAAATTCATTTTCTGCATCTATCACTGTAATCCTGTTATTTTTTTTTTGAACTCTATATGGTGATTACACATTGATTTGTGTATGTATTCTACTGAAAATCATATTAATTTTTTTTCTTTTTCTATGGCTTTGAGGTGTAACATTATTTCATTTATTTGGTATCTTGTTTTGATACTTTTCTTAAATATAGGAATGCTTTGTTAGGAAATTTTATCTTAGAAATGCCTTCATACCATTCCATAGATTTTGATTTGTTGTATCTCTATCCGTAGATTTTTGTGAGATTTTTAAAATTTCTGTACTGATTTTTTTCTGCAATTCATTTCTCACTTAAATTTTGTATTATTTAATCTCTGGTCTAGGTGCTAGAATATTTTTTCTTGTCATTGATTTCTAATTTTAATCCATTATTATCTAATAAAATGTAAGAAATTATCCTTATTTTTGTTTGCTAACATTTGCCTCATCCCTTAAAATATGATCTACTTTATGAATATTCAGTGTGTTGTGAAAAAAAAGTGAATTCCTTTGTTGATGGATCAAATATTATATGGATATCTGTTAGCTTCATTTGATTAATATATTTTTAAGTTTTTTAATTCTGAATAATCTTTCTTAATTTAAGTCTGAATGACCTATCTAATGGTGAGAGATGTGTGTTTAAATCACCCAGTATTTTTGTCTTGTGGTCTATTTGATTCTTAATATAGAGAAGAGTTTGTTTTCCGTACATAGAAGCACTATTTTTGGAGCATAAATATTTACAATCACTATATCTTGTTGTTTAATTATTCCCTTAGTCAGTATAAAGTGATCTTCTTTGTCTCCTCTGATTAATTTTGGCCTGAAGTCTACTTTGTCTTATGTGAGAGGAGCTACCTCTTCTTTGCTTTTCCAATTTGCATAGCATATCTTTTCCTAGGCTTTCATTATCAGTTTGTGAATGTCTCTGCTAGGTGAGTCTCTTGTAAACAACATGTGGTTGTGACTTCTTTTTTAATCCAATCTGCCAATGTGTTGTTTACATTCAATATAATTATAGAGGGATGAGATTTATTTCGTGCTATCTCAATTTATTTCTAATGATAACTTGGTTATCTTTTAATTGATAGTTCTCTTATGCAATTCATCCCTATGATGTTTTTTATTTTTATGTATTTCCTCTGCACGAAATATTCCATTGAATATATTTTGCTGTGCAGCCTTGTGCTTATGATTTAAGTTCTGCAAGATAATTTTTCTGGGTATAGTATTCCTGTATGGCAACTGTTTTCATTTAAGACTTGGCATGTATTCTTCCATGACCTCCTAGCTTTTATGGTCTATGTTAAGAAATAATTTGAAATCCAAAATGGATTACCTGTAAATGTATACTGCTGTTTATTGTTATATTTTTATTCTGTATGTTGAACACTTTCATTATAATGTGTTGTGGAAGGAGTGATTTTTGGTCTTTCCTTATTGAAATTTCATATGCATCTTGTATTTGGATTTTCATTTTGTTTCTAAGATTTGGAGTTTTCCAATATTATTTAATTGAAAAGATTGTGTATTTCTTTAGTTTATGTTCCAGAGCCTTCTCCCTACCCCAATGATTCTTAAATGTGTTCCCTTAATGTTGTCCATGATTTCTTGAACATTCTTGTAATGGTCTCTTTACATAGTTATTTATTATTAACTATTTCAAGATTATATACTTTGTTCTTAAGGCCTGAAAATTTCTTTTCAAAGTAGTCTATTGGTGATGTTTTCCGTTGAATTCTTAATTCAATTTGTGTATTTATTTTTCATTTTATGGATTATTTTTGGTTCCTTTTCAGAATCTTTATCTCTTCATTGAAATGATCTTTCACTTCCTGTATTTTCTCTCTTAGTTTATTTCATTCATATATATATATATATATATATATATATGAATGACACACACTTTTTTTTTAACCAATGAACAGTTTAAGTGTGAACTTTCCAAAATCTCTGACATTTCCTCCACTGTGGTATCCATGTGCTCTGTTGAAGTGTCATGGGCTGTTCGGAGTGGTACGTTCCCTAGCTTTTTTATACTATTTGCATGTACATTTATCTTTTGAAATGTTTATTACTTTTTTAATGCAAGGGAGTATTTAGTGAGTTTTTTCCACTTAAGAGCCCTGGGCTTGATGAACATTCAGATACTGATACTTTCCCCCAATATATGACCTCTGATGTTCCCAGTATGAGCACTTCTTTGAGAGAAGACACTGAACCCTATTTACTACAAGCACTTCAGATCAAAGTCGCATACTACTCAGCCTTAATAAAAAATCTTGTTGATACTGTTCTTCACAGTTCCTTTAATCTAGGCATAAACTTGTAGTAATCGTCTGATATAGTATGAAAAATGTTATAAAATATATTAAAATTGCTATAATATTACATAGGGTCTGGAAAAGGGAGAAAAGTTGGACCAAAGAAGAGACAAAAAAAAAGAAAGAAAGAAAAAAGAAAGATAACATAGAAGAAAAAGTGGATGAAGGATGGGATTTGAGGCAGTAACAAGTACTATAAGAGGAAAAAGAGGAGGTAAGAGAGCCAAATGTAATCCTGAATAGGAAAATGAAGATAGAGAGAATGATCTAATTAATATTTTCAAACACTAGAAGAAGTACATTCAAGCAGGGTGAGGGCACAATGTCAAATACCAAGGCAACAGTGATCACATCAAAATGCATTGTTGATGATATATATGGTAAAGTTGACATTAGAGCTATTTATATTAAAGGTGAAGAAAAGTCTTAATGAATCTTGACTTTGGATTCCTCCAAATGTGCTGGAGCACACAAGTCACTCTCCTAATTGATATGGACCTTCCACCAGCTAGTTCTTGTTTTCTAGCCCAAGGCCTGAGGCTTATGCTCAGAGGGTATGTGGTGCTGTGCCTATTGGCTATTTATATTGTGTACAGGAGCCCAGGATACAAGGTTCTGGGCTGTCACTGTGACTGCTGCAATTCAACTTGCACTCACTCCTTTCCCTGGGGTCCTTTTTAAATTGGCACAGAGTCTGATAGTTGTCTGCAAGTGTTCTTTTTTAATTGCACATGACAATAGAATGCTGTGACATATCAGGCATACATGGAGTATAACTTCCAATTTTTGTGGTTTGTACATGATGTGGAATTTTACTGCTCATGTATTCATACATGAACATTGGAAACCTATGTATGATTCATTCTACTATCTTTCTCAGTCCTAATCCCTCTCATTCCCCCCCTCTCCACCCTGTACAATCTGGTGAATTTACATGCCTCCCTCCCTTCAGCCTATTGTGAGTTACCATCTGCATATCAGAGAGAATATTCACCCTTTGGTTTATTGGTATTGACTTATTTCACTTTACATGATAGTCTCAAGTTCCATTTACTCACCTGGCAAATGACATCATTTCATTATTCTTTATGGCTGAGTAACATTCCATTGTGTGCATATACTATATCTTTAACTATTCATCTGTTGAAGGACACCTTGTCTGGTTCCATAACTTAGCTATTGTGAATTGAGGTGCTACAAACATTGATGTGGCTGGGTCACTATAGTATGCTAATTTTAATTACTCTAGGTATAAACTGAGGAGTGGGATAAATGGGTCAAAAGGTGGCTCCATTGCAAGTTTTCTGAGGAATCTCCATATTGCTTTCCAGAGTGGTTGCAGCAATTTGCAGTCCCACCAGCAATGTATGAGTGTACCTTTTTCCCCCACATCCTTGCTAACACTTATTGTTACTTGTATTCTTGATAACTGCCATTCTGACTAGAGTGAGATGAAATCTCAGTGTAGTTTTAATCTGCATTTCTCTAATTGCTAGTGATGTTGAATATTTTTTATATATTTGTTGACTGCTTCTATTTCTTCTGTGAAGTGTCTATTCAGTTCCTTTGCCCATGTATTGATTTATTGATTGGGTTGTTTTTTGGTGTTTTTTTTTTTTTTTTTAGTTCTTTATATATCCTGGAGATTTATGCTCTCTCTGAGGTACAAGTGAAAAAGATTGTATCTCATTCTGTAGGCACATCATGTTCTTACTTCCTTTACTGTGGATAAACTTTTTAGTTTGATACCATCCTATTTATTGATGCTTGATTTTACTTCTTGCACATTAGGAATTAGGAGTCTTGTTGAGAAATTTCGTTCCTGAACTGATATGATGAATATTTGGGCTTACTTTTTCTATTAGTAGACACAGGGTCTCTGGTCTAATTCCTACGTCCATTATCCACTTTGAGTTGAGTTTTGTGCAGGGTGGGAAATAGGAGTCTAATTTCATTTTGTCACATATGGATTTGTAGTTTTCCCAGCACCATTTTTTCAAGAGGCTATCTTTTCTCCAAAGTATATGTTTATGGCACCTTTGTCTAGTATGAGATGACTGTATTCATGTTGGTTTCTCTCTGTATCTTCTATTCTGTTCCTTTGGGCTTTCTATCTGTTTTGGTGCCAATACCATGCCATTCTTTGTGACTATAGCTCTGTAATATGATTTAAAGTCTGGTAATTGATGCCTTCTACTTCACTTTTCTCACTGAGGGTTGCTTTGGCTCTTCTCAGCCTCTTATTTTTCCAAATAAATTTCATGTCTGCTTTTTCTATTCTAGGAAGAATGTCATCAGAACCTTAATAGGAATTGCATTAAATCTGTATACCACTTTTGGTAGTATGGCCATTTTGACAATATTAATTCTTCCTGTACAAGAACATGGGAGATCTTTCCACTTTCTAAGGTCTGCTTCAACTTCTTTCTTTGGAGTTCTGTAGCGTTCATTGTAGAGATGTTTCACCTCTTTTGTTAGATTGATTGCCAAAATTTTTTTGTGTATGTGGCTATTGTGAATGGGACAGTTTTCCTAACTTCTCTTTCAGTTTATTCATCACTGATGTATATCATGCTACTTTGCTGAATTCATCTATGACTTCCAGAAATTTTCATGTGTAGTTTTTTGGGGTCTTCTAAAGATAGAATCATGGCATCAGCAAAGAGGGAAAGTTTGGGTTCTTCCTTTCCTATTCATATCCCTTTAATTTATTTCATCTGTCCAATTAGTCTGCTAGAGTTTCCAGGACTATGTTGAACAGAAGTGGTGAAAGAAGGCATCCCTGTCTTGTTCTAGTTTTTAGAGGGAATGCTTTCAATTATTCTCCATTTAGAATAATATTGGCCTTAAGTTTATTATAGCTTTTAAAATGTTGAGTTATGCTCCTACTATCCCGAGTTTTGAATGTGAATGGGTACTATATTTTGTCAAGTGTTTTTTTGTTCTGCATCTATTGAGATGATCATGTGATTCTTGTTTTTAAGTCTATTGATGTGATGAATTACATTTATTGATTTAAGTCTGTTGAACTAATCTTGCATCCCTGGAATGAACTCAATTGATCATATTTTACTATCTTTTTGATATGTTTTTGTATGTGGTTTACCAGAATTTTATTGAGAATATTTGTGTCTATGTTCATCAGAGATATTGATCTAAAGTTTTCTTTCCTTGATGTGCCTTTGTCTAGTTTTGATATCAGGCTGATCCTAGTTTCATAGAATGAGTTTGGAAAGGTTCTCTCCTTTTCTGTTTCATGGAATAATTTGAAGAGGATTGGTATTAGTTCTTTTTTGATCTTGTAAAACTTGGCTGAAAATCCATCTGGTCCTGGGCTTTCCTTGCTTGGTAAGCTTTTGATAGCATCTTCTAATTCACTCCTTGAAATTGATCTTTGTAAATTGTATATGTTCTCCAGATTCAGCTTGGGTAGATCATAAGTCTCTAGAAATTATTGATGTATTCAAGATTTTCTTTTTTATTAAGTATAAATTTTCCAAATATTTTCTTATTGTTGTCTGTATTTCAGTAGTATCCATTGTGATATTTCCTATTTCATAATTAATTTTAGTAATTTGAGTTTTCTCTCTCTTTCTCTTCATTAGCATGGCTAAGGGTTTATCAATTTTACTTATTTTTTTCAAAGAACCAACATTTTTGTCAGTGTTTTGGATTGTTTCCTTTGTTTCAATTTTTTTGATTTCAGCTCTGATTTTAATTATTTACTGTCTTCTTCTTTTGGTGTTAATTTGTTCTATTTTTTCTTGGGCTTTGAGATGTAATATTAGGTTATATTTGTTAATTTTCTGTTCTGTTAGTGAATGAGCTCAATGCAATGAACTTTTCTCCTAGCACTGCTTCATAGTGTCCAAGATATTTTGATATGTTTTATAACTATTCTTATTTATTTTCCTCTAAGAATTTTTGTATTTCATCCCTGATTTTTCCTGCTATCCATTGGTCATTCAATAGCAATATTAGTCTCTAGGTGTTAGAGTAGCTTCTAGTTTGTACTTTATCATTGAATTTTAATTTCATTTCATTATGATCTGATAGAATGCAAGGTATTTTCCCTAGTTTTGGGGTTTTTTTTTTTTGTTTTGTTTTTGTATTTTCTAAGAGTTGCTTTGTGGCCTAAAACATGGTCTATTTTAGAGAAGGATCTATTTGCTTCTGTAAAGAGATTTATTCAGTCATTGATAGATGAAATATTGTATATATGTGTACCAAGTCTAAATTATTCATTGTATTTTTTAGTTTTATAGCTTCATTGTTTAATTTTTATTTGGAGCATCTATCCAGTGCTGTGAAAAGTATGTTAAAGTCACCCAGTATTATTGTGTTGTGGTCTATTTGATTCTGGAAATTGAGAAGGTTTTTTTTTTTTTAATGTACATAGATGCTCCATTGCTTGGGGCATAAATATTTATGATTGTTATGTCTCATTGACATATAATTCCCTTAAGCCATATGAAATGTCCTTCTTTGTCTCTTCTGATTAACTTTGGCTTGAAGCCCACTTTATCTGAAGTAATGATGGAAACTCCTGCTTGTTTACAAGATCCATCTTCATGATATATTTTTTCCCATTCTTTTACCTTCAGTCCATAAATTTCTTTGCTTATGGGGTGAGTCTCTCAGAGAAGGCATATTTTGGGGCCTTGTTTTTTAATCCAATATGAAAGTCTGTATCTTTTGATTGATGAGTTTAGGCCATTTACATTCAATGTTATTATTGAGAAATGATTTTTATTTGCTGTTATTTTGATTTGTTTCTGGTTTTTAGTTTGAATTAGTTTCTCCTTTGATGGACTATACTTCTACTATAGTTCCTCCTTTTCTGGTTTACACTTTTATTTTATTTATTTTTATATCAGAGAATGAACTCAGGGGCACTTGACTACTAAGCCATATCCCCAGCCCTCTTTTGTAGTTTATTTTATAAACAAGGTCTCACTGAATTGCTTAGTGTCTCACTTTTGCTGAGGCTGGCTTTGAACTTCTAATCCTCCTGCCTCAGCCTCTAGAACTGCTGGGATTACAGGCATGTACCACTGCATTTAGATTAGTTTTATCTTGTATATTTTTCTTCACAAAATATTCTATTGATATGTTCTGTAGAGCAGACTTTCTACTTGTGAACTCTGTTAACTTTTGTTTATCACAGAAGGTTTTTGTTTCATCATCAATTCTGAAGCTTAATTTTGCTGGGTATATTATTCTTGGCTGGTATCCATTTTCTTTCAGAGCTGGATATATATTGTTCTAATATGTCTTATCTCTGAGGGTCTGGGTTGAGAAATCAGCTGAGATCTCGATTGTTTTCATTCTAAAAGTGGCTTGTCATTTTTCTCTGGCAGCCTTCTATCCTTATCCTGTATGTTACGCATTTTCATAATATTGGCGACTTTTTGTCAGTTCATTGTAATTTTGTATATTTGGGGATCCCATAAGCCTCCTGCATCTGATTTTCCATTTCCTTCTTTAGGTTTGGGAAATTTTCTGATAGTACTTTATTGAAAAGATTGTGAATTCTTTTGATTTGTATCTCCAAGGCTTCATCTATCTTGATAAATCTTAAATTTGTTCTTTTTTGGTTATCCCATATTTCTTGCAAGTTCTGTTCATGGTTTCTTAACATCTTTTGTCCTTGGTCAACTTTATTTTCAATATTATATATTTTGTCTTCATTGCCTGAAACTCCATCCACATGATCTAGTCTGTTGATGATGCTTTACATTAAATTGATGTTTTCCATTTGAATTTGAATTTGTTCATTTTGAGTATTTCTGCTTGATTTTTTTCTCAGAATCTCTAGCTCTTTATAGAAGTGATCATTTGCTTCCTGTATTTTCTCTCTGACAACACTCCTTACATTATCCTTTACCTTGCAGATTTGTTCAACTATGTATATTCTAATCTTCTCTGTCACTTCTTCCACTGTGGTGGCAACAGATTCTGTTATTAAAGTATCTTGGTTTGTTTGGGGTGATTTTTTTACCTTGTTTTTTCATGTTGTTTTTGTGTCTACCCATGTAACAGTATGGATCTGAAGCAGTAGAATTTCTACCCTGTAGACTTACAGTGTCCCTGGAGGTTTCCAGTACCTCATTGTTTAGGGGAAGATGGGTAATAACAATAACAAATGTAAACAATATACAATATTAAACCAAATAGTTCCTGCTATGACATCTACAATGTTAATTATCATAATGAACAGAAATGATATGTTCAGCTATTGTCTCTAATAAAAACACTAAGTTTTAAAAGATTTTACAATTCAAATAATAGGCAAGGAGAGAACAGAAATGACATAGGTTGTGATGATTATGAGTGAGGAAGAGAGAAGATAGATGTAAAAAATTGAAGAGTGAAAGAGAGAATAATAGAGATTGTTAGCAGAAGAAAGGAGAATCAAGGGAAACAGATATATATGAATATATATAAAGTAAAATTTTAAAACAATGAAAATAAAAGATCACAAAACAAAACTAAAATATACTAAGCAAATATCTTAGTTTTCAGAAAACTAATCCATTAAAAATAACTGGCTTCAAAAATGCTAAAAATGAGAAAAAAATATGAATGCATATAAATGTCCATGTACAATTAAGGTCACAATTAAACAGAGAAAAGAAATTTTAAAAAGAAAAAAAGAAAATCAATCATGATAAAATTTAAAGAATTCTTTTCATTGAAGTTCAAAAGATTCTGTTTCTCTTCTCAGCAGTTTTAGGTGGGGTTGTCTGGAGTGTAATGCTCCACCCTCAGGTTTGTGGTAGTGAGACATAATCCAGTAGGTGGAACTCCTGGGGGAAGAATTTAGGTTTAGGTGGGCTTCAGGCTCTTCATTGAATGCCAGTTGGTCTGGAGATTTTAAATCAGCACACCTCCAGTGTCCAATAATTGCTGGTCCAAATTGGAAGACTGTACCCCAGAGATCTCCCCTGGATTCCGCTCATGTGGTAGGGGAGACTATTCTTAGCCTCCTAAATCAGCTGCTGACCCCACATTTCCTGGTCTCTGGTTTAGTCTCCAAACAATTTCTCACACCCCTACCCTTCCACATTCCCAGCCAGAGGCATCTCTCCCAGTGAACCTGCAAAGCAGCCAGATTGGAAGGAGAGAAGTAGAGCCAAGTGGGTTTATGCAACAATTTGTCCCCTGTGTAAACCTTTTTTCCCATTTGATTTTTTTTTCTGCTTAGTTAAGCACACTCTATGTCCTGCGGTATATGCTTACTGGGCCTGTATTTCAGGTCAAATTCAGGTTTGCGAGGAATTAGACTCCCTCCACTGCCCCCATGCCACAGCTATAAAATGGCTCTTTCTTTGTCCTCTGTCCTCTTTATCCCTTGAAAAGATGGATATTATGCAGTGCATTTTTGAGGTTCATCAGGCAATGTCCTTGATGTCTAAATGCTCTGCACTCAGACATGCCTTGGGCCTCTCAAAAGTTTGGGTTCTTTTAACTCTCTTATCCCTCCAGTTTGCTCACAGGGAGACTGCTCTTTCTGATGCTTCTGGCTCTGCAGCAGCAGTGGCTGTGCCACTGAGTATTTCTTCCTTTTTTATGACATCAGACCTACTGAGTCCCTGATCTGCTTTGAATGTCCAGTTTTAAATACTAGTAAAGCACATCCCCCCACCACCATGTTTTTAGTAAACCTACCTTGTGGAGAAGCTGCCTTTCTGCTTTCTTGCCACAGAGTAGCCTGGAAAGCAAATTTCTCTGTCCTATAAGCTTGAAAACCTCAGCCAGTCCACTCTTGAGTGGCTTTTACAATAAAAAATATATCCCTGACAGAGTAGAAATGACATTGATAGCTGAAACCTGACTGATTAGGTTCAAAGACTACAGTGTTGTGAGTGGAGTTGACTGATCATACTGGAACATCAACACTATAACAATGTAACAAAAACAGGTGCACATTCATGAGCTCTAAGAAGGGGTCAACTGTCAGGAATATGTAGGGACCAGAATTCATGCAGTGTGGCCTCCTGAATTTGTTGTTAATACTTCTGAAAAAAAAAAAAAAAGGGTGACTAGCAAGAGAATGAGAAACTAACCCAATGGCATTTAATGAATTCATACCTTTGGCATAACACCCTGGAAAATTTCTCTGCCTCATTTTAAAATCAGATAAAAATTTAAGAGATGTCATCATAACAATGTAATAACCAATGCTCCAGGTTGTGGAGTGACTTTCAGTGGCAGTAAAATTCTTAAATTCTTGAGTGCAGAATGTTTCATTGGAAGCATGGGGTTCTTTCTTTGTTGCCAATTTATAATGATGAATCTATTTCCATGTCTTGTACAATAGTGAATCCAAACAGTGATAGTACCCATCAGAATTCTAGGCTCAGTATGCAACCTTACTTCAGACAGTCTCATCAGAGAATGGGCTCATATTTGCAGAATGTGTATGAATCACACAGAAGGCTAAATTAGAAGCCACGATTTGTTTACAAATTTGTGGTCCTAAAGAGGAATGACTTTAGTATGCCAGATGGATTATAGTTTTTCATGTGGTAGAACAAGGAGCTGAAAATATATATGGAGTCCAACAAGAGTTGGTAGAAACATAACAAGTATTATATGAATGAGGGTAATGTTCAGTGCTACAAAAATGTCCATCAAGTGAGTGATCATATATATTTTTCATTCTACATAACTGGCCCTGAGGTTAAACATCCACAGTAGCACAGTAGAGGAAATAATTAGGTTTCAATTTAGGTAAAGCAATGAGGCATCATACCTAGATATTTAGAGAAGTTCTGGGAATCAAGGGCTCAAAGCATTGCTTTGTGTAGTATATTATATTCACCAAAGGGCTAAATGCTTTTTATGTAATGCCAATGGTAATGGGCTGCTCCTTGTTTAACCTAATTGACTTCTAAATATTTCTGTCTACTTAAACTTCATGTGAATTACCAGAATAATCACTATTGTTGTGATTGCTTCAGTTTTGGAAATTCCTTGAATCAACAACCATGAAACATTGCTTGTTGGCTGGAGTTGTGTGTCTTGTGCTCTTTGGTTGGCTTGGACTTGGTTCATACAAGAGTGAATTTCTCTGGGGATTTCTCCTTACTTGGAGTCATTTGCTGCTACATTGGCACAATAGCATCTCTTAAATTTTGATCTGGTGTTAACATATAAGTAGGCAAGTTTTGCCTGGGTGGTGAAATGACTTTGGAATTACTAGATTCTATTGGGTCAGTTTCTCATTTACTCATGTGTAACCTTTGGGCAAAAGGATAGATGCATTGCTTTTTGCTTTTATTTCAAACAGGTTTTCGTTGTTGTTGTTTTGTTCGTTTTCCTTTTTTTGCCTGAAACTGTTTCTGTTATGGCAAAACTGTACTTAGTGAAGCAAATATCTATTAAGAAAACTCTTGTCATCTTCAAATGCATTCAAATTTTAGACAACTTTAGACCATAAATGGCCTTCTTATTGCTTTTTTCTGTTCTTCACAAGAACTGCATGCACATTTCCCTTGTCTAACAAGAAAACTGGCAAAACATACAAGTTTTTGTGTTTTTCTCCTAAACTAGAAACTCCTCTCTTTTCACATTCAATGCATGTGTACATCTCTGCATTTTTTTAATCTGAAAAAAGACATAATAAAAGTAACAGAATTTACTATGGGAAGATCTTATACTGACCTCCCAATTGTTGATGAAATTCCACCCCAGTAAAGAATAGAGAACAATAAAGAAGCAGGTCACTTTTTAGGAAGAAGTCATTGTATAATAGTTCCAAAAATTATCTTGTAATCACTTCCACAACTTTTCATTAACAGCTGGCAATGTGAAGCACCATTTGCCCTAAGTCCTAAGATTCACTAATATATTTGCTACCTATTCCCATGACTTTCCCTAGTAACCTGTAAATTGCCTCACACGGCCTTCACACTTCCTCTTTCAGAAAATATGTCCCTTAAATATCCCTTTCCTGTTCCAAAACTATCAAGAAATAGAAATGGTTTATGGGCACCATTATGTTAGTGCCTGATCCTCTTGGCCCACACCCCTCCAGGCTTGTAAGGCTGGTATGAATGGCCCCAGAGCTGTGGCTGTCTATGGAGTGAACAATTTTACAGGAGAAGAGCTGTGAACTTAGTAAACCTGAAGATTTTGTAATTTCAGTAAACATAATGGACCTTTGTTCAGGAGGAAGATATCTTTATTTTAGTGAATGCTTCTGTCTGTCCTTAGTGCCATGAGGGCACACTACATCAGTTTTCCAAGGTTCTTTGTTCTAAAACTTTCCTTGAAAAGATAGTGTGGAATGAAAGCTTGCAAGTTGTGTTGAAACAAAGGCTCAAAGCATGTGCAGAAACAGGAGAAATTAAAAATTAAATAGAAAAATATCTCATGCTCAATCATTTTAATGTGAATCTATATACCATATAGATCAATATTACATGAGTTTTCAGAAAGTTTATTGTGGCTTAAATGCATATGTGTCATTATAAAATTACTCTAAATATATCCATTAATTTTAATGTTTACTTATACAACAGTCTCCTGTTGTAAAGAAGAAAGTGTAAGACAGTTAGAGTCAGCTGTTACTAAAAGCCTAACTAGTGACATTATAAAAGTAGAAAAGTGAGAAATTTATACATTAATTTGTAACAAGGCATTATGATGATTGACACATTAAAATGAATCATGTCCCTCTCACACATATATGCATACAAACAAAGCAGGCCACTGAGCAGCTGTCTTTTTTTAAATGTATTTATTCTACTTAGGTATACATGACAGCAGAATGCATTTTGATTCATTGTATGGAAATGGAGCACAACTTTTCATTTCTCTGGTTGTATATGATGTAGAGTCATACCATATGTTCAGTCATACATGAACCTAGGGCAATGATGTCCATCTCATTCCACCATCTTTCCTGCCATGTCCCCCTCTTGCCCTCACTCCCCTTTGATAAAATTTCCTCTATTCTAACCATGCCCCTCCCCCATTATAAATCAGCATTCACTTATCAGAGAGAACATTTGGCATTTGGTTTTTGGGATTGGCTTGCTTCACTTAGCATGATATTCTCCAACTCCACCCATTTACCTGAAAATGCCATAATTTTATTCCCTTTCAGTGCTGAGTAATATTCTATTATGTATATATATCACGGTTGCTTTATCCATTCATCTATTGAAGGGAATCTAGGTTGGTTCCACAGGTTACCTATTGTGAATTGAGCTGCTATAAACATTGAAGTGGCTGCATTATTATAGTATGCTTTTTTAAAGTCCTTTGGGTATAGACCAAGGAGTGGAATGGCTGAGTCAAATGGTGGTTCCATTCCAAGTTTTCTAAGGAATCTCCATACTTCTTTCCAGATTGGTTGCACCAATTTTCAGTCCCACCAATTGAGGTTTGTATGACTCTAAAAGATATGTTGTAATGCTTTACATATTATTGTTATGAAAAAGTTTATAAGATTTCAGTAAATGTTTAATATTTTTATTTAGAACAATTGTTTATATGTGCATAGTTACATTCAGTAATTTTCTATTAATTTTCAAAGATAATTTTCATTCCATGTAAATATTTATTTTCATTTGAATATATAGGAAAAATCATAAAACCCATATTAAAAAATGGAAGGTAATTAATTGGAAAACTTCTAAGATATAAAACAGATTACAAAAAGTATTTGAAATTCATTGATACATGTGTTAGTCAGATTTGCATCACTGTGACTAAAATACCTCAAGGACAACTTAGAGGAGAAAAAGTTTACTTGGAGATCATGGTGTCAGAAACTCAATGCATGATTGGTCAACTCCATTGCTCTAGACCTAAGATGAGGCACCATATCATGGCAGAAGTTCATTGTGGTGGAGCACTGCTCTATTCATGGTGACCAAGAAACAGAGGGATAAAAGGTAAAAGGCCACAAGTAAGATGCAGCCTTCCAGGCTACACTTGTAGTGATCCAATTCTTCCAACCATGCCCTAGCTGTCTACAGTTACCATGCAGTTAATCCTTTCAAACTAGGATGGACATATTCAGTTACAGCTCTCATAATTCAATCATTTGATCTCTGACTATTCCTGTATTAACAGGAGCTTTTGGAGGATACCTCATATATAAGCAATACAAATTCAAATCTCAGAAGGGGTCTTTAGTGTCCATACATCTGCAACTTTAGTCTATGAGCCTTTTAAATTAAACTATCAAAGCAGAGATTCTGACTTCCCAGCATGTATCAAGTATCCCTGTACATTTATCAGCTGAGGAAAGAGGAACAGAGAGAAAACAGATGTCAGACAATTACTCCTTTACTTTGATTAGCATCCTCAGACAAATCCCAAATAGATGACCCAATAATGTCTGTTGCACAACATTAAAGTAACACAGAATTTTTTATGAATAAATAAAAGAGCAAAGTATTATAGGAAGAAGTATTCTATAAAATAAAAGCAACAACAATTTTGCTGTAAAGTTTTCAACTGCTTTCTTTCAACAATTGCAGAAAGGCAGATTGTTTTAAAAAATGATTTGGCATTAATAATAAAAAACAGTGCCTGAAATATATATTCAAAGTTGAATAAAGTTGATTGTGTGTCTATGTATTCATGATCTTAGGATGCCCTCATGCTGTCACTAAATCAATTGCAATGTCTACATTTCTACTTCAGGAAAAGAATCCTCTGAATTTATGTTAAAAATAACCAAGCCAGGCATGAGGGTGCACACCTGTAATCCCAGTAGCTTGGGAGGCTGAAACAGGAAGATTGAGGGTTCAAAGTCAGCCTCAGCAACAGCAAGGAGGTAAGCAACTCAGTGAGACTGTTTCTAAATGAAAAATACAAAACAGGGCTGCGGATATGGTTCAGTGGTTGAGTGTCCCTGAGTTCAATGCTCAGTACCCACTCACCCCCCCAAAAACCAAAATCAAGTAACTTCAATGGAGCTGTTTTGTATCTTGGGAAGGTAATTTTGATCTTATCTGTTCAAATTTATCCATATGTAAACTTTCATAGACATAAACATATATAACACACATATATATATATCTACATATATGTATTTAAAATGATTTACTATATAAATAGATTGCCATAATACTTGTCAGTGACAGCCAGATTGATTATTGATTCTGGAACTATATTATCTTGTTTCAAAAGTTCAAATTAGTTTTTTATTCCTTTCCCAATATATTTCTTTAAACAATATATTTTATATCTTTGTCTTTGAGTTAGTTTATCTATATGTTGTAGTGATAGTAATACCTATCTTAAAGACAAATGTTGGGTACTGATTTTCTCCATTAAAATTTTTACTATAAAGAAATAATTTTTTTTTCTCAAAAAGTTTGTCCAGGTTTGTCTTTAAAATAAATTAAGTATACTTCAATTTGGTGCACAAAACTTTTTTTTTATGTAATCATTAAGACAAATTTTTAATGTACTAATTCTCTAAGATTCTTGAGGATATTTATTTGTTTAGAATCTTTCATTTTCCTTTTCTTTCTTTTCTCTCTCAGATGGAACAGTGAAGGGTTTTACTGAATTCTTGGGTTGGATTTTCAAAAATACTTGAATATTATTGTTATTCAAGAGCTTCAGAAAATAAGCAAATAAATAACTTAAAAGTTTTATAGCAACTTGAAGTCCCATTTAAAATTGTTAGTTATTTTCCCCCAAATTCTCTTTAGCTGAAAATACAGAAAGTGATTTGGATGGAAAGACTTAAATATTTGCATGGAAAATGTGGGAACTCAAATAAAATAATTAATGGAACTTGATCTCTAAATTCTGCTCCCATATCATTACCTAGTGCTGTGTCTTTCAGCTCAGATACTATTTTTAAAGGATCTGAGAATCACTTGTTTCTTTTTTCCTTGCTATAATTCCAATTTCTACAATGAGACCTAACACATAACAGGTATTTGGTAAATATTTGTGAAAGAATAAATAAATGTTTTTTACAAAACAATAGTTTCAAAGACAGTTGTATTTATATGTGATCTACAACACTTGATGTGTGTTTATTCATGTGATATTAAGCAAATCTTTATTCTTAAAGTTCTTATGTATGGATCTGTAAATTCATAGATGATGCATCACCCAGGCTGTTTGTAATCAGAACTAATTTCAAGTATACATTTTCGGTTGTCTGTCTTTTTTATTATTTGGAGTTAACATTTTTAGTAATAAGAATATAATGATTAAAATCAATTACCAAAAGGTTTATATTTCAAAAGAATTTTTATACATATAGTTGTATTTGTAACTAATCAAAATTTAGGAGTAAATAATATATTGAACTATTTTTTGCTGAAAAACAGTAAAACAAATTCTAACATTTATTTCAATGTTCATGATATTTTTTGGTATTGATACCATAAATTATCTCAATATTAAAATTATAGTTTCTTCTTGAGCTTTTGTAAAGATTATCATCAAATATTTTAATATATTTTCTTTCACAAAATGAAAGAAATCAAGTAAAATTTCTGTTATTGCATGCTAGCACTATAAGCACAAGTATCATATAAATATGATTTGAATGTCAATTCAGTTTGTTCTTTGTTCTATTATCATCCTTTGAAATGAGATTATATGTCATCTGAAAATGAGATGTAATATTATTTCATTTCAAATGATAAATTAATGTGAATTTATAATGCACTTTAAGTTAATATTAATTTAATTAGCAGCCACAGCAAACAATTCAAGAAGGTAAAGTCCTGTCATGTTGAGATATCTTGTAGCCCTTTTCAAAGAATATCATAATAAATTATTATTATTCAAATAAAATTAGCTTCTTCTGTCATCTTAAATATTATATATCTTCATTTTGTGGGAAGTATTCTAAATGTAAGACATATTCTGTTTGGTCATGACAGACATTGAGAATCACCTCAGCTATGTGTCCCACTACCTAGGTATATGACACATAGTGATGAAGTATGCTGCCTAATGTTGAAAGTAATGTTTTTTTTTTTTATTCACATCATAGATAATTGGCACTATCTTGGCAAGGATGTCATGCATCTGTAGAGGCCAGTGGCTGTATAGAGAATGCAAGGTCAAGAACTCAGAGTCTATGAAGCTTCTAAGAGATGAGTGGTTTCATAAGTAGGAATAATTAGATAAGCAATAATTACCCTTTTTTTTCTGGCCCATGGACAGCTTCCATATTCTCCAGCATGGCCATTCTGTGTATTCTAGGACATCTGATACATGCTTATGATGTGTAGCTCTCCTTGCAGATTCTTGATATTCTCTGGCCAAGCTCTTTCTTCAGTAGGACCCAGCAGCTATATAAATTCTGCATTTCAAAGAAAGTAGAACTTATGCCACAGGAAATATATGCTTCTTCCAGTACATTCGGAGTCTCTGCTGTGACATCATCACAGAAGCTCACCACATAGTCCACAAAACATCCTCATCCATCACAGATCTAAAGCAACTTCAGATCTGCTGGATGGCCCAGATTCCAGGGGAGATGTACTGTAGTATATGCTCACTGCACAGCCCTCTCTTACTGTAAAATACATTCAAATCTTGATACTTCCAAGCGATTAATTAAATCAGTCAGAGCATTATTTCAACATGTGTTTTATGCTCCTTTAAAATCTATAGAGGTAGCAAAGAAGTCCAAGGGCATAAAAAGAAGTGAAAGAAAATACACTGCAATCTTGCCAAGCAGGAGAGGTGGCCTGCTGCATGATGCAATAAAGGGTAGAAAAGCACAGGCATCTTTGTTTTTATTTAGTTTTTCCCCAGTATACTACTTTCTGTTACTACATTGCATTGAGAAATTTTTAGCCACACCAACATTTTATGCATAAAATTATTTCAGTCTACCATTTTGGTATTGTGATTTTGCATTGTGATTTTTTTGTTATGTTTTATCATATTATAGTACTGGGAGTCCCATTAAAATGCTAAATTTTCTTTACTGGGAGGTTGGATATAAGCTTTTCACACACACTTTATCATTGTAGAGACTTTTCCTTGCCTAATAAATGAACTTTCAGACCTATACCCCAAGTATTTATTTTCTTTCTCTCACCTTGCTTATCACATTTACTTATTCAACAACAGTACATATTTTATATCACCTTTGGTTTTGAGATGAAATTCATCTAATGTAAAATTAGCTATATTAAAGTGCCATTTATTATATTCAAATTTTTTTGTGTACATTATGTCTAACTAGTGCTAAAAATTTTCATCAGCCCAGAAAAAAAAAAATCCATATTCATTAAGCAGACACTTCTTACCTTTTACTTCACCAATCTTGCCAAACATCAATCTAATTTTTTAGTTTTATTTGTTCTAATTAGTTATACATAAAAATAGAATGCATTTTGACATACTGTACATAAATGGACTATAACTTCTCATTCTTCTAGTTGTACATGATGTAGAATCACACAAGATTTGTGATCATATATGTACATAGGTTTATAATGTCTGATTCATTCTACTATCCCTTCTAACCCTATACATCCTCCCCTCCCTTCACTCCACTCTACATAATGTAAAGTACCTCTATTCTTCCTTAGTCCCACTCCTATTTATTGTGAATTAGCATCCACATATCAAAGAAAACATTTGTTTTTTGTTTTTTTGGGACTGCTTATTTCCCTTACCATGAGATTCTCCAGCTCTGTCCAATTCTCTGCAAATGCCATGCTTTCATTCTTCATTAAGGCTGAGTAATATTCTATTAATATATATTCTGATATATATATTACACATATACTATGTATGCATGTATACACACACACACACATATACACACAAACAATTTATCTATTCATCTGTTGAAGAACACCAGGGTTGGTTTCATAGTTTAGGTATTGTGAATTGAACTGCTATAAACATTGATGTGGCTACATCACTGTAGTATGCTGATTTTAAGTCCTTTGGGTATGAACCAATGAATGAGATAACTGGGTCAAATGATTCCATTCCAAGTTTTCTGAGGAATCTCCACACTGCTTTCTATAATGGTTGCACCAATTTGCAATGTATAAGTGCATCTTCTTCCCCACATCCTCATCAACACTTATTGTTGCTTGTATGCTTGATAATTGCCATTCTGACTCAAGTGAGAACCCTGCATTCTATCAGATTATAATGGAATAAAATTAGAAGTCAATGATAACATAAAAATAAGAGCTACATAAACACTTTGAGGTTAAGTAATATAGTATTAAATAATAGATGGATAGCAGAAGAAATCAGGAAGGAAATTAAAATATAAAATAAATGAGAACACTGATACAACATAACAAAATCTCTGGGACACTATAAAGGCAGTGCTAAAATGCAAGTTCATTGCACTGAGATCTTTCATTAAAAGAAGAGAAAGTCACAAATAAATGACCTAATATTACATTTCAAAGCCCTAGAAAAAGAAGAACAAATCAACAACAAAAGCAGTATAAGATAGGAAATAAGTTAAACCACAGATGAAATCAGTGAAATTGAAACAAAAGAAACAATTCAAAAAATTTACAGAACAAAAAGTTGGTTCTTTGACAAAATAAAATTGATAAACCCTTTAGCCATGCTAACAAAGAGAAAGAAAATTCAAATTACTAAAATTTGTGATGAAAATATCACAACAGACACTACTGAAATACAGAAGATTAATTAGAGACTAATTTAAAAAAATTATACTCCAACAAAATAGAAAGTCTCAAAGACATCAACAAATTTCTAGAGACATGTGATCTATCAAAACTGAATGAAGAATGCATACATAATTTAAACAGATCAATTTCAAGAAGTGAAATAGAAGACACCAATAAAAACCTACTAAGAAAAAAAGCCCAGGACCAGATGGATTCTCAGCTGAGTTCTACAAGACTTTCAAAGAAGAAATAACACCAATCCCCCAAAAACTATTCCATGAAATAGAAAAGGAGGGAACCCTTCCAAACTCATTCTATGAAACTAGATCAGCCTGATACCAAAATTAGACAAAGACACATCAAGAAAACTTTAGATCAATTCTCAATAAAATTCTGGCAAATCACACAGAAAATTATTAAAAAGATAGTGTGTCTGGGCATGGTGGTGCACACCTATAATCCCAGTGGCTCAGTGCCAGCGCCTGCACC
>CM053404.1:122715461-122730431 GCA_028644305.1 Xerus rutilus | reverse complement strand
TTTAAGGAAAGGACACTTGATTGATACAAATATAAAAGTTACACGAGGGCGTGGCCCTATAGAACTAGTACCCAGACATCTGAGGAGGGCAGTTACTGGGATTCAGATGTCTGGAGACAGCTTTGAATGACAAATGCGGGTACATTTGGAGCTCAGAAATGGATTCTTAAAGAGCTAGAATAAGTGTAGTGGATAAAGTGAACACTGAGTTCACATGTGCAAATAGGTATAGATTATTGCAATAATCTTTGTGACCATTTACTATTTTAAACAATCAAATATATCATAATAATTAAACTTCGGGTGACTTTTTCTTTCTTTTTTTTTTTCTGTGTGTGTGTGTTGCTGGGGATTGAATATCCAGGGCCTTGTGCATGTGATGCAAGCACTGTACCAACTATCCCTGGTCCTGGGTAACTGTTTTTCAAGCAGCCATACAATTATCATAATTTGAATTACCAAGTTTGGAAAAAGTAAGAATATTTTCTTGTGACTACATCTCAGCACACATGGGAAATTCTAACTGATAAACATTTAATGGTGGGCAAATATATACTCTATGTAAGAACAGGGAAATGAGATTTTTACGTTAAACATGTACCTACTACACAAGGAGATCTATTAACATTTGTAAGAATTTTCAGCAATCAAATAATGGCTCATTTGTGTTCTAATTACTCTCAGTTATGTCTTATAAGTTCCAAAACACTCCTATAAAAATTTGTATTTTAAAGGCTTATTTCCAACAAATTTTTGTTTGTTTTAACTAATGAACTAATAATAATGTGAATACCATGGACAAGATTAGGGGAAATTTTGAGAAGCAGACCTCAAGCAAAGCATGTCATTGGACACATTTTATAGCAATTGTGGAAGCTCAGTCAAATGCTATAAGAAAAAACTTCCAATTTAAAAATGTCACTTTCTGATTTCTATGCTCACCTATATATACATGTAAACCAATCCAATTTTAATAATAATAAATAGCTTAATATCTCTTCAGAAGATATACCTGGTTTGTTCACCAGGACACTAGCAGGACCTGAGAAAGTAAGTCTATTTCACATAACTAACAGAACAGTTGTCAGAAATTATAAGATTCCCAAAACAATGATACTCTTCAGTGATTACTGGAAAGGAAAAACAAAGACATCAGAAGCATAAGTTATCAATTTTGTACCACAGATTTGCCTTACTATGATGTATATTCTTTATCTTCCCTTATTAATGACTCAAATGAAGGGATAAACAGGTAGTTATTTTGCTCTAAAACAATGTAGTCCATTATATTATTAGTGTAACATCTTTATTTTACTAGTAAGTCATACTTCTGGAAGAATGTACTCAGAACATGGAGCTTATCCCACTCCTCTGTCTATACCCAAAGGACTTAAAAACAGCATACTACAGTGATACAGTCACTTCAATGCTTATATCAGCTCAATTCACAATAGCTAAACTGTGGAATCAACCTAGATGCCCTTCAATAGATGAATTGATAAAGAAACTGTGGTGTATATACACAATGGAATATTACTCAGCACTAAAAGGGAATAAAATTATGGCATTTGCAGTAAATGGATGGAGCTGGAGAATACCATGCTAAGTGAAGTTAGCCAATCCCCAAAACGCAAAGGCCATATGTTCTCTCTGATAAGTTGATGCTGATCTATGATGGGGGAGGGGATTATATTATAATGGTTAGAATGGAGGAACTTTGGTCAAGGGGCACGAGGGGCAGGGGATGTGGGGGCAGAAAAGATGGTGGAATGAAATGGACATCATTGCCCTAAGTACATGTATGACTGCACATATGATGGGGCTCTACATCATGTACAACCAGAGAAATGAAAAGTTGTAATGGATTGGTGTACAATGAATCAAAACGCATTCTGTGGTTATGGATACCTAATAAGAATAAATTTTGTTTAAAAAAGAACATGGAGCTTATTGCAACACAAACACTGATGATGCCCTATACTTAGTACTGACAAAAAATGAAATTAAACTCAGTATTTACTCCACATTCTTCAGAGCTATGTAACAATTTTTAATTTTAAGAAATCCCTGCTAACTATGGGAAAAAAAGAGTCCAGTAGTTATTAGTAACACACTTTGTGTGACAGAATTTTCTATTTCTTAGCTATAATCTTTGCGATAATAAAATATAAATCTCATTTTTATAATAAATTCAGGTAAGTCAAAGAAATATGTAAATTTTGTTTTCCAAGATAATTTCTCTCATATTTAAAACATATTAGTTGCCATAATATAATTTTTTATAAAGAAACCAATAAAAATATGCTTATCTACAAGTCAACCAGATTCAGTCAACAATTTGAGGTACAGATTCCATGGTGCATGTTGGTTGATTATTTGGCATTCATTTAAATATTCTAACTGGACACTGGACAATTTAACAAAATTATAGGGGAACTGCTATTATAAAACACTTATGACTGTTTTTAAATGAAGTATTTCTTATGACCAATAGGAAAAGTAACCATTTTATAGTTTAATGTTAGTTCAGCCAAACATGTGAAGATAAAGAGCATTATTCTCCTTAGACTTTATTAGTTTGATTTTAATACATGTGACATATTGTGCATTTTTTCTATAAAATACAACAAAATTTTCTAGCTAAGGACCGTATTTATTCTAAGCATTCTCCAGTATAAAACTTTATCATGCATTAGTAATTAAATGATACTAATAGTTCACAGATGACAAATTAATGTAGCATCTGTCCATCTTTATGGCAACCATTAAGTAACAACTTAATTGTTTGGCTAGTTCCATTATTCATTAAAGATAATTTCTGAAAGATTTTTATAATCTAAACTATCATGAGTAGGATGTGTATTAGATTATATTTGAGCTGGTTTTTCCTTTCTCTAATAATTAAATCATTTTTGTGTGCTCAAAATCTATTCATTATTTTCTGTTAATGAAACTTATTATCTGTTTAGAGTGTCCATTCAAACAATAGTTTCATAATGGCTAATTGAACCTGAAGAAAAATGACAGTTTGCTATGTATCTATGTAGAGGTACAGATATCAGTAAATGTATCTGTAATTTTCCACAATGACATCTCATTTCAGGAAATAAGAAGCAAAATTATAACAACACTAATATCCTGATTTGTGAGGCAATATCAAAGAATAATTTTAAAATACAGAATAAGGAAGACTCATACAAATGAATAAGTGTCAAATACATTAAAGGCCACAATAAAATAGAAGACTATGTTTCGTTGATTTTGGAATTCTTATTCTTCATTTAAAACTAACATGCTTTAATTTTTTAATTTCAAAAAGTCTGTAAGAATAAAGTTTATATATTTCCTAAAAGTAATTACAGCAACTGTGATGAAAATTCAAGATGGGATAGAAAGACCTCCTTCATGAAACAAATGAACACCACACAATCAAGGAAGATCACTAATCCTAAAGGCACAGGAAGCAAACCAGATAAGCTTTATATTGACTCAAACTTATCATCTTGAGTGAACTTCCTTACTGTTGATGGGGAATGGAAAGTCTGGTAAAGTCCAATGGATTCCCTTGAGTAGAGAAGATGTGGCTGAGAATCAGGATAAGAAAAGGCAGCTAGAATTCACAAGGCAGAATAAGAGAGAAGAGACTGGTACATATGGAGAGCACCAGGGCTTCCAGTGTTCAACAGAGTACTGATCAGAACATGCACATAATACAAACAGAATGGAGTTAATAGTTATAAGCATCCACACAGGGCTGGGCACAGTGCCTAGTCTTCTGGCCAGACAGCAAAACCTTATGTCTTGTAAACCCAAGAAGCTCAACAAACTCCAAGAACAAGAAATAGGAAAAACAAAATTAAAAAAAAAAAAACCTTCATAATCTAATGCTCAAAGCCAGTAATAAAGAGAAAATATTAAAAGTGGGCTTAATAAAAAGTCTTACTACATACAAATATAAGGATGATCTTAGAGCTATGCCCTTTAAACTGATTCAATGTTTGTTGTTGAATCAGTATATGGTAGTAATCTGTAGGCTATTGGTTTATGGTTTCCCATCCTGTAAGTGCCAGAGGAATTACATTGATCAGAAAGTGTTGCATGTACAGAAACGCAACCCTAATGACCCTTTTGTGTACAGGTATATAAAACTGATGATTTTGTTGTATGGAACTTCTGACAATAAAAAGAAGTAACTTCCATGCACAGATGTGATTTCAGATTTGAGCTCTTTGCCTTCCTGACATGGATCATTCAGTTATTAGCTTGTAAATGAAGTCTTTAAATACCAGAATGCCAGAAAAATCATACCTTTTGATTCTCTGGTATGATATTTTAATCCTTGTGTGGGAGTGCCAACAATTTATAGCCTTATAGCCATTTTTCATTTCAGCATAGAAGTAGGTAATCATCCTAACCATGACATTTTGAAAAGGGAAGTGAGTTGGAATTTTCATCTATTATTATACATTAAAGTGTTCCCCCAGGATGCCCAAGACCAGTTTGTCTTCACATGAAAGAAACAACCATTATACAATAGATATAAATTAATTATCTTCTACTCTGTAATATCTATACTTGTCATATACTATCACAATGTCATAATACAATAATGACACTGTGTCATCAGAATGAATGTCCAAAAAGTGTAAAAATAGAGGGAATATTTGTAAGGCAAATAGAATGTAGAAGGTGCAGATGGTTCTAGGCAACTAAAGATGTGGTCTTGCCACATCAGTAGAAATATTCAGAAGCCCAGTGATGCAACCAACATGAATTCCAAAGTAAAGACAGATATGTCTTCTTTTACTTCCCACTTAAAAGTAAATAAGTGCAACACATAGAATACCTCTTCTGGTTTGGGGGCTTAGTACACAAAATACTTGAGAATTTTGCCTCCAATAATTTATGAGTTTAGAAAAAGACTATGAGCTTTGAATGCCAATGTGTCAGAGAAAAAGAGTATTCAGAAGATGAAGGCTGTTGTGAAAGCAAATCTGCTGCTTGGGCCAAGGTATCAGATAAATTGTAGGGTATGAGATAAAATCTATGATGAAGAAAGGTGCCATATGGTGTTTATAGCAAGCTCTAAAAGGATAATCACAAAATAGTATTCAAGGATACTAAAGCAAAACCACGCCGCCTGCAGCAGAGACTTTTAGACCATTTAAAATCAATGGACATACAGTTAGACTCTGAGCACAAAACATCAAGTTCTAGATACTAGAACATCTCTTTAAGGGTGAGATTCAGTTATACTCACCAAATGAAAAGATTCTCCAACATACCTCCAGCAGCAATCCAACATGATAGTGGTTCATCAAGAATCAAGCAAGTACAAAGACAAAAGTCACAGCTAAGATTCCTGATTAGGTGGTCCAGATTCCCATGCATTCTCCAGTGTTCTTACTGCACTTTCTCCCTCAATTCACACCATCAGACAATTGGAAGAGTCATTTATAATCAACAGAGAAGGAAAAGATCTCAGTGTCATTCATGCATTGATGAGCTCAGGGTATAGATGAAAGCTGGAAATAGACTGCTTCTTTTGTTTCATGGCTGAAAATTTTTTAAGCAACACCCAAGCTTCAGAGATATCCATAGTATCAGTGGAGACTTTGCTGTAACGACATTGTAATTCAGCTTCTCACTTGACTCGCAAATGCTGTTCCCAGATAACTCCTGAACTAAACATTGTCATACTCCTACAGAGTTTCAAGGTTTATTTCAAGTAACCTAAAACATAAAGCTATTATTTTTTTAAAAAATCTGTATCTTTTCGTAATTTAACTTATTTGTTTGGACTTTATTTTTCCTTAGATATTCCTTTCTATATTAATTTAAATTAACATTGTTATTATATTGTTTGTGTAACTTCATTGAGAAGCTGAAGTTTCTTTATGTAAATAGACTTTCCTTCTTGAGTCAAATATTCAAAATTATCTTTGGTTGGTGCTATGGCACATGTCTATAGTCTCTGCATTTGGGAATCTGAGGCAGGAGGATTGCTTAAGTTAAGTGTTCAAGGCAAGCCTAGAAAACATGGCAAGACACTTTCTCAAAAAAGAATTATATATAAATATCTGTACACACATTTGTATATATGTGTATACGTATATGAATATGCATATTTTAAAATTTTAATTCTCAGGAAAAAAATATGTTTATGCATCAAAGGACACAACAGAGTGGAAAGGCAACATATATAATGATAAAAAATGTATGAAAATTATATCCCTGATATGAGCTTAATTCCCAGAAAATGTGACAACTAATCAACAACAACAACAACAATGAAGACAAACAATTTGACTAGAAAATAGGTAAAGGACCTTAAATAGACATTTGTCCAAAGAAGATGTATAAGCTACTAATAAATATACAAAAAGATGTTCTCCTTCACTAATATGGGAAACACAAAACAAAACTAATGAAATACGACTTGACACCTATTAGAATTGCGAAGAAGAGGAAGAAAAGAAGGGAGTGGAGGTGGGGAAAGAGGAGGAGGAGGAAGAAGACACAAAAGAAAATAAGCATTGACAAGGATGTAGAGAAACTGAAACCATTGTTTGCTGAAGTGGAAATGAAAGTGTTTGCAACCACTATGAAAAAACGTATGGTGTTTCTTCAAAATACTAAACTGTTCCACCTCTGAGTACCAATAATTAATGGATGGAAAAAAATGGGGTATATACAGGCCATGAACTCTTTATTCAGTTTTGAAAAGGAAGGAAATTTTGATATTAAAAATGGATAAATGAAAACCTCTTGCTACTACATAAACAGTCACAAATAGACAACTACTAGATGATTGCACTCATGTGACAATGTGACTTACAGTGAATAGTGCTTGAAAATATTCAAAAATTCTAAATACATCTTTTCTCAATTTGTATATTTCTTGAAATTTCTTCAAAAGTAAGAATGAACATAAACTGATCAAAAAGTAGTTTAAGTTTTTATGTAAAATTGAAATAGATTCTAGGTTCATTTTAAAAATGTTCTTCATGAAGTTTGAGTTATGTGGGATGCTGAATTATAGTTTTTCAAATAAGGCCGTCACTATATTATGGAGCAACTATCATGTCTTGCCTCTTTCCAATAAACACCAAAAGAATATTATGTAAAATAAAGCCCCACACAGATTTGCAAAATGTCCTTTTGTGAATGCAGTATTCATTTACAAACGTTTTCTCTCTCATTCTGTTTGTTGTGATGTACTAGGATTGCTGATTTAGTTATCTGACTCTTCTGAGATTTAAAACATTCTTGAAAATAGGTAGTATGATACTTGATTTTATATTCCCACGATGCTGCATACACCTAACCCAAGGCTGAATCTCAATAAATGTATATTGAATGACAATAATTTAAGAAAATCAATTGGGTAAGTACCCTCCAGAGTTATCTAAAAGATCAGGCATCATTTAACCATATTGATTTCAGGACTCTTTAGGCCCACATTGATTAGATTTGAATTCAGAGTCTATGGAGTTTGACATCCAATAGCTTTCTGTATTCCCAGTAAGACATTGCTTAATTTCCATTTTAATTCCTGGCTTTCAAGTTGAGGAACTAAACTCATAGCAAAGTTCATTTGCTTTATTAATTTCTCTTTAACATATAATGCCACCAATAATGCTAGGATTAAAAAAAGCCTAATGTAATTGGGCTTGCAATTTCCCTTTCAATACCAAAGACCAAAGTATGTAATCATATTTATAATTCTTTCATTTAATATGTCCTCTGTGTGGTACACAATTTAATAATTCTAGGTAAAGGGCTTATGTATGTAAGTAAATCTCATCATTAGATTTCTTTCTTTTGGTTACAAAAATTATCTAGTCATGAAAAATTTCAGTGACACCTAAATTTAATAGGAAGCAATTACATTTAGGAAAACTTTGTTTTAGTAAAATCTGTAGTGTGCTAAAGTGATGGAGAAAAAATTGCACCTCCAATGTAAATATGACAAAATTGTTAGTAGAGTTTTAAATTCAAAATTACATTTTGAAACTTTTTAGAATCCTGTCTCTGATTCATTTTTTAAAATGTTACTGATAGGCAACAGTACCTTATTTACATTCTGTGCTCAATAAGTTGTCAAATAAAACATATTGTGACAGATGTGAAACATAAATGGCCTTAATGTCTCAATGAATTTTTCCTCTGACAGTTGATAAAGAAACTACTAATCTAAGTCAGGAACATTTTGCCACATGGCCCCATACTGGAATGCATATGCTGAACATTGAAATGAGATTGTCCTAGAGGTTAATAAAATGTCTTTTAAAGACACTTTATAGAATTTTCCCATCTCTATAACCCAGGTTATTAAAGTTGTAAGTAAACAAAGGCTTCGTCCAGCACAGTCTGCTGCTATATATCATCCTGGAAATTAGGATCAGTTAAGGGTTCATTTTGACAGTTCCTGAATGCCATCACTGTGATATCACAGGCAGTATGGGAATGTTAGCTCTCCCTCGTGCAGACAAGCTCCAGTTGATTCTGGTAGATGGAGATAGAGCATATCTCCTTTGCACTGTCTTTGCCTGTCATTGCTACTCTCTTATCTAGTTTAATTTCCTATTTTTATATTTGTGTGTCACAAGGATTTTATCTTCAAGGGAAAAAAGCTTAAAATATAATAAGGTTATGTTCACTGTCAAGGTGAGCTTATACTGGCTACTCTGATGCAAATTTGAACAATTTCAATATTTCCATTGTATTATGAGTATGATTATAAATTTAAGGCATTGACAAGAATCAGGAATGTGTTTGACCAATTTGGGTAAACAAAGGTAACTGCAAATATATCTTAAATTATAACATTTTTATGTTGTAATGTATAGAATGTAAAATTATTTCCAAAATATTTAGCATATTTTTTCATTGTGACATTTTTGAAAGACTTATATGGTACTTTTGAAAAAGCCTGACTCAAAATAAATTATTAGCTATTTTAATAACATTTTATTCTCCTTTATTCTCTTATTCTATTTCATTCTCTACCAATAATCTCTTTAATAAAAGTCATTTCCCAAAAATAAAATCAATATTTGCCCAATCTAAAAAAATACAAGTAACATAATTTTGATTTTAGGATGGATTACTAGTCATAAATAGAATATACTAAATGTGTTATATTTAAAATATTAGGGAAACTAAATATCCATAAATAATACATAAAAATATATGATGAAACAATGATGGCACTTAATATTCAAAGAGCTGCCAAAAATATTTTGAGAACAATCACTCAACAGAAAATATTGATTATGAAAATATAGTTCACATTAAATAATAATTGATGCATTCATTTAAATATATCTTCCTTTTAATTAAAGAAAATATATGAAAACAACAATAAAAGGTAACTTTTTAACTAATCACTTGCAAAGGATGTCTAAACATAAAAAGAGGTTTATATGTAGAGACATAGATGCTTTCAAAGACTGATAATGCATATACAAAATTGCTGCATCCTCCTACAGGCCAATTCTATAATAATTACACACTTCAAAATGCAAATGCTTTTGTTCTAGAATTTCCTTTCTATGATTTTATTCCTATTGATATATTTCCACTTCTGCCAAAAATAATTTCAATATTCCATTTACAATACTGTGATACTGTTTTAAATTTTGAGGGGCAAGGAACAATCTAACTGCCCAGCACATCTGATCAGATATTTTTCATTTAATGTCAGATACAATTGTAAATTTTGCTATTATTTTAAGTAATACATAACAAATTAATAACAGCAACAGAACAACTATCAGTTATACTAGAAAGATACTCTGAATTGCAACACAATTTTGCTTTAGAAATGTTAATCAAAAATGTACTTAAAATCAGGAAATATATAATGAAAGGCCACAGATAAATATGAAATACTGAAAGAATATCACAAGCATAACTGTAAAAATCAAAATATTTTAATGAAAGAAAAATGAATACTGTATACAATTGCTGCTGTACATGCATACATGCAATTTTTGAAATAAATGGAAAAATCTATTCAGGGGTTTCCACTATAAAAGTCATTTTACAGTTGGCCAATTGGATAAATGAAGAAAAAATTTGTTTTATTAAAAGTTATCTTTGCTACTATATATGTTACATTCTCTTTGAAGTAAATTTGCTCCAAAAGACTCTAAAGTAAAAGAAACCCACCTTGCCAACTTCCAATTCTAGCACTTCCAAAGGAAAAAAACGCTGTCACTTACTTCAATAATTTCTTCTTTTATATACCTTTATGTTTTTAAATAACATGCAAATACTGGTATTTCCTTCTTTATAAATTTTGTCAATTATGCATTATATTTCAATTATGAGCGAGATTTCTGTTATGGTTTAGCTCTCTATCCATCCTATCCCTCATTCTTCAACACTCAAGGTACTTATAAACTATGCCTAGTCCCATATTTACTAATAATAATGAATCATATTTCAAAATAAAATCTGATCTATTTATATATTAAGCCCATCTAATGTTATTTAAATATGAGAAAAGAAGTACCATATTTATTTTTTGCATTTAAATAACTTTTGATTATAGTATTATGACTTCCTTGCTGTCTCTTTTGTATTTCTGTCTTCCATACCAAATTATGTTACAAATCTACTTCCAAAATTTCCATGTCAGACTTCTGCAGTATATGCAAAACACTGTAGAATACTTTATTTAATACACTTATTCTGCTTTAATTTTATAACCTCCTTTCCTTTATATTTTCATTCTTCTATCACAATCTCTGTTTAATGAATTCTAAGGTAGATATAGAGTAAGGTCTTTGCTTATCTTTTAGCCATCATTGCCTTAGGTTACATATCCATTCTTATATTTCCTTTATTTAATGAATTTCTTTATCTTAGATTATTCCCAAATTTTCCAGAAAATATCCATTAACTGCCTACACAGAAAGGGAAACTAAATGTATTATTTTGAAATCTTTTATATATGAGCCTATGTTACATGTGATTAATACCTTCCATATTAATGAGTCTAACATATCACTTCCTTAAAACTTTCTTCAATATTGTCAAGATTCCACTGTTGCTTCTGAAAAGAAGTAAATACTTCTGATTCCTAAAATTTTATGCATTATATTTTCTTCCCATTTGGAAATTTTCAATTTTTTTCTCCATTGTTCTGTAATGTCTAAATGAGCCTATGTAGGAGGATTCATAGCATCAATATATGCACATTATAATCTTACCCCAGGAAAGAATTCTACCCAGAGATTTAACGAAAGCTTTAAGCATGCTCAGTTCCAATTAGGCAATGGTTATATATTTTTTAATATTTATGTTTAATCCTTTTATTTTCAGGGTTGTATACTGAGTATCTCTGTTTACAGCTTTTCTGATAATAAATATAAGGTTGTTTGCTGGAGTGTGATTGAGATTTGTGCCTCCTTCTCAGATAGGAAGGGAAACCTGGGATTCTCATTTCTTTTTAAAATATTTTTGAATCAATAAATAATAATTGTATACATTTATGAGACACAATGAGATGCTGATATAATTTTTGTTATATATACTTTATATATAAAAATTGACTTTAAACATTATCTGTTTCCCAGGATGGATGGTTAGGCATTATTCTGTTTCTCCACAGGCCACAGCTGCTGCCAGACAAAATCTTCCCTCCAGTTCCAGTTGTTACTAAAATCTTCTTCTTGCAAAAATTGTCAATTTTGATAGTTTTAAGATTTTGATAGTCTGACTTATCTCAGGATCTCTCCAATCTGGTTAATAATTCAAATTATTCTAGTAAATGCAATCAATTACCATTACATTATTGCATTAGTGCATTATTTCTTATGTTATTTCCTCTTGCATTCATTTTGCTTTCTTGCTGTTTATATATTTCATATCATACATCTTTTATTTTCATCTTAACGTGTTTCCAAAGCCATACAAAAAGGATCCTTTAATTCCTTCATGCTTAAATAAAAGTCAAACAAATAATTTAAAAATGTAAATAAATTGATATATATAGTGAGGTAAATAAAATGAAATTACTGAATTGTGAAATGTATCAATGTAAAACAGCAATTTGTATAGTTCACTAAGTGCCAGTTAAATGGGAAAAGTATATTCAATAAATGAAAATAGCTACTTAATCAAGAGTCATTTATAAACAGCATGTTTTGAAATTGTTAATAGTTAACAATATATTTTCCTATTATATTTTTATATTGATCACTTTAGATTCTTAAAATATAGGGAATTCATCTATTTTAGTAATGAAAAAACTGATACAGAACAACTCTTCTAGATTAGCCTAAAATATGTACATTAAGTTCCTACTATTATCCAATTATCCCGAGTTCTCAACAAACAAAATTTACATTTTCCTTTCTCTTAAGAAGATCATTTAGTAGGGCAGCCAAACAAATAAAACAAAGCTTGAAAGTATTTTAAGGAATTGGGTAAATATATAAACAGGAGAGGAAACATGGGTACCACTTTTGTTCTAGTAGTTCCAAATATTTAATGCTATTATATGACTTAGAAATGTCTTATCTCCTAACATTTGTACCATTATGCTCTGTGTTCTGAAGGATAACCTGTAATGATTGCTTGAACTTAGATTTATTTGTCCTTTAGTTTGAACTCAACAGGAAAACAAGATGATTTGCTCCAGGCTTGCTTTCCCAGAGTTCATGGCTAGGCACTGCTCTGTTCCTCCACAGGCCACAGCTGCTACCAGAGAAGCTCTTCCCTCCAGGAGCTTCACTGAAGACAGTAGTAATGGTTTCCTGTCTTTCACTCTTGGAGTACTTTATCATTTCTTAGGCCTTCCTGGTCTTGTCCATAGCTTTGTAAAGATTTGCACCATTAAACACTTCCAAGAATCCTGTTGAGTATGTCACGTCCTTTAATTTCTATTTTTTTTAGAAAGAACTGGCGATTTGAATTGAAGCATAATTTGTACACAAACTGTCCTTTGAAAGATGCCCCAAATTTTTGTTCATGTTACATATTTTCAGTGTGTGATGAAGTTATAAAGCAATATTTAAAAGTTTCTGTGTCTTTTCCAGAAGGATCTGTTGCCATAGCCTCTGAAATGGTGACTAATGGATATACCTACATCTTCTAAAATATAATCAATACTGTCTGTCACTAAGTGAGATTAACCTTTAGAGACATAGCGAAAATATAGACCATCACTTGGAGCGAAGGTTGTGATATTCATGGTGTACAGAGAACCTTGGCCTATCCACCTCTGCCTCTATGTTGTTCCCACTGTCTTGTCCTCTGTATACGATGTCTCCATTCTTAGAGTACTGTGTTAGAGTAGCTGTATTTAGTTCTGGAAATAGGTAATCATCACACACTGGTTTCCCCATCTGTAGAGTTAGGGTAAATTAATCTAGTATGACAGTGATTCCCTGGAGATGTAGTGGAATGGTGGGAGGGAAGAGGAATAAAGACTTTAAAAGGGTCCAAATAAAGTCTCCTTTGGGTGAGAAATATATTTATTATCTTGACTGTGTTATTGCTTTCTCAGGTGTGAGATGTGAGGTCAGAGTGTGTGAAACTCTTCACTTATGTGCAGATTCTTGTAGGCCAGATCTACCCCTTTAAATTTTTTTGTTCTTAAAAGCATACCCTAGTTGTTGTTGTTTCTGTTTTGTTTTGTTTTTCTAAGAAGCATTTTGTTAATATTGTGCTGGGGAAAATAACTCAATTAAAGAGTATATCACAACTACTAAGGAGAAAAAATGCAGAGAAAGTATTCAATTAAAAAATTTCACATTTTAAAATCTTTACCAAACTAGGAATAGAAATGAACATCTTTAAACTCATGATATTTTTCTAAAAATATAGAAATATAAAAACAGAGAAAAGGAAATTATTATGAAATATTTTAAAAATTTCTTTTCAGAATAAATACAAGTATATCTACTGTCATGAATTTATATTTTAATTTAAATATTGTGATGGAACTCCTGGAAAGTATTTTAAGTTATATGATTAGTTGAAATAACAAATACAGAAAAGGATCATTTATAAAAGAAGGAAAAAAACCTCATGCTTTTCATATTAATTTATATAGAAACTCCAAGCTACAATATGAGAACTTATAACAATATTTGGCAAGTTTTTGGAATTGGCTTGCAATGTAAATATACATCAGTCACATTTCTATATTTTAATATTATCTTTAAATGTTTTCTAAGTATAATTTCCAATAGCAACAGAAACATAAAGCACATATGAATAAAAATGGTGCTGGGAAAACTGGAAATCCATATGTAACAAAATGAAATTAAATCCCTGTCTCTTACCCTGCATAAAACTCAGCTCAAAGTGGATCAAAAAACTTAGGCACTAGAACAGAGACCCTGCACCTAATAGAAGAAAAAGTAGGCCCAAAACTTTATCACGTCGGCTTAGGATCTGACTTCCTTAACAAGATTCCTATAGCACAAGAAGTAAAATAAAGAATCAATAAATAGGATGGAATCAAACTAAAAAGCATCTTCTCAGAAAAAGACACAATCAATAACATGAAGAGAGAGCCTACAGAATGGGAGAAAATATTCACCACATGCACCTCAGACAGAGCATTAATCTCCAGGATATATAAAGAACGCAAAAAACTTGACATAAAAAAAAAACAAATTAAAAACATGAATAAATGGGCTAAAGAACTGAATAGACACTTCACAGAAGAAGAAATACAATTGATTAACAAATATATGAAAAATGTTCAACATCTCTAGCAATTACAGAAAAGCAAATCAAAACTATTCTAAGATTTCATCTCACTCCTGTCAGAATGGCAATTATCAAGAATATAAGCAACAATAAGTGTTGGTGAGGATATGTGGGAAAAGGTACACTCATGCACTGCTAGTAGGACTGCAAATTGGTGCAACCACTCAGGAAAGCAGTATGGAGATTCCTCAGGAAACCTGGAACAAAACCACCACTCCTCCATTTAAACTCAAA
>CM053404.1:122679963-122707500 GCA_028644305.1 Xerus rutilus | reverse complement strand
GCCTGGTGAAAAAAAAACCGTGAAATTTTGTATAAGACATCAATATTATGAAAAACTGACAGGATCTCATTTCTGTTATTGAACCACAAGTATCATTCAGATTCGGGAATATGGATTCACCTATGTGGAGACAAAATATGAATCCTAAAGTCAGAGCAGGAGCTAGTATTTTCTAGGAAACTGGCATACACATTGTAATGCATGAAACCATTTTAAATTTTGGAGAGAGTAAATAGCAATGTAGATATTCTCAGGCTTACTGGTATGCCAAATTTCCCTGTAAGTATGAATGAATGAAGGAAAAAATATAATAAAAGGATTGTAGGAAATTTCTGCATTTTTAAAATTCCTATTATTAGATGAGAAGTCCTTTTCTTTTGCATTATTTCTGTTTCAAACCTGGAATCAGTTGTGTAAGTTTTTTTCTTTTATATTATGATTAATGTGAATATATACATGAAGAAACAAAGATTGTACTTACAATTCTTCACAGATAAACAATTTTATCTAGGTCAAATTTTCAGGTTAACAGTAATTGTAATTAGAAAAGTCCCATGTATTAAAAAGTAAATTACCAAATAATTTAAAATATGATTAGAAATCTTGTTCCCGTTGTTTTTTTTTTCTTATTTTCACCCCTTTTGCTTCTTTTTCTAACTTTAAGTAAGATCTAGGATTTTGTACATTTTATACATTTAGAATTGTATACACTGTTGCACAGGATATGACAGAAGCATTTTATAGCACAATATTAGCTTTGTCACAGAACAAAATTCTCTCTGTCCTGCATTTGGAACTGAAAACTCTCATCTGCTGCACATTGGTATCAGAGTGTCTATTTTAGAAAAAGTAAACTCAGTCAACACGACCTAGGAAAAGTCTCAAAACTGCCACAAATAAATTTGTCACTGAAATATTTTTACTAGGTCTCAAAATGAGTCAGTCTTCCTAATTAAATCCTATTATTCAGGATTCAAATGAGTCAATTATGCATATCCAAAAACTCAGAAATTACTGAAGATCCAATCCTTTTTATAGAGCAAACAAAAATGATTTCATAACTCTAATTAATCACACTTCTGGACAAATATATGTGACTGACACAAAATAAAAATTGTTAAAATGTGGCTCTTTTTTTTTTGAGACTGAAAGGAATGTGTGGAATCTAGCTGTTTACCTCAAAAACAGAGATGAAGGACATAGATGTCATGATCATATAGGAGCAGATGTAGCTATAAATACAATGCACATAGATTTTCAGATGGATGATATTACTTTTAAAATATTTAGGAGAGGCCCTCACATCACTTATTAATAGAATTTCAAATAATAGTCACCAAGATATCTTTCCATAAGTAAATAAGCTCTAGAACACATTACAAGAATTTAGATCTACAAGTTCTTCTGTTATGTGCTGTAACCGTTTATTCAAACCATTACAGAAATGAGTGCCAAAATAATTCTGACTATTCAAAAGAGATACACTTCCTCCATGTCAGAATACAGAGACAAAACTTTCCTACAAATAAGGAATTACTCTATGGTAAGTGCTTAAAGGAAGATTTAAATTTTTAAAACTTAGTTTCTGTAAGTATAAAAGTAAGGATTGTTGTTAATCATTAGATGAATGAGATGATGTTTATAAAGCACTTCACCACCACCGTACCACAGTGCTCCCACAGTGGTTCTTCAGGTTGCTTTAAGGGTAAGAGCCACCTCACAGGACAAAAAAAAAGCAGAGACAAAAAAAAAAAAAAAAGGTCACCACAACTCAACCTGCTAAAATAATGCCATTATTTTGGATAATTTCCTTTTGTGGAGGAATTTTTTTTTTTTTACTTTTAAGAGTTTTTGGTTTGGTTTTGTTTTGGTTTGGTTTGGATTGGTTTTTATTTTTGGTAGTTGTGCCTGATTGTAAGGGCAGACTGACCCTCAACACCTAACATTGTCAACATAATAAAAAGATAATATAAATGAATCAGGCAATACATTGGTGCTACTTTGATTTTTTTCCCATATTTTTGTCTAGTAATAAATTTGAAGAAATTCTCAAACAGGCTGGAATGTAGTTTTAAAAACATTTTTATATGGCTTTTCAACAAATAATAGATTTTCATAAATATGTCTTATTTGCAAACAAGGGCAATAGAAGCCAGTTTGAAAATAATGTCTATCGTCTTCTGGAATTTAATTTGTGGTTTAGTAATTTGCACCTTCATCCTACCTAGAGGGTACATGTGGTTGATTTCACCACTGAATAACCTGACAGCACTACTTCACTTCTGCATCATCTAGTCACGTTTGTCATTATTTTCCTTCATATTAGCACCTTTGTCTTTTCTTAAAAAGTAATCAAAACCCTAAATTATATCTGTAAATATAATGGTCACATATCCAGTCTTACTTATATGAACATTGCAGTTTGGTACCCAAAAATATGCCTTCTTGATTATCAGTCATTCAACTGCTGTTATTTTTCATTTCAGCAACAAATTACCAATTTAGGATATTTGTCATGTTAATATATTTTTTACTATCTGAAATTAATCAACACAGAATAGTTTTCAAGTTCACTATTTAGGTTTCAGAAAAGTGCAAAGAAAAATTGCTTACCTAATCGTAACATGTTAATATTCTATGTAAGAAGGTAACCAGTTTTATAATCAATGGGATTATAAATATTACCAGTTATATTAATTGCTACTAACTTTATTAAATATTGATATATGTGCTCAAAAATCAGTAAAGAATGACAAAATTAATAATATTCTTTTAGCATAGATATTCTCATTTTGTAAGATTTATATGTAGAAAATGATTAAATATTTTAAATAGTTTCAAAAATATAAAATATTATGCCTGCTCATAAGTTTTCTTGAAAATAATAATATTCCTGCAATTGTATTCTCATGTAGTCTAAACTGTTCTTTGATATTCTATCTCTATAACTCACTTTCTTTAAAGTACCTTAAATTCTTGGGAAATGATTGCATTATTCAAGGACAAATTTAAGGACATCTCCATTACAAGTTAAATTTTGAGTAATAAAATATGTCACAAAAGTAATAGAATTATGTCAAAGAAAATCAAAATTAGAGTGAATTTGAATTCAGTGAATGTGTGCTCAAAGGACACTAGATTCTGTACTAGTGCTTTTAAGTACCATTTAGTTGCATTTAAGTTTGCTCTCTTGATCTCCTCTAAGTTGAAGGAATAATGGCTAAATATTAAATTAATATACTGATCTCAAATGTCAAAAATGACTTACTGAATTTAATTATAAATTGATTTTGAACAGAAAATGTTGTTTCCTTGAATGTGTACCCCATTAAGTTGTACTTCAGAATGCCAGAAAATTAAAAATCATATTCAAATGTCTTAAACTTATTAATTCACATTTTCTATTCATATTTTTATAAAAAAGGATACAAAAGATAAATAAGATATTCTAAGTATATTTTCCATAGTATGTGAAGTGCTTATAATCGGCAATGAAAAAAAGAAATAACTAATAGGTGAGACTAATACATGAGATAGAATGTCAGATAAGGCTTTAATAAATAGAGATCTTATTTTACTAATAATTTTAAAGATACAGGCAATGAATAAGAAAAATCAAGGAATGTCAAGGGCCTCAAGTCCAGCTTTCCATGTTTTTTCTTCACAGACATTTAGTTTTGAACTAGAATAACAGAAGAGCTTTAAGTGAGATTTTCTGGATTTACCCCACGCAGCATGGGAATGTTTCAACCATGCATTAGTCTTCTGTCACTGCAATTACAAAGAAGAGTGATTTATTTAACTCACAGTTCCAGAGGTTCAAGGTAATAGTATATACATCTTCTTGGTTCTCGTGAAGCCCTCAAGGTAAATGTGTCAGAATGGTGGGAACGCATGCAGGCGACAGAAATGAGATCACCACCAAGAACCACAGAGAAGCTGGGATCTCCTTTTCCACATGCATCTCATTGACTTTAGAGCCTCCCACTAAATCCCACCTCTGAAGGGTTCCATACCACATCCCAACACTGCCTCCCTGGGGCTGGCTTCCAATGCAAGAACCCTTGGAAGATTAACCCAATCCACAGTAATCTAGGAAACATCATTATTTTTTTTCTTTTGAAATCATAGCACATATGACATTTTCTAGGAACCAATGTCCCACGTATCAATACCTTTTGAGTTCCTTTGTTATAGTATTCCTGAGTGGCTACATCCTGTTAAGACTGTTTCATATGTAAGTATTCTTCTAATAATGATTTTTTTCTAAATTTTCTCTGGTTGTTTTTGGTTTTGGTTTTGTTTCGTTCATTTTTTTTTTTGACCTTTACTTGCTTACTTATTTATTTATTTTTATGTGGTGCTACGGATCAAACCCAGTGCCTCACACATGCTAGGCAAGTGCTCTAGCACTGAGTCACAACCCCAGCCCTGGTTGTTTGCTTTTGAGATATATTTGTAGTCAATATTTTGAAACTTTACAACTTCAAAATAATACACTTCATAATAATAGACTTCATATTTTATTTATTTATATACATTTTGCTTGGAAATTTTTGTGATTATTAATGTATGTGTGTGTGTGTATGTGTATACTTTGAAATTACCTTTAAATTTGCAATTACATGCAGCCATATATTGGTAATTTTATCTTCCATATTTTTTATTTCTTGTTCATGTTTTATATATTTGATGCTGGATACTCTATTTTTCAGTGTATCTTTAGTCTCATCTTCTAATTCATTAACTCATCTTTTCTGTTGGTTTATTCATTTGTTAATCTTATAATGTTTATTAATTTATATAGTCACTTTTTAAAAATAAGATTGTTCTTTTAAAATACTTTGTCTATTGCTTCCTATTTTATGTATTAAAAAATGATGGCATATACCAGAGCTGTCTCCCTGGTTTTATTTATTTATTTTTTCTTCCAGATTAATCTTTCATTGAAAATGGAACTCTCTTAGCTTGATCAAGGATCGAATCATTTCCCCCTCTTACCAACACAGATCTCCACCCCACCCACACATAGTACCAACACTTTTCAGGGCAGCCATTTCTTCAATTCGTGATTACCACTTAGATCCCATCATCCTCTGGGTCATTAGTCTATGCCAATTACTGCAAAAGCTCTAGAGGACATTTGTTAATATCTAAATCTTCATTTTTTAAAATCAGGGAATTTTTTCATAATATAGAATAAGGTAATTTGTATCTATGAGAAAAATATTTTTTCTAATGTCATAATTACAGGGATCTGAATGATTCTTGAGGGAGATATGTGAGATATACTGCAAATCATGTGATGTGAAGACTTACAGAGCTAAGGACTATTATCGTTGCTTTTTCATAGTTGTCTCTGATAAAGCGAGAATAAATAGTTTCTAACCCTTATTCTGCTGTGATTGGCATTATATTGTGGCCTTACTACCCTGTGGAAGCCAGCTAATGTTCATGAAACATGACTCTTGTCATATGTAAGTGGCTTTCTTCCTTGTTGGAAAAACATATTAAATACATTATTCCATTTATATTCTTGCTTTTATCTAATGTATAAATTGAGTTATCTGACTAGGTTAAGAAGCTTCCACAGTTTAAAAACTAGTGTTTTAAGATAGATGACCATATTTCCATCACATAGTGCCCTTTGCTCCCCTTTAGTTTCTTCGTCATTAGAAACTTAAAATTTATTCCACCATTTCTACATAATAATGGCACCTGTACCATATAAATTAAGAAATAGAGTCAAAAAGAAGTTAATTGCCTTGCTCAGGGATACACAGTAAATCAATGTAGAATCAGTTATAAATGGATTCCATGGTCACAAATAACCATTCTGGTACAAGAACACAGAATTAAACTTTAATCAACCTAAATAATAGTTCTAAAATTCAATGTGTTTTAAAGAAGTTGAGCCCAGTAAAAGTGGTCTTGCAACAAAAACATATTCTCATATGTTTTTGTTTTATATTGGAAATGTCTATGTCATTTCTTTTGAAAGAAGTACTGTATTACATTTTCATTATAAAAACATACGACAAAAAGTACTTCCATTTTACATGCTTATCAGGGTTAAAACTTCAACTCCTTTTAATAAAGCCTGAAGTTTTAAAAAACTTTTTTAAAAAATTGTCTTTCACTGTAATACAGTACAATGAATACATTTTGTCATTTAATGTTTAAAAAAATCATTTTATTATCTTTTTATGTACTTATTCATATTAGAATTTATTTTTATTAGTTGTCTTTCCAATAGAAATGGATTCAGAGACAAGCAGGACTCCAAATTTGTCAACTAATGATTAAGGTACATTATTTAAAACCTGCAGGCAAGGGGGACATGCCAAGAAAAACACTTCTGTTTTCCTACTTATTTTGGTGTTAAACCTCTATGTAAGCAGCCTTTGCGGTCCAGGACAGGCCATGTGACTACTGCACTTACTCTGAAGCCCCACTGAAATAAGTGATTGATTAAGTGCTTGTCCATTATTTCATAAAGTATATAAAAAAAATGTTTGTGGTTTTTTTTATTTCAAAAGAGACTCTACTGCTTTGCAGTGAATTGTTACCTATATAACGCCACAAATAATTACACATACTTATTTCCAAGAAAAGATCACCCCAAATGTGCAATGAAAAACATTTATTTCCCATCATGCTGCCCTTAATTACTGCAGGATTGTTCTAAAAATGCTTCTGCTTACCTGCTTTAGGCTAAGAGGTCAATTGTGGGGTGCACACTCCTCCATGTTCCTCATCAGCTTCTGAGGCAGCTGTCAATGGGAAGATGTCATTCCATTAAAATTTCTATAGACATTGAACTAGAAGAGAAGAAAAGAGCATGCTTTCCAAAGAAGCTGGAGATTTTCATGAACCATAAGGGATAAGGAGAATGTAGCTGTGTGAGTACCTCATTTGTTCATTGACTTTACTTGATAACAATTTATTTTCTATTTTATTATTTTTTAAGGGAGCTGGTGTATATTAACAGTTATAGTATGACAAATACAACTGAAATTTCAGCCTCTGTAATTGGCACAAGGTTTCTAATGCACCATCATTGTATTAGCTCATGGAAAAGCATATCTATTTATTTTTCTAATGATGCTCTGAGATGTGGTATTCCTGGATAAACGTTTGCACCCTGGTATCTTGCTACCTTAACCTAATTCTTGGTCATTTGCTATAACATGTCTTCTGTATATCTTACCACTAACTACTATTTTTGAATTAGTAACCACAGTACTACTGATTATGTTAGGGACATTTTATAAATTGTTATCATATTTTAGTTATTTGAAGCATAATTATCCTACCTCTTCTCTTTTCAAATGTACTACAAAATAAAAAGAAAAATAGTTTTCTTAAGTAGTATTTTGATTCTGTCAAGGCATCTACTTCTTCCATGCTCCTTAATTGTCTCTTACATGAAATTACAAATTTTAATTAAGGACAAAAATTCCTCTTTGTCCCATTCCTTATTAAAATAGTCACTAAATCCATCTCAATTAATATGTCATTACTTAGGCACATTTTGTCTTTACCGTTCCATATTTATAATGCTCAACTACACATTTTCAAAATGTTATTTAAATTTTATTTTACTCAAGAAAATGACATTCTAACACAATATTCTTTAAAGTATACCTCCATTTCAATAATGTGCTGCTTGCCTTTTTGTCAAAAAAACTAATTGTTTAGAATTGTATTTTTCTCAACTTAGTCATATAACATCTTGTTAGTATTTTAATAATCTACACAAAACATTTTATTTACTATAATCTGAAGTTCTCAAAATGTTTAAGCAAACAGTATACTGAACTAGAAGTCAAAAGCTGCTTTCCAGTGGCACATGAGAGTGGATAAACACAATGACATCTCATTAAAAAAGATGTGCATACCTGGAAAAATTATTTGCCTTAAGGATGTTTACTTCATAATTTCAGGTTCTTTGTATTATTTTATACTAAAAATGAAAATATGTCACTTTTTTCCATACATGCTTATGGTTCATATCTCATTGTTAAAGTGCCAGTTCAGTCTTCTTGCGTTTAATTTGTTCTATCTTTCAGTATTCTAAAATACAATCAATGCCTAATATTTGATTTCATGAGTTTATTAAATGGTTTGAAGTACAACTTTTAATACCTCTGAACATTTAAGATAGCTGTGGTAAGAAGCGAACTTGAAGTTGTTGCTTAAACAAATGGAGATCCAGGAAATCCAGTTCAAAGCTTTGACACTAGAGAGCCAAAATCATGGACTCCTGACACTGAAAGCCAATGAGCCAGGAGTGGCAGGAGACAACTGTCTCACTCAAACAATCTGGCAGAGTTAATTCAAATTTACTCCAACTTTTTGCTCTCCAGCAGTCCCCATTTACACACAGCTTTACTTTAGATAGTTTCGATCACCCACCATCAACAAAAGGAGTGTGATTCCTGAGCAACTAAAATGTATTAGGAGAGACAGAAAGAAGATAAATTCAAATAAATTTTATCTTAGTGTAATCATTATATAATCATTAATTATAGTTAATCTCTCACTATGCTTAATGTATAAATTAAACTTTATTACAAGTATGTATGTATAGAGGAAGACATCAAAAATATATAGGATTTGTTATTGTCAGCAGTTTCAGGCACCTTCTGGGGGTCTTGAAATAAATCCTCCATAGATTAAGAAGCACCTACTACATAAGCTTTTGGTGGGTTAAATGATGCCCACCAACCATGGGGAGTACTATTACTTTCCTCAGTCTACTGATTCAAATGCTCATCTCTTCCATACAACCTCACAGACACATCAAGAAATAATATTTAAATAGCAATAAGGGCATCTTGTGACCCAATCAAGGTGACACATAAAATTAATTTCACAATGTCAAGGACTTAATCATTGACACCTGCGAAAATGTTACTTTATATGACAAAATGGACTTTGTAGATGTGATTAAAATTTTCAAGAAAAAACAATTATCCTAGAAGGATAACAAAAGAGACAAGGATCACAGCATACATGCGGTCATACATTAAGCTACGGCTATGATGTCCATCATATTCCACCATTTTTACTGTCCCCCCTGCCCCCTGCCCCTTCCCATTTCTATGGCCAAAGTTCCTCAAAATGAAAAGTTGTGCTCCATCTGTGTACAATGAATCAAAATGCATATGGCTATCATGCATACCTAAGTAGAATAAATAAATTAATTAATTAATTAAATTAAAGCCTTGAGAAAAATTTCAAAAATAGAAAAAAAAAATTAAAAAAAGAAAGAGACAAGGAGCAGTGTCAGAAATCAGAGACAGCAGCCGGGCGCGGTGGCTCAAACCTGTAATCCCAGCACTTAGGGAGGCTGAGACAGGAGAATCGCAAGTTCAAAGCCAGCCTCAGCAATGGCGAGGTGCTAAGCAACTCAGTGAGACCCTGTCTCTACATAAAACACAAAATAGGGCTGAGGATGTGGCTCAGTGGTCAAGTGCCCCTGAGTTCAATCCCCAGTACCAAAAAAAAAAAAAAAAAGAAATCAAAGACAGAAATTTGAATATGCTATGCTTCTGGCTTTGAAGACAAATCAGGGCACCCTAGCTGAAGAAGGCAAATGACCACTACAAACTTGAAAAGGCACAGACATTCTAGCATGAAGTAGCTAGAAGAAAAGGAACTGCTGTCACCTTTATTTAAACCCACTGAAACCTCTGACCCACAGAACTATAAGGTAATAAATAATGTTGCTTGTAAGTCAAGTAAGTTGGGGTCATTTGTATCAGCAGGATTAGAAATTAATAATATGTACATGTAAAATGTACACAAATATATAAGTACAGTATAATTTAAAATAGTCTGGAAGATGGGTTTTAAATGAAAGAAATTATAAAATGAAAGAAAATTTTCAAAATGTACAAGTGAACACAAATTATTCAAAATGCAAACAGCCAAGAGCAAAAACCTTTAAAATTATGAACAAAAGAGCTGGGTATATAGCTGAGTGGTAGAGCACTTGACTTAGCATCCCTAAAGGACCTGGGTTGGATCTGCAGCACTACCAAATGAGTAAATAATTAATTAATTAAACAAACCATCAATTCCCTTTTTTCTTATACTACATAGAACATTCACAAAACATATTGTATTTTAGGGGATGAAGCAAATTTTAGCAAATACAAATAAGGATAGAGAACTCATTGTATTTTATTACATAGATAATAGATTGAAATTAGAAACCAATGACAAGAAAAAAGAATTCCAGCATCTATAACAGGAGATTAAATACCACACATTTAAACAAGAAATGAATTGCATAAAAAAGTCAAAAATAAAAAAATAAACAAATCAGGATAGAGATACAACAAATCAAAATCTATGGGAAAGTATGAAGGCAGTTCTAAGATAAAAGGACAATGCCCCATGTTACTAGCATTTCTTAATCTTGGTGGTCTCCGCTGAAACTGCAGCCTCCCCTCACATCTCCACATTTCACACCCTCAGGGGCTACATGAAGGGACTCTGACCTTACTGCACTTTGCCTGGCCTCCAAGGCCTTCCTTTGAAATCTCAGTGGAAGCCTCCATGACCCCCTAATTCCAGCATCCTGTGTTCTTGCAGAACCAGCACCACATGCTTGATGCCAAGGTCTGACACCATCCCAAGCCTCTAAGGACCCTGGCTGCAGCAGCCTCTGAATGTCTGGGTGAGTGAGCACTTTGAAAAAACTTCCTAGGGCTCCTGGTTCAAGAAGGTGCCTCACTGGTCTCTTCTCAAGAGAATTTGTACTTTTACTCCCTTGAGCCTTAGGTGGTATGGTCTTGCCAATTTTTGACATACCCTCAAACCATGTTTCTTACTGTGTCTGGGCAAAGTCTTTTAGCATATCTTTAGTGGCAGTAATGTCTTTAACAGTTGCCCCAGTTCCTAAGCCCCAGTTTAATTCCTACCTTTCAAGTCCAAGTTTCTCAAATCTTTGTTTTGCCTTCTGCTCCTGGTTATCGCAATAAACTTGGCCAAAAGGTGCCAGTGATATCCATGACATTGCTTGAATGCTATGCTGTTGAGAAATTTCTTCTACCAGATTAATGAGTTCATCACTTTCAAAATCAGCCTCACTGAAAATCTCAGAACACAAGAAAAATGCAGACAACTTTTCAGCTATAACATAATATGAAGAGTCTCTACTCCAACTACCAATAGTGTCCTTCTTTCCTCCAAACTCTCTTGAGACCTGTCTTTACTGTCAATGGTCCTATTGGCATTCTGGTCTTCTGAACGCCCACCAGAACTGGCCATTAAGCTGTGCTTACAACAATCTAAAACATTTCCAGTTTGCATTGCTAAACATCTCAAAGTTTCTCCTCCAAATTCCAAAAATCTCCAAAAACTTCTGAACCACATAGTAAAGTTAGTCATTGCAATGACTCCACTCCTGGTACAAACTTTCTTTTTGGTCAGCTTTTTTGCTGCTGTGACTAAAAACTTTACTGGGACAATTTTAGGAGAGGAAAGTTAACTTGGGGCTCACAGTTTGAGAGGTTTTATTCTGTAAGAGGCTGGCTTAATTCCTCAGGGATTGAGATGAGGCAGAACATCATGGTGCCAGAAAGTGTTCCCATGATGATCAGAACACAGAGAGAGATCAAGCACACCAAATATATACCCCAAAGCCATGCCTCTGATGACCCACCTCCTCCAGTGACAACCCACCTGCCTTCAGCTATTACTCAGTTAATCCTATCAAAGGATCAATTCATTGATTAGGTTAAAACTCTCTTAATCCAATCATTCTCCTCTAAATCTTCTGGTATTGTCACATACATGGGTTTTGGGAGGACACTTCACATTAAAACCATAACACTTTCTCATTCCCAATACCCCCCTGGGGAAAAAAAAACACTGAGACATCATTATAAGCAAGGAGGTATAAGACTTCTACAGTGAAAATTATAGAACACTGAAGAAAGAAATTGAAGATGATAGAAAAATGGGAAGACCTCCCATGTTCTTAGATACTCACAGTTAATAGTGTTAAAATGGCCATACTACCCAAAACATTATATTATTTCAATACAATGCCTATTAAAATATTAATGACATTTTTAATAGAACTAGAAAAACACTACTAAAATTTACATGATAGAATAAGAGACCCAGGCTAGCCAAAGCAATCCTGAACAAGAGGAACAATGATCGGGACATCACAATATCTGACCTCAAATTAAATTATGCTACAGATCTATCCTAACAAAAAGAACATGCTACTATTATGAAAACAAGCATGAAGATCGATGGAATGTAATAGAAAACACAGAGAGAAAGTCACACAGATACTGTCATCTGATACTCAACAAAGCTGCCAAAAACATAGATTGGAGATTAGATGGCCTCTGTAACAAATGGTGCTGGGAAAAGTTGATATCCATATGTATAAGAATGAAACTTGACTGCTATCACTTACCCTGCACAAATGTTGACCCAAAGTGGATGTAAGACCAGGAATTAGACCGAAAACTCTGCCAATGCAGAAAGAAAATGGATGCTCAACATTCCAACATATTGGCACAGACACTGATTTCCTTATAAAGACTATTAAAGCACAAGAAATAAAATCAAGAATCAATAAGAAAGTTGGTTTCAAATTAAAACTTCTGAATAGCAAAGGGGGAAAAAAAGCATGAAGAAACAGTATAGAATGAAAGATCTTTACTACCTGCTTCTCAGATATTGGATTAATATCCAAAATATATAAAGAACTCAAAAAATTAACATCAAAAGACCTAAGAACCCATCTAATAAATGGTCAAAAGAACAAAAGATCTTCTCTAAATAAATACAAATTATATATACATACATACATACATACATACATATATATGTATATATGAAAAAATGTTCAACATTGCTAGCAATTGTGGAAATGCAAATCAAAAGTACACTGAGGCTGGGTATGGTGGTGCACACCACCTGTAATCTTTGGGAGGCTAAGACTGGAGAATGGTGAGTTCAAAGCCAGCCTCAGCAACATTGAGGTGCTAAGCAACTCAGTGAGACCCTGTCTCTATATAAAACACAAAATAGGGCTTAGAATGTGGCTCAGTGGTCGAGTACCCCTAAATTCAATCCTCGGTACCAAAAAAAAAAAAAAGTACACTGAGATTTCATCTAATTCTAGTCACAATGTCCATTATGAAGACCACAAATAAAAATAAATGTTGGTAAGGATATAGGCAGGGAAAGGTACACTCATATTTTGCAGGTGCAATTGCTAATTAGTACAACCACTTTGGAAGGCAGTATGAAGCTTCCTCCAAAGACTAGGAATGTAACCACCATATGTCCCAGGTCTCCCACTCCTCAGTATATATCCAAAAGATCTAAAATCAGTAAACTATACAGATGCAGCCACATCAATATTTATAGCAACACAATTCATAATAACCAAACTTTGGACCCAGCCTAGGTACCTGTCATCAGAAGGATAAAGAAAATGTGGTGTTTATACACAATGGAGTTGTATTTAACCATAAAGAAGAATGAAATTATGTAATTTGCTGGTGTATGAATTTAACTGCAGAACAGCATGCTAAGTGAGATAAGACGGACCCAGAAAAAATCAAGGGCCCAATACTTTCTCTGATATGCAAAAGCTAGTCCAAAATAAAGGAAAAGGTGGGAGGCATAAAAATCCAAAGACAATAGAAGAGAGAACAGTGGAGTAGAAGGGGATACAGGGGGAGAAGGAGGAAAGGGAAAAGTGAGAAACAGCAGACTGAATTTAAGCAAATTTTCCATGTACATGTATGAATACCAGAGTGAATTTCATCTTTATTTCCATAATGCACTCATTATAAAAAATACTATAAACAAAAGAAATATCAGTAGAGTAGGAGAGAACAAGGGAAGGGAGGTGGGGAGGAAAGGAGGAAATACTGGGACTGAATTGAAACAAAGTCTATTCCAATTGTATACACTTTGTCAAAACAAACTCCAATATTTCATATATCTGTACTGAATTATTTAAAAAATGAACCCCCCCAAAACAAAATTACCATCCTACCACAAGTTTCATGTGCTGTCACATTAAATATGTTTCATTTTTATTAAAGTATTGGTGCCCGGCAAAATAAACATGAGAAAAAAGTATTTCAGGATCTGTGATACAAACTATAAACCATCAAATTAGTCATTTTTAGCAAATTGGGCAGATGCAAAGACATTGTAGGTGAATTTTTGACAAAACATGCAAAATATTATATTTTGAGAATTTCAATTTTGCATGCTATACAACATTTATTTTATTTTGGAATTGGTAATACTTTTAAGTTTTCTGTCAGTTTTCTCTAGAAAAATTGTGTCATTACACAATTTTTAAAATTGTGTACAATATTCTATTCTAAAGAAAGTTGAAAGTACCAATGCATCAAAATTTGAAGTGACAACCCAGTTTAAAGAGAAATATCTTTTTATTGTAGTTAAATTTTTTGCAAACTGTCTATACCTAGCGATTATTATTATTTACATAAGATACCATAAAACTGTAAAGGTACAAATGTCAAGTAATTTAGACTTTTTTGAGACATTTGGTTTCTAACAAATATTGAGCCCTAATTTGTTGTCTGGAAGCAGCAGTACATCATCTACAAACAATTCCAGTAACTATATTACAATAAAATTCTATTAACAGAAAGAAGTGGTGTGCAAGATTTCGCTTATGGGCCATAGTTTACAAATCCTTGATTTAGATCATGTTACATATGAAGTTTTTATTCATCCACTAGTTAACTTTTAGGAATTATTTATAATCCTTCATTTAGACACATGCAAAGGTAAGCATGTTTCTGTTTAACATTTGTACAAAAATAATTTAGGAATGTACTACAAATTGTTAAGTGACTGCTTTCTCAAGAGTCAAAAATTGTATTGGAGATAATAGAAAGAAAGAACAGTGGAGAATTATTAGCTTAAAAATATTTTCTATCATAAACCTAATCAACAAATAATAATTTAGATAAAATTGAAACAGGAGGAAAACCTTCTCTTTTTTTACAGAATAAGGCAACATACTTAGTCATATAGCACTTCCAGTTTCTTCTCCAGGACATAAAATTCCTGGAGGTCATCACTTCCATTTTAATAGAAAAAAAAAATGGAACAAATTGGTAACAACTCTTCTTAGATCCATCAATCACATGAATATAGATATATTAGAATTTATACAAGTGGGCCTAATAGACAATTACAAGCTTTTCCATCAAAAAGTAAGAGAATGTCCATTATTCTTAAGGGCTCACAAGATTATTCTCCAGGATACATCATATATTAGTCTATAAAACAAGAAGTCTTAAGGCATTTTGAAAAACTGAAATAATATTAGTTATTATGTTAAACCACACTGGCATAAAAGTTGGAATCTGTAACAGGAGGAATTTCAGAATATTCATGACATGCTCTTAAACAATCAATGAATCAAGAGATAAAATGAAATTTTGGAAAAATAAAGCATGAGATAAGCAGAAATAGAAATATCACACCAAAAATTGTGGGTTTTTTTTTTTTGAAGGAAAAAAGCCTAAAAATTATGTGTAATCAAAATATCTTCAAATAGGTAAAACAATCTTGACCAAAAATAACAAAACTGGAGACATCACACTACCTGACTAAAGCTATAGTAATAAAGCTATAGTTGCCAAAAAACCATAGTACTAACACAAAAATAAATAGGCAACTGAAATGAAACACATAATAAAAAATTCACATATTTGCAGTAATAAGTTTTGACAAATGTGAAGAACATACAATGAAGACAAGACAGTCTCTTCAATAATAGGAATATTGAAAAATCCAGGATCCAAAGCAAAAAAATGAAATTGGATTCTATTTTCAAACCATATACAAAAAGTCAGTACTGAACAGATTAAAAACTTAAATGTAAGTATTGTAACTGTAAATTTACTAAGGGGTAAAGCTCTCAGATATTTTTATGGGCTTTTTAAAAAATATATAAATCCAAAAGCACAGACAGCAAAAGCAAAACTAGACAAATGGAATTATATCCAACTAAAAAGCTACTGCAAAACAAAGGAAACAACCAAGAGAAGGAAAAGGCAACCTGTAGAAAGGTAGAAAATGCTTGCAAATCATAAATCTGATATGCAGTTAATATCCAAATTATATAAAAATCTGGAACAACTCACTACTAAAAAAAATGATAAGCCGGGTGTGGTGGCACAAGCCTGTAATCCCATCATTTAGGGAGGCTGAGACAGGAGAATCACGAGTTCAAAGCCAGCCTCAGGAACCATGAGGCGCTAAGCAACTCAGTGATACTCTGTCTCTACATAACACAAAATAAGGCTGACCATGTAGCTCAGTGAGTTCAATCTCTAGTACCAAAAAAAAAAAAAAAGATAATCATCCAATTAAACAATAGCAATGGACTTGAATAAACATTTCTCAAAAGAAGACATACAAATGCCAACAGGCATATGAGAAAATGCTCAACATCACTTATCAATGAATGACTGCAGATTAAACCCATAAGAAATATCACAACAATTACCACAAGAAACAGCTAAACCTAGTAATATAGCTGTTATGAAAAGTAATATAGGTATTATGAAAATGATAAAAACTAAGTGTTAGTGGGGACACAGTGTACAAGGAACCCTTGTACACTGTTAGTGGTAATGGAAATTGGTACATCCACTACGGAAAACAGTATGCAAGTTCCTCAAAATATTGATAATAGAACTACCAATTGATCTAGCAATCCTACTGCTGAATACATACCCAATGAAAATGAAATATCTATGCTTTCATGTTTATTGCAGCACTATTTACAATAGCCAACCTAAGTGTCCATCAATAGATGAAAGGATTAAAAATGATAGCATAAATGCACAATTGAATACTATTAAGCTAAAAATAGAAAAGAAAAAGACATTGTCATTTGTGACAACGTGGATAAACCTTGAGGAAATTTTGTTAAAAGAAATAAGTCCGGCATAGAAAGACATACTGTGTGATGGCTCACTCATTTGTTTAACGTAATTATAAGTCAGAAGCAGAGAAGAGTGTGATTACAAGGTGTTAGGTCTGTGGAACTGGGGGATGGGATTGGGTAGATGTTGGTCAATGGACAAAAATTCAAGTGCTGAAAGGAATGCATTCAAGACATCTATCCTACAAGCCAATGACTGCGGTTAATAACAATATATTCTTGAAAATCACTGAGTATATTGTAAACACCGTCACTACAAAAATTTATCAGGAGAGATCCTGGTAAAGAAGGAGAGCGCTTGCTCCCCAGACTTCTGAGGCCCTCCGCCCAAGCCAGCTGCTGATTTGGGCCACAACAGGCCAAGGCCTGGGCCCTGCAGATACCCAGTCCCCGCTGTGGCCGCCCATTGCAGCCCCCAACCTGCATGACCCTATGGTGGCGGCCTATAGGAGCCCAGTCCTGTCCAGACCAGGGGAAGATGCATCCGCTGAGGATGTGGCATCTTTGGGTGTTAGCAAGCCTAGGGGTGAGAAGAGTGGAGGCTGCCAGGACATCAGGAGGCCCCCAGGCCACCCGAGAAAGCCGTGGGCCTGAAAGCCCCACCTGCGTGAGACCAGGAGCCGGCAGAGGAGGGTACTGAAGGACCCTGTGCGACCCTCTGTGCCTTTTCACTAGACTCACCTAGTCCCACAACGCGAACAGAGGCTTTAGGGTCCTGAAAGGTGAGCGAATCCCTGGATGTGCAGTGGTCAGTGGCCAAGGGAGGTGGGAATAGGATGGGGGTGGGGTCCAGAGGCCACTGGAGTTAACGGTCAGCTGCCGTGGGGCGGTTGGTCTTGGTTCTGCTACGAAAAAGGGTAATATGAAAAAACTAACCTCAATTTTCCCCCCAATCTTTTTAAAGAAAACATTTGCTACATCTGGACGTTCTAGATATAAAGAGGTTGGAGACACACGTCTTGTAAACAACCATTTGTTTAAAATAGAAGAATAGTAGAAATCAGAAATGTCTTCTAGAAGTGACTTTGAAGTGGAGTTGTTAGATTATCTCTAGGAACAACACTCCACGTTTGCTTGTTTGCTCAGTGGGTTAGAGGACATGAAAAAGACTTTGATCACAAGGAGGAGGTCCTGTGTCACATTGGTTACATGCAGAAGACATTCTTGGTATTACAACCATTGTTTTGTGTGTGCATTTGATTACTCATTACTGTATATATAGTTGACAATGTTGAGTGTTTTTTTTGAAATATCAAGTCTTTCTAGATATTCTAAAGTGCCTGATATATGTTAAAAGTAGAAGTAGTAAAATATAACATATTTTGTAAATTTCTTTTTTGTTCAAATACTTATGAAATGTTTTGGGGGGACAATAGCCAAACCCTCTGTTGAGTAGTACACATTGTGTGCTGGTTTTCTGAATGCCATGCCAGTGTGCTTACAATGTGGTAAGTTACTGTTGTTTCTCAGTTTTGTTTTAGTTGGTTGGGTACATAATGTATATAAAACACAAATGAGTCCTAATCTACATCTAGTCTTGCTAGATGTTAAAGAGATTGCCAGTGATGACAAAAGTAGATTTAGTAAACAAAATTGTATGTTTTGTGTTAAAATTCCTAGTAAAGATTGTCTCCTGAAATTTTGAGCACTATACACCACTGGTTGGTGGGAAGCTACAATGCTCATATTTTGAAGACATTTTCAAATTAGAACTATTGTCACATGTATGTAATATATTCAAAACTGTTGTATACATAAAAGATAAACTGAGTCCTTATTTGAAACATCTGATCTATCAAGATGTTTAGAAGTGCCCAATGTTAAATATAAAGATACTAAACTATCACTTTGTAGATACCTTTTGCTAAAATTCCTATGAAATGCTGTCTCTTGGTATAGAACTGTTAAACCATCTCTGTGAGCAGTGTAGTACCATTTGTATTTGTTCAGTGCTGTGGAGAAGGTGGGAGGGAAGCGACTGCAAAAGGTATTACATTAGTGTGTTCATACTGAGATATTTTCAGACATGTTTCTACATGTTTTGTGTATTTTATTCTGTTGTATACATAATGTATATTATGAACAAATGAGTCCCAATTTTGCAACATCTAGTCTCTAGATATTTAAAAGGTTGCCAATGTATATCCAAATAGTAAATTTAGAGCCAGGCGCAGTGGCGCAAACCTGTAATCCCAGCACTTAGGGAGGCTGAGACAAAAGAATCGGAAGTTCAAAGCCAACCTCAGCAAAAGCAAGGCACTAAGCAACTCAGTGAGACCCTGTCTCTACATAAAACACAAAATAGGGCTGGGGATGTGGCTCAGTGGTTGAGTGCCCCTTAGTTCAATATCCAGTACCAAAAAATAACAACAACAACAACAAAATAACAAATAGTAAATTTAGCATATTTTGTACATTTTATATTGAAATGCATAGGAGAGCTTGTCCTCTGTAAATGACTTCTGGATATGTATTTGTTCAACCATCTCTAAACATTACATATATCTGTTATTGTCTAAGACTCAAAGCAGAATTGAGGAGGAAAACGTTTAAGGACAAGACGATAATATTAGAAGATACCTCAGATTATAACCATTGCTACTTGTGCAATTTGTATACCAGTGCTGTGTGCATAGTGGATAAGTTCTTCTGTAAAATAGCTAATATTGCTACATATTTAGAAATTCTTGATATATTTAAAAGTAGAAGTAGTAGAATAAAACATTTTGTAAATACCTTTTTAAAATGGAAGAGTAAAACTGTGTTTGCAATCATTGAAAAACGTCTAAACAGTATACTGTCTGTGTTCATTGGATTGAGGGAGATGGGGGGGAAGAAGTTGAAAAAGATGTTTTGTTGAAGTATGCTAGAAAATTTTAACTTACCCATTGTCCTGTATATTACATGCATTTCATTTAACTTCACTGTGCTATATGTATTGTGTATATACTGCACAAAGGAGTCCTAATTTTATAATATCTAGTTTCTAGATATTAAAGAGGTTACCAAAATATGAAAAAATTAGTTAGTAAACTAACACTATTTGTACACTTGTGTTAAATTTAAAGAAGGACAATCTTCTGAAAGGACTTCTGGAAGTAAAATTGTAATATCACATCTGAGTGACACTGATGTAGATCCCAGACATAGCCCTACTATAATCCTAACAGCTTTTCTCCTTGCTCCCAAGGTTATTACAACGAATGTCAGCAAGACTTTTGCAGAGAGCTCAGTGTGATTTAAAGCTTCCTCTTTCTTGTAGATGGCAGGTTTCTCTTTCTTATAAAAGCTAGGTTTGCAATCAAGCTCCTTGCTGTTCAGAAATTACTATTTCTGTTTTCCTTGATAAAAAAACAGTGAAACCTCTGTCTAACCTAAGAATATAGAACAAGAAGTAACTGTTATGCAACCATTTACCGAGTATAAATGTCAAAGAATTTCTAGAGTAGGGGTCCAGAGTTTTTCCCTTAGCCCCTCTGGACTGCTGCAGCTTAAATAAACCTACTTCCTATAAATTCCTCAGGTGTCTGGCCTCATCTGTCCTACATCAGCACATGTACCTGTATCACATGTGCCATAGGAGAGAAGGAAATAGAAGAAATGAAGGATTCTAGGCCAGGATGATCCCATTTGGAAGACATTTTCAGATATAACCACTGTTAACATGTGCATAGTTTTTTCAACACAACTTGTACAAAGTGGACAAACTTAAGCCCCTATTTGAAACATCTAGTCTTTCTACATGTTTAGAAGTACACAAATATGTCAAAAATAAAGGTAGTAAATAAAACATTTTGTAGATATATTTTTGTTAATATTCATAATGAATGTCATTGGAAATAGAATGATCAAAACACTTCTCTGAGCCGTACACATTATATCTGTGTTGGTTCAGGGAGAAAGGAGGAAAAGAAAATGTAAAGCACTTTATGCCAATGTGTTTTCTGTGAAGCAAGATTCACCATTTTCCCTTGTATCTCAAGTTTTGTTTTACTATGCTGTGTAAATAGTGTATATAAGGGACAATTGAATCCTAATTACATCTAGTCTTCCTAGATATTAAAGAGTTTGCCAGTGTATGACAAAACTAGGGTTAGTAAATTAACACACGGAGTACACTTTGTGTTAAAATTCATAGGAAAGACTGTTCTTAAAAACCACTTAGGAAGTGAAATTGTTCAAGTCATCTCTAAGTATTACAGATGCACATATCTGACCCCTGGGTTCATAAGCAGTGAGAAAGGGAGGGTCAGAATGTTCCTTTTTGGAAGATGCTTTCAAATTCCAGCCTTTAAAGAGTTTCTTTATTTGCTTTGCTTTGCTTCAAAGTCTAGCTTTTGTTAAATGTGTGCAGTTTATTCAACGCTGCTATATGTATAGTGAGAAACTTAAGTCCTGGTTGGAATCACCTAGTCTTTCTAGATGTTTAAAAGTGCACACACACCTGATAAAAGTAGAGGGCTAAAGTAATGACCTTTTTGTTACTGCATATGAAAGATTGCCATTTAGAGGCATGGAATTGTTAACCTTGACGTCTGAGAGAGTATGTTGAAGGTTTGCTGGGTGTGGGTAGGGAGTGAGAGGAGGAGAAAGTGTGTAGAGAAGCATTCTGTGCACCCTAGACAGATTAGCTCTGGCAGTCTAGCTATGGTTATATTTTAGTTAATATTTCTTGGTATTACAGGATGAGTCCTAATGCCCAAAGTATGTTAGAAGTAGCAAAATAATCCCCATATCAATATCCTTTTGTTAATTTTTAGGAAGAACTGTCTTCTGGGAATGACTTTTGTTAATCCGCTCTTGGAGCTAGGGGTATGATGAAGAGGAAGGGTGAAGGAAAGGGCCCTTTGCTAGTATCTCCATGTCTGGCAGATAGTTCTAGATTATAACCATAGATCTATATGTGCATTTTTAGTAAAGTACGGTGTTTGTTGTGCATAAAGTTCACATTTTATTTCACAAAATCTGAGCTTTCTAGACATCCTGAAGTAACAGTGTTATAAAAAGTAGAGCTGGTCAATTAGCCAACTTGCAAAAATTTCTTTGTTATAATTGATAGAAAAGATGCATCTTGGATAGGGAATTGTTTTACCTCTGGGCAGTGTGTATCAGGACTTTTCATTAGGCTGGAAGCAGAGGGGCAGATGGAATCATACTGGGAAAGACAGGCACAAGTTCTCAGGGATGTACATTCTGATGTGAGCCACTGATGTGTGTACATCTTCTGACTGTACTACAGGGATACTCTAATTCACTGGGAACGTTCTTTCTTGCTAATATTTTACTACTAGAAATCTGATGATCCTCTTATAAACACTGCTGGTATATTCTGTTGCTTTGTCTCATTGTGAATTGAGCATTAAGGGAATACATTCTTTTAGTTGGACTCTATTGATATGTCTGTCAAGAGGCCTGTTGCCATTTCTGTCTTCAGTGAAATTTTCGTCTCCAAGAAAGACAGGATTACAATTTTTTCTCACAGATTGAGTTGGCATAGTATATTCTTGGTTACCAAAAATATTCATGGAGCTTTGGGATTTTAAACTGGTGAATATTCATGATGTGTGTGTGGAAAACCATGACACACACAAATTGGGATGTTGTGTGTATACAAAGGACCTAGAAGGACACAGCCAAGTAAATTACTTGTAACTGGATGATTTTGTTCATGGCTTGTATTTTTCTGATTCCCTGTAATGCACATATTAACTTCTAAAAAAATGTATTTTAAAAACAAAAAAATTGATCAGTATGTTAGGTAATGCATATATTAATTAGCTCAATGTAGCCATCATGCAGTGTATACATATTTGAAAACATCACATTTTGTATGATACACATATGTAGTTTAATTCTTTAATAAATATTAATTAAAATGAGCATGATTAGAGATACATGGTTAATACAGATAAATATTCCCATGTAGTTAATATAGATAAATATTTCCTCTCTATCAGCAAGGTGCAAATGGAATTTGAAATTAAAATACAGCCCCATTTACATCAGCACCACCTCTACTCACCCTCCCATCCCAATCAAGTAAAGTCAGAGAATAAAAGAGAGATTGCAGTATAAATCCAACAAAATGCAGATATAATATAAATGATAAAATATTTAAAAATTCATAACAAAGAAATAAATTCAGATCTAAAAATGGGCAGTGTTTATGCAAAGGAAGACACAATATTATCATTTTTCCCAAATTGGTAAAGAAATACAAAAACCCCACTCAAAATCCTAGCAAATTACTTTTTAGTATCAAAGCATGATTTTTAAGTTTAAATAGAAAAGGAAACAATGGTAACCTATGTGCTATTAAGAAATTGAAAGTTGTGTAACTAACACATTAAGGCTTACTACAAAACTACAGGTATCTAGGCAGTCTGATATGGATAGAAATAATAGATCAATGAAACAGAAAACAGAACCCAGAAACAGACACACAGAGATAGAATAAATTGATTATTAATAAGAAACAATAGCAATTCAGTGGAGAAAAGAGTCTTTTCATCAAATGATGCTTGAATGATTGAACACATGCAGAAAAAAAACTGGATTCAGCTCATAAACCCTTTATGTAATTTATCACAAATTTAAAATGAAAAACTAAAACTTCTAGAAGATAACATGGGAAAAAATATAGATGACCTTCGATGACTTTTTAGATAAAATATCAAAATCATGATTCATAAAAGAAAAGAAAATATAAATTGAGCTTTTCTAAATTTTAAATTCTGTCAAGCCAAAGACACTGTTCAAAGAAAAAACACAAAGTCACAGACTTGAAAAAATATTTGCAAAGCACAGCTGATAAGAATGTGTGCTCAAAATAAAGAACTTTACAAACACAAGAATAAGAAAATGAGCAACTCAACTTAAGGGAAAAAAATATCTAAATTAACATCTCACCTAAGAAGATATACTAATGATTAAAGATATTATATGAAAGATGTTCAACATTATGTCTTTTCAAAATTAAAAATTAAAATACAGATTCTACCCTGTACCTATTAGAATGTGTGAAATCTAAAATACTAACAATACCAAATGGTGATTCAAATGTGGAGCAACAGAAACTTTCATTCATTACTGGTGGGAATGCAAAATGTTGTAACCAATTTTGAAGACAGTTTCAAAGTTACTTACAAAGCTAAATATAATCATACCATATGATAGGGAACTGTGTACCTAGCATTTATCTAAATGAGTTAAAAACTTACGTACAACCAAACTTCAAGCAAATGTTCATAGCGTCTTTTATATAATTTCCAAGTAAAATTAATAAAAGACAAAATATCACACTTTTTAATTATCTGTTTATCAAAGAAGTTGTTTCAAACAAATCAAAAATGTTTTGAGGTGATTAAAATAAAATAGTATATGTTTTACAGCTAATGTTGTGCTGAGAAGGTAACTTGTATCACTGAATATTTACTTTAGAAAAGAAGGAAAGTATCGAATCAATGACTTAAGATCCCACCTTTGGAAATCAGGCCAAAAAAAAAAAGTGAAATTAACCCAAAAGAAAAATGAAAAAAGTATGTGATATTTAAAATGTAAAGAAGAGTGAAAAGAAATATAAAAGAAAGACAGTCATTTGAAAAAGTCAATAAAACTGACAAACCTCTACAAAGACTAACAAAGAAAAAGGAGAAGACCTAACTACTAATACAAGAATAGAATAGGAGATGTTATTTTGGATTCTATAGACATAAAATAAAGGAATGTTGCAAATATCTCTACATAGAAAAATTTGAAAATTTAGTAAAAAGACCTCTATAGAACCATGAACTATCATAATCAATATGAAATATGTAAGAAAAGTCCTGAATCTATTAAGGAAATTGAACTTGTAACATAAAATATCCCCTAGAACTTTATCTCTCAGATCAGATCAAATAGTTTAAAAAGAAGTATCACCAATAACAAATGGTTCAATTAAAATGTTAACACATTTTGAAGGTATAAACATGGGTATTTATCTTAGAATACAAAAATATGTTGTAAGTATTATAAAAACAATAACAAAATTTTGCAAAAATAACCCATGAACATATCTTAGGGGAGGTAATATAAATATTCTGAACTGAAAAAAACCATAATTGAGATCATTTTAAGGGCAGGCTTTTTTTCATGGTAATAACTAAAAAGAATTTTATGGCTTGGCTCTTTAATGTCCCCCCAAAAACTCATATCTTAAAAGCATCATCTCCTTTACAGCAAGGTTCAGAGGTGAGGACTTTAAACCATGATTAAGATTAGATTGTGGGGACTGTAACCTCATCAGTGGATTAAACCATTTGATGCAATAATTCGAATGGAATACTGGGTAGTAGCTGTAGATAGGTGGGGCATGATGGGAGGAAATAGTTCACTGAAGTCATGGCCTTGGTTATAACTGTCCCTGGCTCCTTCCTCTTTCTCTATGCTTCCTGGTTTCCATGAGCAGAGCAATTTTCCTCTGCCATGCCCTTCTGTCATGATGTTTTGCCTCACCTAGTCTCCAGAGTAATGGAGTCAGGAGACCATGAAACCATGAACCCCAAATAAGCTTTCCCTCCCCCGAAGTGTTTGTTTGTTTTGTTTTGTTTTGTTTTTGGATGCGTTGACCAGACCAACAAAAAGCTAACACAGATTAATAAATATTAATTTAAGAAAAATATTTGTAATAAGACAATGTGTGTCACCAAAACCAGACAAACCTCCTAAGAGGAAAATAGGAAGGAATTGGAAAATGCAAGTCACATAGCAGCAAATCCAAATAACTAGCATACTTATGGAAAGACACTGAAATTCAGGGTTAGTCAGGGAAATGCTAGTTAAAGTAAGAAGGAGATATCACATTATACCTATCAGACTGAAAAAATTAAAATGAGTGATAATATCTATTGTCAGCATGAATGCAGCTAAAATGTACTCTCCTACATTGCTGGAAGAAATGTGAATTGTTAAAAAAACATCTTAGAAAGCCATCTGGCAACTGCAACAAAAATTAAAAATACATTTACACTTTGTTCCAACAGTTCCATTTCTGGGAATCTATTCTTCTGAGAATGTACTTGTGCATGATAATAGAAGTTAAAAGATGTTTATTGTCACATACTTTACAATGACAAAAAGGCTATATAGTAATACCCATTGGTATATGCATTTATAAAGCCACTGCAAAGAATGAATTGGATCACTACCAATTCATTAGGGAAATTAAACCTAGCTTTGAATGTAAATTTAGAAATGTGTGCATAAAAACTGAAATATTTTATAGTGGTAGTAATGATAAATAGCTCCATAAATATTATTAATGACCACAAAACAAAATTTGAAGAAAAAAATAAACAGCAGGTATAATTGATGTGAGATAAACAGAGTATTGGGTGGGTTGATAAGATTGGAGTTCTGAAGATAAGAACCTAAGTAATAAATTAAAATCACAAATATACTAATTATTGGTGTCTATTTTAAAAATTAAATCAATGAATATATAAAGCATATGTAAAAAGGTTCTTTAGAGCTAATATGATTTATTGAATTGAAATTATTTATTTTGGTAGACATAGTGTCTGCTAACAACAGCCTAGCAGTAAACACATCACAGAACAGCTTTCATTTAGTACCAGATTTTGGTTTCCCTTGGTGACTATGGTCTTTAAATAGAACATAATTCTTGAGCAGAAGTTTAAGTCTCTGAACAAAGATTTAGTGGATTTTCACGAAAGCTTTCATAGCTAAATCTCTCAGCCTCTATCTGCATCATTCTCTTGAGGTTTGTATGATCTGTTTCTAATCATCAATAATTATATCCAAAATGATATCCAGTGGATTTAGTTTAAGTGAAATTGTATAGTTTGTTATAAAAATATAACTATAATAAATTTATCAATTCATATTTTCTTCAATTGGATACTTAAGTAGTATTTTTATTTAATAATACTTTAGATTCTTATTTTTAATAATTTAAAACACAAGGCTTATAAAGAAAATGCCATAATTTTGTTCTGCTAGGTAGCTTTAATTTCCTGGTGTAAGAACTAAAAGGTATTGCAATTGTAAAATCAGTCCTTCAGAGAAAATAATCTAGCTTTAGTGGGTACATTAAAACATTTGTGAGTGCTTAGAAGACACAAGTGACCCAAGTAATAATCTTTTCAGGAAATTTTATCTATGCTTGACAGGAACACATCTAATGTAATTTGCAAATATATCAAAATCTCATTTTCTAAAACACACTTTTGCAACTCCCATAGTACAGCCCAGGAAAGGAAACAAGCATAATGTACCTCATGAAGGAAGCATTGTCACAAATAAGATTCCTATTTAAAATACATAAAAAATTACAACAAAATTATATCATTTCTAATAAGACAAGGAAAATTAATATCATAATAACAAATTTTAGAATACTAAATTTATATTTTTAAATAAACCATATCACAATGCATGATCTGCTAACTATCTAAATATTTAGAAAATAAAGACAATATAATGTTCAAAACTTTGAAGTAAAATGTTTTACTCATTAATCTGTTAATCATAAGGGCTTATTGATA
>CM053404.1:122665960-122679463 GCA_028644305.1 Xerus rutilus | reverse complement strand
TAATTTTTCTACCACCTTTTTGCTTTTGTACATCAACCTTTTAAATAGCACAAAAATACATGTAGCATCTGGGAACAACAAGGCATGTTAAGAATGGAGTAGGCACTCTAAGTAGGAATTTCCATGCTTTTGTGAGTTTAATGTTCCTTTAACATAGAGAGCAGCTGTGTTTATGTCAATAATTACACATTGAAATAAAAAAAAAGAAGTAGAGAAGAGCAAAAGTGGCCACATAAGGATGTTTGAAAAAATAGAATCATATAAAAAAAGGAGAAGAATGATATTGAAATAAAAGTATAAATAGAAAAATTAAGCACTAAGTAAGTGGAGAAGCAGAGAGAAATAGTGAATGACAACAGTGAGGTACAGAGATATTATGATTAAATAATTATAATAAATTTTATTTAGAATAGAAAATTCCAAAGTGTATCAGATAAAAAGTTTCAGAAAAAGTAAGATAATGAAGGAGAGGCACTATTGACATTTTTATTAAATTATTTTAAGTAATTTTGTAAAATATATAAATTTTAAAACATCATAAATATTAAGAGGTAGGCTGGCTTTGAACTCGCGATTTTCCTGTCTCAGCCTGACTGGGGTGAGATGAAATGAAAGATGAAAAAAGAAAGAAACAAATCATAAGTAGACATAATTGTGATATCAGAACAAGAACAAAGCCATGAAAGGTACAAAAGAGAAAGCACATTACTCCGGAATTGTATTCAATATAATCAGACTGACAAATATCATTAGACTTTTCATCATAAAAGCAAAATAATGTTTAAAATTCAGAAGAAAATATTTTAACTGGAAATTTTTAGTTAATTTATTAAATTATTACTTATATATACATATGTATATATGTATACATATATGCATAATATATTATGTACATTAACATGAATGAATTTTTATATATGAATGAGTTTATTTATGAATATATAAAGATATGAAGAATTACTCCCATGTATAGCATCGTAAAGTTTAAACTAAAGAATAATGTTGAGCAGAAAAATAAATAACTTGGATCAAATAGGTAGAATATAGAAATATGAAAGTAATAATTTTGGTGAACAATAAGATAAATATATTTTGTGACTATAAAAAAGAATTTAGGTGGGTTTTTTTTTTTTTTTGGTACTGGGGATTGAACTCAGGGGTACTCAACCATTGAGCCACATCGCCAGCCCTATTTTGTGTTTTATGTAGAGACAGGGTCTCACTGAGTTGCATAGCACCTTGCCATTGCTGAGGCTGGCTTTGAACTCGCAATTCTCCTGTCTCAGCCTCCCTAAGTGCTGGGATTACAGGCTTGAGCCATCGTGCCTGGCTAAGAATTTAGTTTTTAACAAATATATATAAATACCTGTTTTATGCCTAAACAAGTTGAATATAACAAAATAAAAATAATATGAAGGATTAAAGGAAGGCATTGCTCCACAGCAACACAAAGAATTTTGAAGTATGATATAGTATCATTCAACAGAAAGTTTGGGATCCTGAATGTAAATAAAAATATTTAGGAAAAGAGTATGATAATTATTTGTAGAAACAGAGTAGAATTCAAAACTCAAAAGGCAAAATTTATTCTATTAATAGATATTTAGTCCAAAATGATAGGAAAGGAAAAAATAGAATAAAGCTTGATTAATAATAAGTATTTGTGGCTTTAAAATGAACATATAAACCAGTATTATATACTATTATGCATATTTTAACGTACCCTAAGAATCTTTTAAGAAGTGATTTTCTCTGGAGAGGGAAAGGGACTCATAATATCTCCAAAGACTTCTTCAAATATATTAGTAATGTTTACAGAATTGTTCACAATAGCTTTTCTTACTGACTGTAATTCATATATCTTGCTTTCACCCTTCCAAAGTGTATAACAAAAAGGTTTTTGCTATACTTACTGAATAGTGCTGTCATCAACATTATCTAACTTTAGACCATTGATATTATCCCAAGAAAAGACACTGTTTCCGGTCAGTTCCCAATGATCCCTGCTTCCTAGCATCTGGTAGTCACTAATCTATTATCTGCCTCCATGGATTTCCCATCTGGATATATCATGTTAACTGACTTGTATAATATATATCCTTTTGAGTCTGGCTTCTTTTATTTAACTCACATTTTAAAGGTTCATTCACTCAAATATCATTAATGCTAAGATTTGTTAATTTTTACTGATGAGTCATTGGTTTTCTTTTATAAAATGACAATTTGGAAGAAATAATAAAAAGTATACTATACCTTTAATTGTGAACATATATTTAATAAAAGTTAAATGTTGAATATAAATCAAAATTCTAGTCTTACATAGCAAAAAAAACAAACGTAAAATTTGTTAATGTCTGCTAATATAAAATCCCAGAGAAAGATAAAATGGAGAAATTAACCATTTTAAGCATACATATTTCTTTCAGTAAAGTAAATTACTTGATACTATCCTCAAAATAACTATGATGTTTACAATTTTAAAAAAATGTTAAAATGTTACTATATTTAGGTACAACATATTAAGAGCACAATATATATTGGACTGTAGGAGCACTCTCCATATCTTCAACCCCTCCCCTCCCCTTTTCCCCACCCTATGCTGATGGACTATGCACCTGACACAGAGGGGTACCCCATTGGCTGTAACCTTGGGACCATGATTGGTCCAAGGACCATTCATAAGCTGTTACACTTCCTGGAATAAACGGGTTCTGTATCTCCCTCCTGGAGAGCAGTTTTACCAACCCCCCAAGTCTGGGTAAGTGACTCCACGACCCTCCACCCCATACCTCCTCCCACCGGACCCCATATCATCCTTCCTAAGAACCCTATACCTTTGTCCCCCGGGACCCCAGCTCGTGGGCAGACTCACGCGAGCAGCAACATAAAACAACATTGGACTACATTAATTCATAACAAGTATCCATGAAGAAAAGATAAAGGACAAAAATAGTGAAAAAGAAAAAAATTAGAAAAATAAAAATTATAAAAAATTTAATTTGAGAAAAAGAAATATTTTTCCCAATGTCCAGTTTTCATTAAAAAATGGAACGTTATTTAGATAAAAACAACCAATAATCCATTAAAACAAATAAAAATTTGACCAAAAATCATCAATCATAGTATATGCAAAACTTGACTAATAATTATCTTCCAAAGCTATTGCTTCTGTGTCTGACTTAGAGGCAAAGGTTTTTGTCCAGTAACTATCAACTCATTAGTCTAATCCATTGTGTTATCTTACCATAAATCCCCAACTCAGCAAACCACCAAATGCTCCTGAAGAAGTCTCCAATGTGTTTCTTTTTCTATTCCCACATATTCCAAACTAAAGGCCACTGTTGTAAGTGACCAGGAGTACTAGAAAATTCCATGGCACTCCCCTTGCCTTTTGGGTTATTCCATTTTAAATCAATTCAAAGTCTGGTAGAATTTAATCAAATCTAATAACTTCGCTTACTACATTAAAGCTGTAATTCTGGTTACTTCTTGATTTCATATGGTCACAAACTGTTACACTATAATTTTTTAAAACTTTAAAAATTTATTTTGCTTAGATACTTGTCCATATCTCAAAAATGCCTGCAACATAGGTACATAGGCATCACTTTTATTTCTTTCTTTACTCTCTCCCTTAACTATCTTTCTTGTGCAAAATTAAAATTCTGTAATTACTACTGGGTCTTTACATTTGCTCTTACTTCTTTTTTAATATTCTATGTTCACAGAGTTAAATGATCTTCGTCTTTTGCCACAAAAGCTTCAGACTTTCCAGTGCAAGCTCCGAGCCATTTTTTATTGCCAAATGACATTTAAATTTCCATATCACCAGAACAGCCTGTGTCCATTGCAGGATAAAAGTTACACAGTTATGAAAGTCAAAGGCTCTTCTGTTTATGCTTGGTATTGTTTCTTATTTTTCAGCTCCTCAGAACTCCATCTTTACTTATTTAACCTTTTCTCACTAATATCCCAAACCTCTCTCCTTTCCAATCATAATTTTAGCAAAATAACATCGTCCTCCCAGCCATGTATATACCTTATTTTTCCACCTGTTTCTCTCTAACACGTTGTCTGTCCTTTCCCTCAAATAATTTCAGAAATAGCTATTTACACACATTCTTCAATTCTCTGCCTTTATTTACCTCTCAATCTTCCCAATGTGTCTCTCAATTAAAATTAAAATTTTAATGGCTCTAAAATTCAGAGGACATGTTTTAGTTTCTGCACCCAATCATACTATGATGTGACTATTACACTATTCTTTCTCTGCTGAAGTACTCTCTACCAAATTTTTATGTAAATACATTTACCCTTTTTCTCTGGAAGTTTTAATTATCCTTAGGCTATAATTAGTTTCTGCTTTTTTACCATCTTAGAAATCTTAAGTTTTCTTTCCTAGGTTTTTTAATTACTTTTATTCTGAACCCTCATCTGGGGCAATCTTCTTAATTTCTGCAACCTACCTTTTTTTCCTAGTCTTCATGATGACAAATTACCAAGTCAATATCTCTGTACTATATCCCAAAGGAGCTCCTAATTTTAAATCTTTCTTTATCCATCCTATTTCCTCAGCCCTATGGTTCATGTGCTAGATCACATGCAATCACCTTCCAGTCAGATTATTTAAAAAGTCTTACTATTCCCCATAAATGTAAGCTACTTCAATATTACTCTAAGTTTGTTTTCATTGTATTGGAGAAATTAATTCCTCATGCTTTCTAACACAGAAATGTAATAGACAAATATGATGGATGGTATATTAAAACATGAACTCATAGTAAAGAAAATCAAAACAAATTTCAGGGCAACCTACTTTTCTTATTTCTATTTATCTCATAGGAATTTGACCATGGTGGATTTGTTGATTGCTAAGCACAGTATTTTATATTAAAAGACTTGATAAAAACAGGTATCAATATATTTTTGGAAAATGTAATTTTATTCAGAAATACAATGTTTTAACATAGAACAAGAAAAATATGAAAGACGTATCATAGAAGTAATCTTATGAAAAAGATTACTTTTAATCTTTTTATGTTCTATTTTTTTAGCAGTCTAATATGCATTAGCCACTTGGTTGCCCTTACACAAAATGTAATTATTTATAAGCAAGACTCATGGGCCCAATTTAGGATGTGCATCATTTGCATATTAGACTTCTGGCTATTGTTAGAGAGATTTTTTTCTAGGATATCCTAGACATATAATAATACAAGTTATAATGGACATCCATCCTAGCAGTTGTCCCACCATTTGGTAGTACAGAAATAGCACTGTAAACACAGGGTACTAGCTGTAGTAGATGGACAGTGTTACTATTTGATTATTCTGACCTTTTTTAATGCTTCTTCTGAGACCCACCCACAAACTATGCAGGGTGCTCTGCTTAGTTCTTCATACATGCTTGCTATCAGTAGCTCCAAATATGTGTCTCTCATGAGAAATCTATTAGAAAAATCTATTAAATCTTAGACATTATGAATTACAAAACACCCTCTAAACTTAAAATATAAAAATTGAATGTATCTACACTAGGGTTACAGTAACCTCGATGAAAAAAATGATGTTAAAAAATATATAAAACACATGATGTTCATTCATTTGGGTAAGGATGCCGTGGCTCAGAGGACTGCTAAAGGGGTGGAGAGGGCGGGAGTTGTTAGTATTAAAACAAAGTTTCTAAACATGATTTAATAGGTAATCAGCCTGTTACATAAGGCATATTATCATCTCTAAGTGGTAAAATTTAGGAGGTTATATTCTTCATGGAGTGTTTTTGCATAAAAACCATAATGTGAATTGACAAAAGGAGCACACCCATTTTTGCAAGAATGCCCACTCTTATTTGTAAAAATCTCTTTAGAAGTTCACCCCGCTTTGACAATCTTCAAAAATCCATATCCTGAGAGCTGTTCCAGCGATGAGGAAGGCTTTCAGCATGGGGCTGTTATCTCAGCTCACACTGCTGATAGCTCTGCTTGCAATGAAAAGCTACTGCTGGGAAAAAGCATGTAGTAGTCTTGAAGCTTAAATCCCACTGCCAAATAGTAGCCTGTTTTATGAGAATGCACTGGGAGAAAAGATTCCAGGTAGTAGGTAGGAAATGTCTTACCTTCTTCATACAACTAAATTTTGCAGAGAACAGAGAAAGCTATAGTCATTGGCCTCCTTTTGTTAACATATCTGGATCAAAAATCCTAGATATTCACATTGAATTAAGGCTGTAGTAGATGGACAATGTTACTATTTGATTATTCTGACCTTTTTTAATGCTTCTTCTGAGATCCACCCACAAACTATGCAGGGTGCTCTGCTGATGATTAATGGCACACATTCTTATTAAGAGTTCTGAAGGAAGAAATTGAAAAGAATGTCAAATGATTCATCATCTCATTATCAGCCAGCTGTCTATCACTTAAGTTCAGGGGCACTATTTTTGTCTCTTAACATTTGAAACTTTCAAAAAACAGCTGACATTTTGTTCCTGAGTGTGTAAAACCATTTTAAATTGAGTATGATACAATTTCCATATATAATCTATTCATTCTCTATGACTTATTAATAAACCCATCAGTATTTATTGAGCACATATATTGTTCTAGTTCTGACTAGAAATCATTAGAGAATCACAAGAAACATAATATCATGGTTCTGGCTTAAAGAATGTCCTTGTCCTTACTAAAGTCTTATAGTAAGGACAACATGGGCCACCAGGAAATAGAAATATTTAAGTAAGTATCATAATGTTTAAAATAAGTACATCTAAGAATATAATAGAGAAACAACAACAAAGGCTGAATAATAAGTTGAAGTGGTCCATCACAGAAAGAAATTAGAGCATGAACTTGAAAAACTGATAAAATTTATACAAGAAAGTATCAGGTGGATAGCTGTTTAAAGTTGGGGGAAGATGAGAAGCAAAGAAGTTAACAGACTCAAAAAATAATTATCTACGTATTTGGAAAATACTATGTGTAATTTCCAAGGTGCAATACAAAGAATAGGCCTTAAAAACTGGCAACTGCTGACAAAAAATGTTTGAATGTAATGAATGCATTACGGGTCAGAAAGTAAAATGGACTATAAAACATACCACCTGGGAATTTGCACAGAGGAAAAACAAAAGGAAAGTTTCTAGCAAGATGAGACAAAAGACATGTTTTATAGAATGACTATATTTCCGGAGAAAATTCTTGGGGTTGGTTTTAGGCAGTAAACACAATTGTAGAGATAAAGTGATATGCCAGTATTTGGGACATGCAGGGCATTGATAAGGAAGACTGGATGTCGGAGTAACAGAGTGAGCAATAAAGGGTAAGAGCCAGTGACCAGGTGAAGCAATTACTGACTATCATTATAAAATATTTCAATTTTATTTTGAAAGAACTTGAGAATCCTTGAAGGATTTCTATGAGAAGAATGATGTTTTCAAGTTTAAGATATATAATTCTTTAATTCTTTTTTAATTGTTCTATTGTGAGTATTCTTTATGTGTATTATCAATAGATATGGATATCAAATTGGCATTGTAATATTATTCCTTGATTATGATGGAAGACACTTTAATACAAAATTGAAAGGAAGGAGAGATCTTAACCTTCCTTTAAGTACCAACTAATTAAGGAAAGTAAAGGACATGAAGGAAACAATGAAAAATGTTTAAGACAAAGTAGGATATAGATAATATATTTTCATGTAGATTGTGAAAGTACAAAAAATGACATAAAAACAAATGGACACATTTACAACTATCACTTATTCATGAATTTTATCAAGTTTGTCCTATTCACAAATTCACTGCTAAATAAGTACATTAATGACTTCAGTTCCATAATTGTTTTACAACCTGTGAATATATTTTCTTTTAAAAAAATGTTGAGGGGCTGGGGTTATAGCGCAGTGGTAGCGTGCTCGCCTAGCACGCAGGAGGCACTGGGTTCGATCCTAAGCACCACATAAAAATAAAATAAAGATATTGTGTCCATCTACAACTAAAAAATAAATATTTAAAAAAAAATGTTGAGCATATTGAAATCAGTATTGTATTTTCAGTAACCAAAAATAATGTTCTAGAAAACAAAACTGAATTTGGTGTGTGTGTCAGAGTTTCTGTGCTTCTTTCAAGAATTCTCAGAACTTAAACACTTTTTTCAAGAGAAAGTTAGGATTTCCTATCAGTTTAGTTTTGGTATTTCCCTCCAAATGTTTTCTTATCTGTTTTTCTACAATTCTAATATTAATATTTTACTCATAATTTCCCCACAGTTCTAAAGTTATGTAACAGGAAGCAAAGGAAAAAGTGATGCAAATTATGCGAAAATCATTGCAATCAGCACCCACTTACTTAATCCTTACAGTGATTTCTAGAAGCCTAAATACAACTGGTTAAAAATAAAGGATAATGTCCACATTGCTTCAGGGAAAGAAAAAGATTTGAGAAAGGAATATACTAATGCAAATTATATGTCAGTTAGAATTGACATTTCACATACTTTCTACTTAATACTAGAAAAAAATTGAAAAGGAAGAGTGCAGAAGGAGAGATTTCCTGTGGAGATAGCTGCTGGAGGAGAAACAAAGCATAGGGTCTTGTCTCTGGTTGTTCTCTCTGTGATATCAAGACTGCCAACATTAAGCCTCATGGACTAGTCACCTGAGTAAACTGCAAATGTGCTTTGCTGTGATAATATCTTTATAACTAAGCATACCAATATGCAGTGTTATATTTATTGTCATTTCTCTCATGTTTTCAGAAAAAACAAGGGAAAGGTTATTCATTGCCTTTACTTATTAATAATAAGTGAAATTTCTTTAGAAAATAAAGTAACTAAATAAAAAGTTATATATCTCTTTGTACATAGATGCTTATTTAGAAATAATATGATTAATAAAAAGTATTTCAGAACAATGATATAATTTATTTCATATAATTCTTATATAATTTTAACAAAGTGAGCATTATTCATAATTGGTAAGAAAATATATCTTAATGAATATTTCTTCAAATAATTAATTGTAATTTCTAATTAGAAGGAGGAAATACAAGTTTTATACTTTAAATAATTATTTTAGAAAGCTTATTTTAATAAAGAAAATCAATTCATATAAAAACTTGCCCACAGATAGAAAATGTAACAATAATAAATCATAGAGTAAGATGGAATTTAGAATATAACAGACTTATCATCTGTATTCTCCATATATTAAAGATGATCATAAAGCTTTTATTTTTCATTTTATAGAATCCAATTCATGAACACTGAGAAAAAATATTTTCCATTTGAGAGTAAATATCTCCCTCTTCTGGAGTTTTTATTAAATTCAGGAAACTACAGAATTCACTGAATAAATCTAAACAATTTCAGTTCACCATATAGATGTATGTGAAAACTAATCAGTAGGTTCCAAACATAGCTCATGGTAGTGCTGAAGGTCTTTGCAATATGGATTTTATCGATTTAACATTTTTCTCATAATATGCTCTTTTTAATATTAGAATGCTTAAGTAAGAGTTTTAAATAATTTTATTAATAATGAGGAATATATATTGATGAGTCATGTATATTTTTTTCATTCGTATGTCTAGTATTGTGTGAGTGTTGTGTTTGTATATCTTATATTTTTATCACCTTTGTACTTTCATTGTGGTTTCCTTAAGTTAAATATTTATCCAAATAAAGCTCATACATTTCCACAGTGCTCACAACTAAGACTCGAATACCATCAAAACAAATGTACAAGTAATCTTTTAAGTCAATGCAAAGAATAATCAAAATATTGTTTTATTTTGCTCTTCTACTCCAAATTTCAAGATCTCCAAGACTTCATTTATGAGTGTAGCTCATAAGTGAGATCTCATTTATGTGATCCAGCTTTTTCATAATTTTAGAAAATCATGAAATTTATATTATGAAAATTATATATTATGAAATTTAAATTATGAAAATTACCAAAATTAAATGTGTGAAAAATAATGAATAAAGTGTTTATTTAAAAAAATAAAACTATGAAATCATTCTTAGAAGCCTTACAAAATTTATTTATAATACATACCTATGGACTTGCCTAAAAATTTCCTAAAATTTATGTATTAATCAAAACCCAAAACAAAAAATTTTAAGACATTTTAACAACTTGGTTGCTGCCATCATAAATGTCATATGATAATCTGAATCAAAACAATATATTTTACAAAAATACATATTTTTAATTGACTGAACACTGATATTTAAACTTGAAAATAAAGGCTTTTCAAATATACAAGTGTTCTAATATTAAAGAAATTTACAAATATATTTTTATAAAATAGAAGTGTAATAAGGTATCTGTGTTAACAAATTTGATGTGGAAATCCATCAATAAATTATTTATAGTAATTTTTATATCCCTTTTGTTAGTTGTACTTATTTTGCATCCTAGAATAATGAGAAAGGGCCACCTATAGAACCTAGTAAATACACACACACACACACACACACACACACACACGATACTGCATCGATTCAGAAAACAAAAATATTAACTTATTCTTGAAGTGATTAAAATGTTATCATTTCTATGAAAAAAATCCAAGCTATAAGAAGTACATCCACTATTTCCCACACAAAAATGCACACCCTTTTTTTAGGTATAATTTTTAGGTACCCTTTTGAATTTATATTCAAACTCTTCTTGATAGCAAAATAAGAATTATTGGTTGCTATTCTTATTGCTTACCTTGTTTGATATTATCATTTTTATCTTAATTAATTTGCATATTATTCAGAATTCTTTCTACATTATGATTGTATTATGTCCACACTATATAATATAGAAAGTCATATCATAATTTCTGTGATGTTTTATACTAAATTTTATTTTGGATTATCATTGCGATTTTGAATAATTCTTATATGCTGTAGTTGTTTAATAATGCATTACAACACTTTCAATTAGTAACAATATTTTAAATCTGTTTCGTACAAAAAGTAAAATACATGTTAAATACCTACTATTTAAATGCTTTAACAATTCACACAGCTTTTAGTAAATTATAGAATAATGACATAGTAACTGCTGTGCTTCAATCATTATGCCCCTACAGTTACTGATGAAAATTATTTCAATAATAGGGCAGCATCAATTGGCAATGAGACTTGGTTCTTTTTATAGGGACCCTTCAATACTGTGGTCTGATACTAAGGAAAATGCAGATCAGAAAAGTCCTTCTTTGTCTAAAATAACCCACACATATCATATCTACAGATGCACCTCCTTAAAAAATGAAGAAGTAATGGCATCTTATTAAAACGCTTGCTTTCTTCTAAATTTGAGTTAAATTTGACTTTGTGTGACTTCTAAGTTTTATTTACGAAACATCTCCAATCTCTAACATTAAAAAGTAATACAAGCCGGGCGTGGTGGCGCAAGCCTGTAATCCCAGCACTTAGGGAGGCTGAGACAGGAGAATCGCGAGTTCAAAGCCAGCCTCAGCAATGGCGAGGCCCTAAGCAACTCAGTGAGACCCTGTCTCTACATAAAACACAAAATAGGGCTGGGGATGTGGCTCAGTGGTCAAGTGCCCCTGAGTTCAATCTCCATTACCAAAAAAAAAAAAAGTAATACAGAGAATTAACACTTACAGTCAGTAATTACAATAAGACTAATTTGCAGAATACTTATTTGAAATATATTTTTAAATATCTATTTAAATAACTGTAGGAATTATTTTTATAATCTAAATTATTATGTACATGTGTGATGATATTTATTATATTTAAAAGTAGAATTTATGATCATTGTAAATACCAAACTTGATTTAAAACACTTAAAACAAAATAAACGTAAAAGTGGAAACTTCAGCAATTTGCCCAGTTGATTGGATCCTTTATGCTTCTAGAATATGTTTGTAAAATATGCACTCCTCTATGTAAAATGGATATACTCCTGTAACGAATCAACTGCTATCCAAGCACAGCATTACCTTTGATCACAATTTTGTGTGTGGAACAGACTTGTAAGAGGCAGCCAAAACTGGGTAAAGGAGATAAGGCAAAGAACATCATCTAATAAGGACTATTAGCTAGCTCTTCACTGATGCCAGGATAACTGACAGTAATCTTTAAACACATCACTGAAAAAAGTGTGAAATAAATGATTGACAATTAAATATGAATGATAGAACACACCATGAACAAGAGAAAGGAAATGTAAAGAAACAGTGGAATAATGATTTATAAAAGTATTTAATTTCAGAATATGGATACTAACTCTCCATTTGCCCTCAAATATAAATGTTATTCTAAATTAGAGGTTATGATATAGAGAATTACATAGAAAAATTAATAACTGAATATTAGTAAATCAGATGAATGTCATAAAAATGGCATGATCCATTGTAGTACTCTTCAATAAGTTATATATATATAAATGATGTTATTTATTAATTTTAGCTGTAATTTTATAGTAATATAATTTAAATATTACCACTATCTATAATTTTTTTAATTTATTTATTCTACTGAGGTATACATGATAGCAGAATGCATTTTGATTCATTGTACACAGATGGAGCACAACTTATCATTTCTCTGGTTGTATGTGAATCACATCATATATGCAGTCATACATGAAGCTAGGGCTATGATGTCCATCTCATTCCAACATCTTTCCAGCTCCCATACCCCCTCCCTCTTCATTCCCCTTTGACCCAAATTCCTCCATTCTTCCCATATTCTTTCTTCCATTATGGATCAGCATCCACTTATCAGAGAGAACATTCGGCATTTGGTTTTTGATGATTGGCTTACTTCTCTTAGCATGATATTCTCCAACGCCATCCATTTACCTGCAAATGCCATAATTTTATTCTCTTTTATTGCTGAGTAATATTCCATTGTGTATATATACCACAGTTTCTTTATCCATTCATCTATTGAAGGGCATCTAGGTTGGTTCCACAGTTTAGAGATTGTCAATTGAGCTGCTATAAACATTGAGGTGGCTGTGTCGTTGTAGCATGTTGTTTTTAAGTCCTTTCAGTATAGACTCAGGTGTAGGATGGCTGGGTCAAATGGTGGTTCCATTCCAAGTTTTCTAAGGAATCTCCATACTGCTTTCCAGATTGGTTGTACCAATTTGCAGTCCCACCAGATATGTATGAGCATATCTCATACATATCTCCTCCTTGCCAACACTTTTTTTAAAAAAATATTTATTTTTTAGTTGTAGGTGGACAGAATATCTTTATTTTATTTTTATGTGGTGCTGAGGATAGAACCCAGTGCCTCATGCGTGCTAGGCGAGCACGCTACCACTGCGCCATAACCCCAGCCCCTCCTCACCAACACTTATTGTTGTTTGTATTCTTGATAATTGCCATTCTGGCTGGTGTGAGATCAAATCTTAGAGTAGTTTTGATTTGCATTTATCTAATTGCTAGAGATGTTGAACATTTTTTTATATGTCTGTTGATCAATTGTATACGTTCTTCTGAGAAGTGCCTGTTCAGCTCCTTAGCCC
>CM053404.1:122627141-122665860 GCA_028644305.1 Xerus rutilus | reverse complement strand
ATGTAAGTGGGTTCATCTCTGTGTCTTCTATTCAATACCATTGGTCTACACATCTATTTTGGTGCCAGTACCATGCCGTTTTTGTTACTATAGCTTTGTAGTATAATCTGAGGTCAGGTATTGTGATGCCTCCTGCTTCACTCTTCTTGCTAAGGATTGCTTTGGCTATTCTAGGTCTCTTATTCTTCCAAATGAATTTCATGATTGCCTTTTCTATTTCTATAAGGAATGACATTGGGTTTCTAATTGGTATTGCATTGAATCTATATAGCGCTTTGGGAAGTATGGCCATTTTGACAATATTGATTCTGCCTATCCAGGAGCATGGGAGATTATTCCATATTCTAAGGTCTTCTTCAATTTCTTTCTTCAGTGTCTTGTAGTTTGCATTGTAGAGGTCTTTCACCTCTTATGTTAAATTGATTCCCAAGTTTTTTTTGTTTTATTTTGTTTTTGAGGCTATTGTGAATGGGGTAGTTTTCCTAATTCCTCTTTCAGAAGATTTATCACTGATGTATAGAAATGCAATTGATTTATGGGTGTTGATTTTATATTCTGTTACTTTGCTGAATTCATTTATTAATTCTAGAAGTTTTCTGGTGGATTCTAATTATAGAATCATGTCATCTGCAAATAATGATAGTTTGAGTTCTTTGTTTCCTATTCATATCCCTTTAATTTCTTTCATCTGTCAAATTGCTCTGGCTAGTGTTTCAAGGACTATGTTGAATAGCAGTGGTGAAAGAGGGCATCCCTGTTTTGTTCCTGTTTTTAGAGGGAATGCTTCCAATTTTTCTCCACTTAGGATGATGTTGGCCTTAGGTTTAGCATAGATAGCTTTTACAAAGTTGAGGTATGTTCCTACTCTCCTTAGTTTTTCTAGTGTTTTGAACACGAAGGGGTGTTGTATTTTGTCAAATGCTTTCTCTGCATCGATTGACAAAATCATATGATTCTTATCTTTAAGTCTATTGATGTGATGGATTACATTAATTGATTTCCGTATGGTAAACCAACCTAGCATCCCTGGAATGAAGCCCATGTGATCATGCTGCACTATTTTTAAAATACGTTTTTGTATGCAATTTGCCAAAATTTTATTGAGAATTTTTGTGTCTATGTTCATCAGGGACATTGGTCTGAAATTTTATTTCTTTGAAGTGTCTCTGTGTGGTTTTGGTATCACGGTGATACTGGCCTCATAGAATGAGTTTGGAAGGGTTCCCTTCTATTCTATTTCTTGAAATAGTTTGAAGAGTATTGGTATTAATTCTTCTTTGTAGGTCTTGTAAAACTCAGCTGAGAATCCATCTGGTCCTGGGTTTTTCATGGTTGGTAGGCTTTTGATGGCGTCTTCTATTTCTTTCCTTGAAATTGATCTGTTTAAGTTGTGTGTGTCCTCCTGGTTCAGTTTGGTTAGGTCATATGCTTCTAGAAATTTGTTGCTGTCTTCAGGGCTTCCTATTTTACTGGAGTATAGATTTTCAAAATAGTTTCTAATTATCCTTGGTATTTCAGTAGTGTCTGTCATGATATTTCCTTTTTCATTACGAATTTTAGTACTTTGGATTTTCTCTCTTCTTTTTTTAGGGTGGCTAACTGTTTGTCAATTTTATTTAGTTTTGCAAAGAACCAGCTTTTTGTTTTGTCAATTTTTTGAAATTTTTTTGTTTCAATTTTGTTGATTTCAGCCCTGATTTTAATTATTTCTTGTCTTCTACTTCTTTTAGTGTTGTTTTATTGTTCTTTTTCTAAGGCTTTGAGATGAAGAGTCAAGTCATTTATTTGTTGAATTTTACTTTTAATGAATGAGCTTAATGCAATGAACTTTCCTCTTAGCACTGCCTTCATGGTGTCCCAGAGATTTTGATATGTTGTATCAGAGTTCTCATTTACCTCTAAGAATTTTTTTTTTTATCTCTTCCCTTATGTTTTCTGTTATCCATGCATCATTCAATAGCATATTATTTAGTTTACAGGTGTTGGAATAGCTTCTATTTTTTAATCTACCATTGATTTCTAATTTTATTCCATTATGATCAGATATGATGCAGGGTAGTATCTCTATTTTTTTTTGTACTTGCTAAGACTTGCTTTGTGGCATAACATGTGATCTGTTTTGGAGAAGGATCCATGTGCTGCCAAGAAAAAAGTGTATTCACTCATTGATGGATGGAATACTCTATATATGTCTGTTAAGTCTAAATTATTGTTTTCTTGAGTTCTGTGGTTTCTTTGTTTAGTTTTTGTTTGGCAGATCTATCCAGTGGTGAGAGAATGTTAAAGTCACCAAGTATTATTGTGTTATGGCATATGTGATTCTTGTAGTTGAGAAGGGTTTGTTTGATATACATAGATGCCTCATTGTTTAGGGCATAGATATTTATGATTGTTATGTGTTGTTGATATATGATTCCATTAAGAAATATGAAATGTTCTTCTTTATCCCTTTTTACTAACTTTGGTTTGAAGTCCACTTTATTTGATATGAGGATGGAAACCACTGCTTGTTTATGCAGTCCATGTGAGTGATACATGTTTTCTCACCCTTTCACTTTCAGTCTGTGGATGTCTTTTCCTGTGAGATGAATCTCTTGAAGGCAACATATTGTTGGGTCTTTTTTTTATACAGTCTGTCAGTCTATGTCTTTTAATTGATGAGTTAGGCCATTTACATTCAAGGTTATTATTGAAATATGATTTATAATCCCAATCATTTTGGTTTATTTTTGGTTTTTACCTTGACTTGGTTTCTCCTTTGATTGGTCTTTTTTTTTTAATGTAGTTCCTCTCTTTGTATGTTTTCACTGTTGGTTATCATTTCCTCCTCCTGAAATACTTTACTGAGAATGCTCTGTAGTGCAAGCTTTCTTGTTGTAAATTGTTTTTACTTTTGTTTATCATGGAAGGTGTTTATTTCGTCATCAAGTCTGAAACTCAATTTTGCTGGATATAAGATTCTTGGTTGGCATCCATTTTCTTTCAGAGCTTGGTATATCTTGATCCATGATCTCCTGGCTTTTAAGGTCTGGGGTGAAAAATCTGCTGAGATCCAAATTGGTCTCCACTATATGTAATCTGATTCCTCTCTCTTGCGGACTTTAAAATTCTATCCTTATTCTGTATGCTGGACATTTTCATTATAATATACTTTAGTGCAAATCTGTTGTAATTTTGTACATTTGGTGTCCTGTAAGCCTCTTGTATTTGATTTTTCAATTCATTTTTCATGTTTGAGAAATTTTCTGTTATTATTTCTTTGAAGAGATTGTGCATTCCTTTGGTTTGAAATTCTGTGCTGCCTTCTATCCCAATAAATCTTAGATTTGGTCTTTTGATGCTATCCCATAATTCTTGGATGTTCTGTTCATGATTTGTTACCATCTTCACTATATGGTCAATTTTATTTTTAAGATTGTATATTTTGCCTTCATTATCTGAGTTTCTGTCTTCCAAGTGACCTGGTCTGCTGGTGATGCTTTCTATCGAGTTTTTTATTTGGTTTATTGTTTCCTTCATTTCAAGAATTTCTTACTTTTTTTTTTTTCACAATCTCTCGCTCTTTCTTAATTTTTTGCTACCTGTATTTGCTCCCTTGTATCCTTGTTGATGTGATCAATGGTTGCCTTTATTTGCTTTCTTATCTCTTTGTTGGAGTGATCAATGGCTGCCTTTATTTGCTCGCTTCAGTCATTTTTTAATTTGCAGATGATTTTAATTACATACATTCTGAATTCTTTCTCTGACATTTCATCAACTATGTTGTGAATAGATTCTATTATTGTAGCATCTTGGTTTATTTGGGGAACTTTGTTCCCTTGTTTTTTCATGTTGATTATGTATCTCCCTTTCTTGCAATGCCAGGCTGAGGTATTGAGTATTGTGTTTTCTATCCTATAGTCTTCTAGTGGCACTACAGATTACCTGTATCTCACCTTGGAGTTTACTTCCAGTCTCCAGAAGGTGTTCCCAGATGGACACTACTGCCACTAAAGAGGGTGGCAGCGGTAGTGGGTAGTGGAGGTAACTCAAGATGGTAGTGGGAGTGGCCCAAGATGGATGCAAACACTTTCAGAGATGGGGCTAAAAGGGTGGGACTTACAGTGGCTTTGGGCTAATTGACCGGACATGTAGCACTTTGGCAGGCCACTGCCTCCAGGTCCTATCTGTTGACCCAAGGTAGAGGTTAGTATATAGGAAGGACTATTGGGATGGCTGCAGTGTACAAGATGGATACAGGAAGGGAGCAATAACATGGATCCCTACTATGTGCAGGGGCAGTCCTGGGCCTGGGCTCTCACATAGACCTTTGAGTGCAGTCCTAGGCCTGATCTTGGCCTGGACTCTCTCAGGGGTCCCAGGTGGTGGGACTAGTCCTGTGACTGGGTTCTTGCAAATTGGCAGAGGCTTTGGGGCCGAACTGGGGGCAGTCCTGGGCCTCAGGTGGTGGAGTCCTTGGGGGTAGTCCTTCTCCTAGGTATGGGTTCCCTTGTGGGTCTGCAGATTGGTGGGTAGCAATCTTGGGCCGGACCTTGGCTGGGCTTCCACAGAGGTCCCTAAAGGTGGTTCTCGGCCTTGACCTGTTTTCCCGCTGGTCTGCAAGGATTCTGGCACCAAACTGGGCCTCACTTAGGTCCCGTCTCCCACAGGGGTCCCAGGATGCAGTCCTGGGCCAGGATCTGGGTTCCCCTGTGATTGGCAGCTTGCAGTCTCTGGTCTGACCTTGGCTGGGCTCCTGCAGAGGACCCTGAATGTGATCCTGGACCTTCACAGGGACTCCGGTGCAAATCTCTCTATAATGGTTTTATAACATTTCAATTGTGAAAACATAGAATAATACCAAAACTTTCCATTTAGTCATCCCTTTCATTCTGTGAAAGACTTATTACATTAAAAATATTTTTTAATTTTATACATGTAAATTTAATATTTAGCAATAGTACCTCTGTTGAAATATGTTTCAAGTAAGGATAAAATGCATGTTATAAATTTGGACAAAATTTTTTTCTTTTAGGTCCATATTGCAGAAAGAATTCAAGATATGAAACAATTGAAGCCTTTGAACTTAGGGCAAATATTTGCTAGTATTCTAAGCTTACCAACAACTTTAAACCTATAGAAGTTGTTTTTTATAAATTTGTAACAAAGTCAGGTATTATAAATTAACCACTTTGACTACCTCATAAGTCAGTAATAATTAACCACCTATAACAATTGTGAATCAACTATTCCAACATTTTGCACAAATACTATAGGATTTTTTTCATAATACTAAAAAATAAATCTTGTTTGTGAAATGGTATCCAATATCACAAGAGTAATATGTAGAATTATTATAATATTGGCCATCCTACATTTATACATTTATTATTTTCTTGAAAAAATACATTAAAGGAACAGTTTAAGAAGATGTGTGTTCTCTAAGTATCTGAGGGAGACATTCAAAAAATAATTTCTGAAAGGAAAGCATAAAACAAAAAAGAACTGAAGGAATCATAATCAGTTGCATAATCATAAATTGCCTAATATAGCCGTTGATTGGATGCTATTTTTCAAAGGAAGTAGTGCTGTGGCAAATCTTTGGAGAACACTTCTTATGCATGTTTTACTTGATCTTACTCTGCCAAGGTCTATAAAAGTATCTTGTTAAAGTGCAACTTTTAATTTTGCATAGGTTTTCTTAATATTTTGAAATGTAGAAATGGAGGAGAAAGTGTAAAACTTAGTTAACAAAAGTACTCTGCATCATACTAGTCTTATTTCATCACATCCTTTTATTTGGCATAAACTTTGCAAAAAAAACCCATAGTTTCTTTAGTTTAAAATGAAGCATACTTTATATAATGCCTTGTAGATATTTTAAACTATCACTTTATATTCAGTCTAACAATATATAATAATGGTATCTTGACAAGATTCTCCTGAAAAACAGAATTAATAGTATGTAGAGTGTGTATGTGTGTGTGTGTGTGTAGGGGAAAAGAGAAAGAGAGATTTAGTGTAATTAGCTCACACAATATTGAGGAACTGGCACATTTGAAATCTCCACTGCAGGATGGTAGGCAGCATATCCAAGGAAGAGTTGATGTTATGGTCTCAAGTCTAGAGGGACAGGTGGAATAACTTCTTCCTGGGGGATTACATTATTTTTTCTGAAGTCTTTCAACTGATTGAATGACCCTACTGACATTATGGATATTAATCTGCTTTACTAAAATTCTATTGATTCATACTTTAATCACATCTTTTCATAGTTTCAGAATAACATTTTGATTCTCATTTGGCAAAACAAAAACAAAAACAAAAAGCTGGGTATCACGTCCTACCTATATTGACACACACACAAAAAAACTATCACAATATAAAATAAGTAAAACAATATAATGTAAACTTTGAAATGTTATTTGGCAACCAGGATGAAGTACCTACACTCATGTACTACCTAAATATCATTATCTAGGTAGATTTGTGTATAAAATATTTTATCTAGAATACTAGATGACGCTTCCTAACTGGCAAAATTACTATTATAAAAGATACTGTTATTTTACTCTTTCTCCTTGGACAACCTGTCATTTTCTAATCAAATCCTTCTGGATCTGTGTTTAAAGTGTGTAAAATAAACTGTAATTAAGAATCTACATTATTATGAGCATGACTTTAGTTTTGACATCTCTTTGCTTGTGAAATATATTGTCCTGAATAAAAAATACCTTTTCTCATATCCATATTACAGATGTTTTCTTCATGTTTTGCCTTGAAATTCCCTGTTGCTTAAATATTACATAAGATATTAAGACAAAAACCTTAATAATCTGACTCAATTTTGTTGTAATTTTAGGTATAACTCCAGATTCTGAGCATTTTTTTAGCTCTACTAATGATTAGTGGCAATATATGTATTCTATTCATTCCTCCCAACTCGATCCACTCTTTTAACTACTTTTGCCTTCTTTTTATTGTTTTTATTGCTCTTCAAAATTTTTGTCTTTTATCAGTTGACTATAGTTAGATTTTGGCAAACTTCCTCTATGGACCTCTGCTTTAAAGGAATCTAAATTTATGTACAGGGTGGGGCCCTCATCACCTTTAAAGGTTCCACCTTTTATAACAATATTACACTGACTGCTAGATTTTTGAAGGTGACACGTTCAAACCAGAGCTCTACATTTTCATCAAGTTTCTCTGCCTTCTTTCCTTCCTTGACTAGCGTATAACGTCTATTTGCACCACATTCGAAGATTCCAAAATGGAATCTTTATCTTCTAATATGCCCTATCATCACATCAACATGTTGAAGCTTATAATATTTTTAAAATAGACACTTATTTTGAGAGGCATAGGCTTCATTAACAAATATCATCAATTTGTTATCTAAACATAGTTTGCATCATTAAAATGCAAGTTTCTCAGAGTACTTGGCATTTAATATGGCATTTGTAATAGGCATTAGTTATATATGTGCTGAAAAAAGTCAGAGAATGAAGAAATATTACCAGATAATATATAGATAATTTCATAATATATGTTTTAGTTAGCATGTAGGAAAGGACACTTTCCATCTCCATGCAGTGTACTGTCTGAGGCCTTAGGGAAATCACTATTTTTTATTCTTTTAGTAATCCTTAGGCTTTGAAGTTTTCTGAACTTGATTTTTAAATTTGTAGAAGTTGTTTGGATGTTTCATTGAAAAACCGATAATGTAATATTATTAAAAATTGCACTTTGGTTTATATTTATCTCTTTGCATTTTAAAACAAATATCAAATTTGAAACTTAGGATCATTATTATTCAAAAGATACACTTGGGCTTGTTGAATCATGGATAAAGATGTGAAAGAACAGAGAGGCTTTGTTGTAGTCACCATAAAGATAATGACTGTAGATTGAAGGTGTTCTTTACTATGTGGGTAATCATTTCTCATGACCTCTTAAGCCACCTACAAACAATTCTATGGTTATTGACACCAGTGAGAACTATGCACATGTATTACAGCCTGTTACAGGTCATTCACGTTACAGGTCAAGGACAGTGCCTGGCATTAGCTGAATGGGAATATTTTCCTACTCCTCAAACTTATTAAACATATGATCTTATAATAGTAATGAAGGAATATCAAAACTAATAACCAGGTAAGCCATCAATAGAATTATTTTACCCATCATGCTATTAAAAGTTATATTTTAAAATTTCGACTATAAAATCAACAAGGATAATTGCATAAAATTCACGAAGTTTTCAACAACATAATTTAAGAATATTGGCTAAGCATTTGATTTTAAAATCTTTACCATAAAACAAAGTAAGAAGATTTTCTAGGACATTTATGGTCAAATTGTTGCTAAATCATGACTTTTAGCTACAAATTTTGAGGCTGAAATAATTTTAACACATTTTTTTAAAATTAGTGTTCTTATCATAATATTACTACATCAATATATTTACAATTTTGTGAGCTGGTAGAGGATGCTTTATATAGTTAAAGTCTCAAGATTCTTTTATCTGTGACTAGGGTAAGATAAATGAATTAATGCCTTTATAGTTTCTATAATAGCATGTTCCTATAATCTGTGTGCTTCTAGTTCCTGATTGTCAGCACGCCTACTATCAGAACATGATTTATTAAAGTTTTACCTTCTTTATCCTTAACTAGTTTAACGTATGTAGGACAGTGCAAGGACATTGGCTAAACATGTTCATGATTGTCAGTTATTGTAGTCTATAACTTTTGTAGCAAAGTAAAATGGCTTTATCTGCCAGAAAGAAGAAAAAATGATTTCTCTATTTCAAGGTGGAAAATACACATTTTATGAGGCAAGGAACAAGTACTTTGAAGCTGTTTGAATGAAACTTTAATTTGTAAGGGAAATAAGCATTTTATTTTATTTTTGTGGTTTGTCATTTTTATACTTAGATGATGAAATCTGATAAAATCAAGAACAGCTTCAGACTTTTAGTTGATTTTTGTTTCTCCAAGGTCAGAAAACCAAATCACTTTTTTTTCACACTTTTGAATACCAGTTTTTAGCAAATTGACTAGTAGAGAAGCAGACACTGTGCTTAATGAGAAAAAAACAAAAGGATGGAAAAAATAAAGCAACACGAAAAATATGTCCTTATTTATGAAGTGGGAACACTCTGCTGGCAGGAAGACATAGTTAGATGAAATCTGCATGTGAAACCTGAGGGAGTCAAGCGTCAATGCAGAAAATTTTCATATTTTATGATACAACCTGTGTCCATACAATTGTAAAATTTACCATCCTTTGGCATGTACCATGCAAAGAATGTGGATTGGATAAAACTAGGTGACTGTACAGGTGATGGGCTTATCTGCTCATTCCTTCAAAATAAATGTTACTTTCCTCATGGTCATTAACACTATAGAATTCAAATCATCACTACTGTAAGTTACAGAATTTTAAATTGCTACCCTCACTTTTATTCTGTAATATTGGTAATTAGCTTAGACATATTTAAATAAGTTCTCAAAAATTGTATCAGGGGTGGGCTGGGATTGTAGCTCAGTGGTAGAGCACTTGCCTCGCATGCGTTAGTCACTGGTTTCGATCCTCAGCACCACATTAAAATAAATAAATAATGATATTATGTCCATTTACAACTAAAAAAAAAATTTTTTTAATTGTATCAGGGAAACTACAACACACTTTTACTTCAGTAAAGTGAAAACACTAGACAGAGAAATATTTATTCCATTTGGTTTTGTTTTTGTTTGTTTTTAATCACCAGTAATTCAGTGGCAAATTCCCTGACTATCAGTGTCCACAGCAATTTATTTAATTAAAACAATTTGACAGCTGGTAGAAACACCATATTTGTGAATATACAAAAGAGGTGTGATGTAGATGTACTTTTGGAACTGAATCATCTGAAATGACATTTTTTCAAAATAAAGTTGTTTGCACATTTTGTTAGGGAAAACCTGCTGGAGATCATATTAGATATAGCTAATTCCGCTTGACAAAGAATTCTGAATGAAAACAGCAAAGGGTACTCCCTTCATTTCAGTGAGATAACTTTCTTCTATATTTGTTTTTCTTTTCGTAGATATTGCCACTAGTCACACTTGATGTTTCAGGTTGAAATTCCTTAGGAGATGGCTATGTCTCTTATTGGAACATATCTTCTCTAACAAAAGAGACAAAGTTTTACTCATTCTTCTATTTCTATATCCTAATACACAATATATACCATATTTTGGAAGACCAAAATATCAAATCTAAACTTTGTCTTCAAAAAGCACATAAAGTAAGCACAAATATGATGATAAACAAATATTAGACCATTCCATGTGCCAGTGAACAGAAGTCAAATGGCACATCCTATATAATTTGTAAACTGCTATGATGCTTTTAAAGATGAACTTTAATCAATAATCTAAACAACACAGTCAAGTAATAGTCTGTGACTTTGGAAATGGATCTTCCAGACCATAGAATCATTTTAAAAGTCAGCAGTATGGTGATCCTGCACTAATGGCTTTTTATGATATAACCTGTGTCTGCTCATTCATTTTATGTCTTTGAATATTTATGGAACAGTTTTTTTCTCATGGCTTTTTCTCAGTGACAATGCCTTCGGGATGCATGCTAATCTGAGGGAGTGTAGCAGCACAAGAATAGAGGGGCCACTTTGGCACTGAGAGAAATCATTTCCCAATTTGGATCCACTACCCAGGTCCGAGGATGGCGTCACACCAGGCCCACTTTTCTACAGGGTTGAATCCACTCAGCCCTGGGACTACTCAAGACTCAAACTTGTGCTCCCATATAACAAGTGTGCCATTTGCCCTATCCAGTGATCACATCTACGTGATTCTAAACAGAGGATTCTCTTTAAATAATATAGTTTTGATTTTTTTAAAAAAGATAGGTGGCATATAGTATAGGCCATAATTTCTGTCCTACTTTTCAAAGAAGTAAGTTTATACTAATTAACACTGTACATAAATTGATAACATAGTTTTACATTTTACATAAACTATGCTTCTTATAAAATTAAAAGGTACACTTGATGTAGATGTAAAGCATAGAGGAATTCTCCACAACACTTAAACAGCTGACCATTATGGGATTTTTAAAGTAAATCCAGTTCCATGGTATCTATTTTCTAGCATATTATGCATCTTCCACCTGCTGCCATTTTTTTTCTTTTTTTTATCACATTATTATATAAACGTATACCACCACTTTGTTTAATCAGGCCACACAGAATTTTCAAGGCATCCTAAATATAATCATTGAATCATGCTACTCAAAATAAAATTGTAAACTAAGGCTTAATAACAATTTCAGTGGTTTATAATTCAGATCCCCAGAGATCTCAGACTATAGATATCTAACCCCCAGAAACTTCTGAATTTCTTTACCAAGTTTTCTTATATTCACAATAATACAAAACTATTTAACAGTTTTTACTTATTTTGCATAATGTTCCACTTAACATAAAGTTTCCCATGAAAAAAGAGGTTATTACCTAAACCATTTTTTGTCCCTCAATCATATCAAAGAATTTTCTGTTTTCATTTATCATAATAGTCAGACAGGCCATCATCTGTGTTAATTCTATTTTATATTAATTAGGAAAAATTGTTACATAAATATTCAAAGACATAAAATGTGATTTTTGTAAATACTAATTTAAAATTTAAATATTATGGAAGGATTATATTTCTATGTAAATTATTACTTTATTTTTAGTTCACAATTTCCTTTGATTTTTATACTAATAAATTGAATAAAAGAAGAAAATAGATATTTTCAGTAGTGGTTTGAGTAATACATTGGACAAAAACAAAGTACATATAGAAAAATAGAATTATGTTTTAATTTTTAGCAATATAATTACACAAAATTCTGGGGTTCGTTGTGAAATATTGATATATGCACATAATTTTCTCTCTTTCATTCCCCAGTGCTTTCTCTTTCCTGCCCCACTTCCTTTGCCCTGGTCCTCTTCCTCTACTCTATTGGTCTCCTTTCTATTTATTTTTGTAATTGGCGAATTATAATCACACAAAAAAGTAGGATTCATTGCAATATATTCATTCACACTCATACATTATTTGGTAAACTTCATTCCTATCACCTCCCCTCCCCTTGCATTTCAATTGCCTTAGAGAATATGATGTTGTAGGTCTCTAATACCTTCTCAAAAAAACAAAAGTAGTGAAAAAGTTGTAGATTTAAAAATGGTCTATATTTAAAGATCCAGCATACGAAAATTTATTTCTTTAAAGTTGCTCATTTATGAAGTTTCTATCAGATGATCTGGAGGGAAAATTGTGCTTTTATAGATTAATTCAAATTATAATTACTACAAGTAGACATTATACTTATAGTGAACATATTACATATCACTATTGATATATTACAATTAAGATTATTATTTTAATCATAAGACCAAATATCTATGAAAATGAGTAGAGTCTAAGAAAGGGAAGACTATGAATTTTAAAGCAGGACTCGAACAAAAATAATGTTCTATTATAATACATAGAAGATACAGTTTTTAAATTAAGATATACCCAAATGTATTTTTACAGAGACTCTTTAACTGAGTTTGAATCAATATTTTGAACTTCATATGCAGACTGAAAAACCGTTCCTGAAAAACCTGCCTCAACTTGGGGAAGGCCAGGACAGAAAAAGAACATAGTTGAGTAGTACATTGAAAAATTATTAGTTACTGACAATGTGTAGTGACATGAAACCTATTGGACATTTATCTGCCATAATCATTCAGTGTTGAGGAGAGAGGAGAGGAGTCTTAAGACAGCTTATTTTTCAGCTTGCCCTTCCAAGATATGAAAGATCACAGTCCTAAGATTTAAAATAGATTCTGCAACTGGGCAATTCTAATTGTCCATACCAACATCAAAGAAAGAGCCTGGAATGTGAAAGGAGGATTATAATGTAAGAATTGTTCTGGATTAAACTATTGTTTATACTGAAGCTTGTTTTCCTATACATACCATTTAAATATATTAAATTATATTGGGCTCAAGTGTTAATTTTTATAATAAAATTCAAGTGACACACATACTTAATAAAATTAATATACTTTAGCAGTACAGGGGAGACATCTCAGAGAGAAAGATATGACATAGTCTTCTAATATTTTAATTAAAAATATTTTATATTTAATTTGTGTGGGAATTCAATGTGGACATTGAAATAATACCAATAGTAACAATGAACTCAGAACTATTTTCTGTATATATATTCAACACACTATATAGTAACTATGTAGATAGAATCAACAAGTGGTATTTCTGTAGAATTCTACAGTATCTGTCACATAATTTGAGTTACATCATTCAGTTTGAGGTTTCATGGACAGTGCTAACCATCTAAGGTTATCAGTAGAAATACGTTGACATTTTAATATTCTTTGAGCAGAATAGCCAATTGTTGGTGATATAAAAGCAAAAATACCTAGATTACACTAAGTGAAGTATTCTTTTTTCTGAAAATTCAATGTATTTTATGTTATTCTATTGTATTTTATTTTCTACTCAAAGATTAGTAAAATGTAATGTGTGTGATTTGGCTTGGCCACATAACTAGAGGAAGGTGAATTGCTAATAGAACTGATAAAGGAACTTGAGGACATGAGGAAGAGTGATTAACCACTTGAAGAACTGAATGCATTTGGATGTCTTTCCTAGGCATGGATGTAAAAACAAGTTGTTTCATTTTTCAAAATAAATTTCATAAAAATATCCAATTATGAAAGTAGTGGGTAATGTCATAGCCTACCCACTGAGAGAACATATAAAGAATGGATGAGTTACTAAAGTCATATGAGCTCCAATTATTCATCAGTAAAATGAAATTATTTGCTTCAAGCTTTTTGAAATAACATTCTCAACTAATCTGCCCAGTATGGATGATATTATGTATAGTTGGATTGCATACCTCTTATCATTGTGAAATTTGATCAAGCATCATCAAAAAGGAATTTTGTAGGTACCACAGATTTCTATATTCGGACAAAAGAGGACAAAAAAAAATGAAGAGTACTAGTGAAATACATATCTAAAAGAAATCATAGAAGATGTGTTACTTCAAATGGTTTTTGGAGATTGGGTAAAATAAAATTAAAGCAAAGAAAATAGCTGATACATAAATGAGTACATTTTGAAGAGGAAAACCACACCCTGGCTAGCCAGGTAGTAAAAGTGAAAAAAAAAAGTAAAAGTACTATTCAGATGAGGAAATGTGACAGAATACTCTGTACTTGAGGGGAGGAGGTACATTAAGAGGGACCAGAGACCAGAAAAAAAGGTGCTACTGGGCAATAGAGCATCAGACAGGCATGCCACTGGAGTCTCCATATTCCTATTCCTGCTTTCCTTCAGAAATCAGCAATGACTATAAAAAAGCCATTTATGATTGTTACCCAGATGGTGTTAAACATCTTTATCTGCCTATAAAGGAATTTCTAATATTAGTGCTGTTGAGATGACATCAAAACATCAAGGACAGTTCCTGTCCCTCCTACAGAGCCTTTCTTTTCTCTGATCTTATGAGTTACTTGGTTAATATGTTGGAGCAGTAAGTCCAGAATGAGACACACCCAAATCAAAGAAGAACAAAGTAGTCTTCTGAGCTTTTATTTGTAATAGGATCTTCACCCGTGGGCAACAGGTGTAGCATCGCGTATCTTCTTTTATAGCAAGGAAATTTACAGGGAATATTCTAATACCTGCCTGACACTTAGACCCCAAGAATTTGATTGAGCTTGGAGCACCGGAATTTCCACAGACAGTTGCATCTTTAAAATTCATATACAAGAACTGTTACCTATTTCTCATCAGATTGAATAAATATTCAATATTCAATTCAGCTGAATTAATATCATGCTTCATGGAGTCCTTGGGGTTCCTCCAGATTATGTTATGACACAGAGAAGAAGGACTGAAGCTCAAAATCTTATGTAGGTCATCCAGTTCACTAGGTGGAATTCTGACATTCTGTAAAACAAGGTTCTTCCTTCTTCCAGGCCTAACAACATGTTCCTCTTCCACTAACACCTCACTAACAGCCTGTACAATGTACACAAGTCTACCAAAAGTCTACTCAATGCCATTTAGACTTTTACTGTTGTTCTCCATATTGAGTTTTTTTTTAGGTACTGCCCACTGACTAGTTCCAAACTTACTCCCATATTTCAATATTTGCTATGATCACATTCTAATTCTGGCACCAAAAACATGAATCCATTGTCTGATGCTGCTTGAAGAATTTCCAAGAAACTTAGTGGTTTAAAGCAACATTTGTTTTTTTCTTTTTCTTTTTTTTTTTCTATATTAGGGATTGAAACCAGGAGTGGTCCACTACTCATCTAGGTATATTCCCAGTCCCCTGCCCCACCTCATTTTTAAATTTTGAAACAGGGTCTCTGTAAGGTGCTGACCTTGAACTCACCATCCTCCTGCCTCAGCCTCCTGAATCTGAGATTTAAGGTGTCCACCATCACCCCCAATAACAAGAAGCATTTATTATCTCAAGCATGGCAAGATCTGTAGCCTCCAGATAACAGACGTGTAAATGAACTTTTATGGAAACATACTCTGACCGCAGCTAAACATTTGATGACTTCAACCTCACTCACACTGTGGCTGCAAACACAGAAGAGATGCTGACCTTGAACCACTCACCTAAACCACAACTGGAAATGTTATCCTCAGAATTGGTGTAAAATAATAAATGTTTGCTATTTTGTGATTTGAGTTGGTTTGTTAAACAGCAATAAGTAATAAAGCAGGGAAAGACTGGTTCTTTCAGATTGTTGAGGAGGACAAATTTTATTCAAGAGTTTTGAGGGTTAAAATATTTTAGTCTCAGTCTCTTCGTCTTGTCTTTCAGATCTCCAGTTTTTCTCTGTTAGTGCCTTCCACCAAGAAGAATGGACACGGTGGGATTTGAGTATTTAATTCTGCAGCATTTACAAGGTAAAGGCAGGGCTGGGTCTCATCTGAGCTTCGTCTTTGGCCACATTTGCCAAATAACATTTGAAGATAGAAACTCTATTCAAAGATGATTATTACCAAGTATTCACATATATTCTGATGTGAGCATTCAGAACTTTCTCCATTTCTTTTAATATATGCTTTCTACAGCCATAAACTTCAATCACAAACTCTAAAAAATTTTATAGTCACTCTTGTAATCTTAGCAACTAAGTGAAACAATCTTTTGAAACCAGCTCTGTCACTGTATTTCTTCCCATGTCAATTTGGTGATAACTTGATATAAACTATTTGTTATGGTTTAGATATTAGGTATCTCCAAAAAGCTCACCTGTGAAACAATGCATGAGAGTTTAGAAGATTGGCTTAAGACAGCCTTAACCCAATCAGCACATCAGTCTCCTGATAGGGATTAACTGAGTGGTAAATGTAAACAGGTAAGGTGTGGTTGGAGGAGATGGCTCTTTAGGAGTGTGGCTTCAGGGTATATACTTGATCCCTGGTGAGCACAGTCTCTCTCTGCTTCCCAGTTTATGTTCTCAGCTGCTTCCCTCCCCCACACCCTTCTGCCATGACTTTCTGCCTCATCTCTAGGCCTAAGGAATGGAGCCAGCCCTCTGTGGACTGAGACCTCTAAAACTGTAAGCTCCAACATAAACATTTCCTCCTCTAATCAATTGTATTTGTCAGATCTTTTGGTCACAGTGGCAAAAAGCTGACTAAAAAACTATCCATCATGTGCCACAGATAATAATACCATTTTTTTTCCCAAAATATTTATTTTTTAGTTGTAGGTGGACACAATTCTATAATACCATTTTACCTGGGAAAGTGCATTAGCTATGCAGACATCAAGGTCAAGGACCAATTCCATCATATGCAAACTAGAATCTTTGTGAGGACAGGTATAATCTCAAGAAATTTATAAAATCTATTGCACTTGACAGAACTAGTAATAACAAGGTACCATTAATACCTTTCATATTCCATCTTAGGGAAAGCACATACTACTTGAATTCCAGTAATATATGTGCTTAAAGAAGGCTGTGAGGTAGTAGATATGACTCTGACTGAAAGACAGAAAAAATGGGGGGAAGGAAAACAAAAGGTGAACACTCCAACTTTCTTTTTTCTCTGATCTCTTGCTAAAGTGAACTAGAAACTAGAGGACTAAAGAGGTTTTTTTTTAATCTTTTTTTTTAAATGTTTATTTTTTAGTTGTAGGTGACAGAATATCTTTATTTTATTTTTATGTGGTGCTGAGGATCAAACCCAGTGCCTTATGAGTGCTAGGCGAGCACGCTACCACTGCACCATAATCCCAGCCCCGACTAAAGAGTTTTGATGCAAACAATGTCAGCCTACTTGAGCAGAGCTGAGTCAAGAGGAGCAGAAAGTGGGTTTTACTGTCATGTGTAGCTAAAAAGAACTAATTTAAACAAAGGAAAGAAGGAAAAGAGCAAATAGAAGCAAACCAGTAAAGGTGGCTAAACTTCTTTTATGATGGTTAAGTTTATATAAATAACATTATAACAATTTTGCATGGAAACACTTCCTTTCATATTTGGTAATTACTTTCCCATTTGACTTTTTCCATATTTTAATTTCAAATGTCGAGTGTTCCTATATATATGATTTTTCTTATTAATATTACACAATTGCTTTGTGTATGTGTCTGCATGAGGTACACATGTTAATTTTTTAATACACTTAATTTAAAATGTGTGATTTTAAAGAGTCACATTAAATTTATTGAATAATCTTTAATTTCCCTTTCTTACTCTTCCAGTATTAAATTTCAACTATCATCTCACTAGAGAGGGTAAGCTCATATATTCTGCATGTTTATAGCCACACACAAAGATATATGACTTCTAAATATTTTAATCATTTAGCCAGTGACTTTTCTTTCCCAGATGACAACAATTTTTTTTTAAATCCAGAGTTTAGATGGATAGCAACACAAAGTACATAGTTTAAAATTTATATCATTTAAAGATTACTGTACACCTGTCCTTAATGTATTTTGCACATTGGGAAATATAAGGTAGTTAACATCAAAATTCATATCAACAGATGTTTTGATTCTACCACAAAATGTCAAGGAGAAATATGGTATTCTTGATCAATACTTCATTCTGTGTAATCAAATGTTGTTTATAAGATTGCCACAGGAAATAGCTAGTGCACCTCATATATCTGCTTTTTACTTTAATAGAGTACCTAATCAGAAAAATTAGGCTCAGTTTTCCAAAGATAGAAGCTTTAGTATCATACTATTTAATGTGTTTTTGTATTTTTTCATTCACTGAAAGCAATTACTATAGAAGAGGAAACCACACATTTTAAATCAAGTATATTTTAAATCAAGCTAAATAAAATGTTGAACATAATCACAAGAGCTCAAAAATCAACACAATTATTTAAATAATGTGCAGCTTTATTATGATTGGTGGATATGTGTGTTATTAAATATTTTGGATACATGCTGTATTGCTAATTATAGTTAGAATTACTTGGTGAAACCAATGTGAACTTTTATTTTTTCTTCAATTATATCTCTTCTTTTATATTGGTAAAAGCCTTAATTTTAATAAAATTCCTTGGAATTAAGTTTTAAAAGTCACACTTCTGTGTTCTCTACAGCAATTTAAAAGAAAGTTTGGATTCCTAGAGTAGACATGTATGAATGAATACAAGTGATGTATGCTACCTATAACATTTGGACCTTTGAGGTAGGGACCTTAGAGAAATTCAGGATTTTTCTACCTACATTTTGTCATTACAAGAACATTCTAAAGCAGTCACAAACCATTATGTATACTCAATATAATATCATGCATACAGGTGTTCTTTTTTTTTAATATTTTTTTTAGTTGTAGATGGACACAATGTCTTTATTTTATTGTTTTGTATGTGGTGCTGAGGATCGAACCCAGGGCCTCATGCATGCGAGGCAAGCGCTTTACCACTGAGCTACAATCCCAGCCCCACAGGTGTTCTTGAATGCTCAAATGTTTCTTTAATTTATAAATTTATTTCCTTTATATAATCACTTAACTAAACTTCTCCATCATCCCACTTATTTCAAAGATGTATCCTAAGTGAAAATAATTAGGATTTCAGCATGTACCTATGCAATTATGATGTTTCCCACATAAGAGAGTGTAATGATTTAGATACGAGGTGTCCCCAAATGCTCTTGTGTGAATCAGTGCATGAATCTTCAGAGGTAAAATGATGTGATTATGAGGAGTGTAACCTAATCGGTATAGTAAACCACTGAGATGGATTAACTGGGCAGTAACTACAGGCAGGTAGGGTGTGGCTAGAGGAAGTAGATCACTGGGGGTGTGCCTTTGGGGTTTATGTTTTGTCCTTGGTGTGCAGAGCTCTCTGCTTCCTGATTGCCATGTCCTGGGCTGCTTTCCTTTGCCATGTCCTTCTGCCATGATGTTCTGTCTCAGCTCAGGTCCAGAGTTATGAATTCAACTGACCCTAGACTGAACCTCTGAAACTGTGAGCCAAAATAAAATTTTCTTCTTTAAAGTTGTTGTTGTCAGGTCTTTTGGTCACAGTGGTGAAAAAACTGGTCAAAACAGAACATACAAGCTAAAAACAGCACATGAAAATTGGAAAGACTTGCAAAGAAGAATAAAAAGTACATCCAATTAGGATTTTTCTTCCTATCTTAACAAAGTAATGAAAAAAAGTAAATGTGATGGAAAATCTGAGGATCATTTCACACATATGTTTATTTGATCCCATTGACTGATTATTTCGCTTTAATGCTAAGTCCTTCTTGATATTGAGTAATAACGGTTCCACAAATTGACATGCCATTTCAATATGCGAACCAGAAATGGCACCTGTCAGACTTCGTTTCTAATGTGATTATATTTTCCCCAGCAGTTAGAAACAGATCTTTGTGTTCTAACTCTCTAATTACTTTTTGACACTGTTGAATTCAAGTATTAGAAATTTTAAGGAAACAAAACCAATAATCTGAGTTAATTAACAACACATTAAGTCTGTTGTTTTGACTGCTTTTGTCATTAAAGGAACACTTTCAGTATGGTACACAATGGATTAGATGAAATGATTCAATTAGCATTAATGTCAGCCAGCCCCTTATGAGGCATTTCTCATAAAATGAAACTGGTTTGTATGCGCAGGGTAGTGCACAAACAGAAAAAAAGACTCAGATTTAAATGCATTTAGAAACTATACTCATAAATTTATACTATAAAACTATCAATTATCACAGAATTAGGTGATCAAATAATCAAACTGCTTTCTTAATTAATTGAAAGTTATTAGTCATTAATAGTAATAGCAACGATAAGTGTAGCCATGTGTTGTATGATTGAGAATTTGACATTGCCACAATGATCAGATAGGAAATGATAGGCATCATTTTTGTCCAAACAGCAGTGATAAAAACAAGCTGCTATTACTGCTGCTATTGATGCAAATTCCTTTTCTGAGCATTTTTCTTTCTCATCTGTTCATGAATAAGCTTTTGTGCTTATAAATATATGATTGAACATTTATTTTGAGATTTAAGAGGAGAATTTTTTTTCTGTTGTTTTGTAAGAGGTCAGTTGTATGATATAGTCTAATTTTGCCTACTTTAAACCATAAACAAATATCTCTAATTAATTTTGTATGTTATTCAGCTCACAAAATATAGATGTGTTTCAGAAGTAATTTGTAAGTCATTCTATTGCTCTACTAAAATATGAACTGACAAAATACATGGTTTTCTGTTTTTAATCAATCAGTTGTCACATTTTATCTCAAATGCAGAGAACTCTAAAAGAAAGTTGAGTTAGTTCCACTATTCAATACTTGACCTTGAGTCTTTTGTGGTTACAGTGATACATTTAGAACTATCCAATCAAATGAACATACAGAACATAAACAAATGAAAATATAACCTGTAAAAATATTTAAACATACATTAGGGAAAAGAGTGGAATAATTTTGATCATGAAGAGAGAAAGAAAAGAGTATATATACTAAAGAATTTAATTGGAATTTTAGTTCAGGAAATATTCTCTCGTATGTATTCTTTACATTGCTATCGTGAAATTATTGTTGCATATAAACTTTGAGATTATGACCAGGCATCATGTCCCCCTTAATAAAATATTTTATAGGAGGACTGCTGAAATGTCTTTGTTTATTTAAAAAACCTGAATCATATATACATATTTTTACTTTAAAAACTTATGTGATAGTGAAAATTTAGTGTGATACCAATAAGCAGAATCTTACATAAAAGGATAAGCCCTATTATTGTTTTAAAAAGAATAAATGTGTTTTTGCTATTGCTTTTGTTTTGGCATTGGCTAACTACAATGAGTTTTATTCAGTCATCATTACTTCTTTTTTATTAGTATGTTGTAATTATACTATAATGGGTTTCATTGTGGTATTTTCGTAGATACAAATGCATCTTGAAGATGTATCTTTCTTTTCCCCAAGATGTGGCTTATCCAAGAATCTCCTGGGCATGAATGAAACTCATACATTAAGAGGAAAATCAAAATGTTCTGTCTTAAGTTGTGTGAGACACTTAAAGGAAATCCACATGGCTATGTTATTTTACTAGTTAGTTATATTAAAAAAAAAACTAAGAGGGAAAAAAAAACTGCCTCCCTTTTGTAGCATGCATTTTCCTCATTTCCCTTCCTGTTACAAACATCCTTTCTTTGACAGATTATATATTAAAAGTTGAAATTTGGAAAATGTTTAAAAAATACAAAACTACGGAATGTTCTTTAGTTTTCTCGCACTGCCTGAAAACTTTTGTTCTTTTTCTTTTTTATTTGTCCATTGACCCTTGTTTGATGCGTAGCCTTCTGTAAAAGTGAGCACAGGGTGAGTAGACTAGAAAGCCTTTGGCATAATTCAGGAGAACGGGAAGGCAGACGGATCTATGCCTGGTGAGGGGGTGGAGCAGGACTTGAATTCTGGGTCAGTGTGATACCCATCAGCAACGTTGCTTAGACATTCACTGTGTACACATTCAGTTATTAAATATAAATATGTATTAACTGCTTACTACATGCTTGGTCCTCTACTAAGAACCAGGGCTCATCAAAGAGCAAAGAAGGAACCCTGCTTAACTATACCTTCAAAAAAAAGAATCAGTCTAGTCTGTGCAAGGAATAGAATGAAGGCAGCAAAGAGTGCATCTGGCAGACTGGTCAGGTAACTGTAGAAGCAGTTTTGTTAAGAGATAATAATAAATTAGTTTGTATAAATATGTCAAAATAGACTCTACTGCCATATATAACTAAAAAGAACAAAATTAATACAAAAATACAAAAATTTTAAAAAGAGAGATGATAATAAATTGGACAAAGGTGAAGCTGATTTTGAAGAAGTCATAAAAACCAACTATTGTCTCTTGTGATGAGTTGCTGCCATAAGCCAGGACATATGTATATATTTGAAGACTGGAGGTATAACTGACATGAGATAATGCTATGCATGGAAGCAATAACAAGTTATTCATTATCAGAATTACTTTACAGTCAATTATTTGTTTGAATGCTCCCAAATAATTGTATATGTTCTCAATGCTTTCAAAATCTGACATCAATTTTTTCTCATCTGTTTTTAAAATGCATTGTATATTCCTTTGTCATTTAAATAACTATATAACCTAAATATTTTGTCTTTTAAACTGCTAAGAATGAATAGTAAAATATAATTTCTTTTGTTACACAAAACTGAGCTCCTATGAAATTAATGTAATTTCTTCAAAACTACGACCCCCCAAAAATGTTTTTTTTTTAAGGTTTTGGAACATCAAAGCTCCTCAGCTGAAGTAAGGATTAGGAGAAAAGCTGCTCCTGAGATTATTTATCTAAAATATGCAAATCAAAAGCCATCCCTGGGGCAGAAAATTTAGCCTTCAGTCAGATATGGACAGAAGCTGAAAGTGATATACTTTAGAGTGTCCTTTGGTGCAAGGATTACACCCTGTTGTAAGAGGATTTTTTAAAAAAAAAAGAACTACAACAATCACAACTACAGCAAAAATGTCCTGGCCACAGAAAAGGGGCGTGGAAACTCGAACAAATACCAGAATGCCAATGGGAAAAACAGAAAGAAAAAGTGCTGGGCACGGTGGTGCACACCTGTAATCCCAGTCTCTCGGGAGACTGAGGCAAGAGAATGGAGTTCAAAGCCAGCATCAGCAAAGCCAGGTGCTAAGCAATTCAGCAAGATCCTTTCTCTAAATAAAATACAAAACAAACAGAAAAAAAGGCTGAGGATGTGCCTCAGTGGTTGAGTGCCCCTGAGCTCAATCCCCAGTACCGCCCCTCAAAGAAAAAGAGAGAAAAGGAAGGAAGGAAAGAAGAAACCAAAAAAAAAAAAGTCAAAAATAAATACTTGAACAACAATATCTTATTAAAGAGGATGATACTTTCTTTTGAAGAACATAAATATATATAAAAATATTAATGTAAATTGTCATAAATGTAAGGAATTTTTCACTCATTAACCTTGAGTAGAGGGCCAAGTGAAAATCAGATGATTTAAGGACAAATAAAATAATTTTGAAAAATGAAGAATAGTAACTAGAACTTTATTACCATAGACAAAAATGAAATGCTAGAAATAGACCTGAACCTAAAAGTCATTGTGGAATTAATTCTTGAACTAGAACTGCTATTCTTTCCAGCCCATGTTTACTTAAAAATGTAAGTTCTTTTTTCCTAATATGTAAGGCAAATATTTGAAGAACACTATAATTTATAGAGATTTGTTTAGAGTGGTGCCAGATTTTAATAACTGATATGAGCTAAATAAACATATGATAATATTATTAGTGTTCATGTATCTATTAATGTAGTTTCAATAATGTAGATATTAACTGCTCAATAATTTTAATAGGGAAAGTACAATGTGTAAAAAATAATGGCTCAAGCTACTGGCTAATAAGAGTAAGCAGGACTCTAAAAAATGAGGAATTGGTTAAGAAGCAGCTACTTCCCTAGGCTGAGATAATCACTGAGGAAAGACGTCCCTCATCTCTGGCCTGAGACATAACACCTGGCTGTTAAGGACATAACTACAAATGTAGAGCTGCTCCAGGCTTCTCTGTGCCAGTGGAACTTGCTGTTTGCCAGTCCTTAAGAATATTCCAGAAAGCCATCCTCTAGAGAACAGTGGTTAAGTGTCTTTATTAGACACATGCCTAAAGGTCACCAATGGAAGGTGTTGTCTGCCTGCTCCTGTTTGCCCTGTACACCATAAGAGCCAAGCATACTTAGAAGAGCCATGTGCGCTGAAGTAAGCAGGCACTGGCCACGCTGAATTTGCCAAAGCAGCTAGATGCTGGGCAAGCCACACAGACCACAGAAGCCTCTGAGCAAGCACATTGTAATAAACTATCCCTTTCCTCTGCCATGTTTCTCCAGAACCTTCTAATGACTTTCAAAGCATGAAAGGGCCCAGATCCACTTTCATGGAGCAAGCCAAAAGTAAAAAAGGAAATTTGGAGTTGAGAGGCAATATGTTTACATATGACATTATGTCAAATTGAGTAAAATACGATTAACTTTTTAAAGATGCCTTAAGAATAAAAGTTATATGCTATTTATTAGACATCCCTAAATTATAACATCTGAACCATGATGGGTCAAATTCCAAAATCACCCCCCAAGACTTCTCAACCTTGGGCCTATGATAACATGATAGGATATCAAAATTGTGGTCATGTTATTTTACATAGAAAATTGGTTTGCAGATATAATTAAATTTACTACTCAGTTGAATTTCAATGAATCGAAAGAGAGTTTATCACCTTGGGCAAATCCAAATGAGTTTTGTTTTGTTTTGTTTTGTTTTGTTTTGTTTTGTTTTTAAGCAACGAGGTTATTTTTGTTTCTCTATTTGTCTATTTTTCAAAGTAGAGAGTTTCTCCTGCAAAAGAGGATGTTAAAGAAATTCAAATAATGAAAGATCTCATTTCTCTATTGCTGTTCCAGATGCGGGGGACAAGTGAATGGCAAGTGAATATGAATTAAATAAGCCTCTAAGCTTTCTAACAGTCAGCAAAAAAACGGGCACTTCAGTCCTGTACCCACAAATAATTGGAGTCTTTCAACAGCCTGGAGGAGTTTGGAAGTAGATTCTTCCCAAAGCCTCTAGGTAAGACCCCATGCTTACCAGCACCTTGATATGACCTTGTGAAAACCTGAGCAGAGAACCCAGTGTAGCCTACCCAGACTTTTGACCTACAGAACTGGAAGATAATAAACAGATGTTATTCTAAGATGTTATTCTAAGATGTTATTGTAGAAATAATATAACAAGGTAGATGGTAATTGCATAAGAAACAATGTTAGGAAATGTTATCAAATAATATATACTTTAAAATACAAAATATACTTTAAAATGCTATTATATCAATAATCTATATTAATAAACTTCTCTTGTAAAGTCTAGGCAACTTTAGATCCATTGCCATGTTTCTAGGGTAGTAAGATAATCACTGTCAATATTACTGTAGATATAAACTCATTCATAACTTTTTATTGTTGTGATAAGTTATTCATTATTACCATGTTCTGTCTTTATACTCAATATAGTGTGTGTGTGTGTGTGTGTGTGTGTGTGTGTGTGTGTGTGTGTGTTTTAGCTTGTGAATACAGAGAGTGCTTTAGGGCTTTGACCTGCATACAGTAGACTTTCCTTTATTTTTTCCAGTTTCCACCCTATGTAGCATTTTTGGCAACATCTTCTTGACCTGCTTGAATATATGAATGATGAGACACAACCACTAGGGCTTATGTTTAAACAAAAATTGTTTTGGACTCCTGTGGTCTTTATTTGTCTACTGTTTGTAATTTGCATCTTTTATTTTATAGGGGTATTTTTATATTTGTTTGAAATAAGCATTAAAGGGTTTCAAAAATTACTTACGCCTTTCCAAAAATTATGATATATTTATTTTAGAATATTAAACATTTTATCAGCTCTCACCTCATGATGATTCCTTCTCTGATAGGAGCTATGAGATGGTTTTTGATGTAAACTTCATATCCTTTAAGTTTTGGTAAAATAAGTCAGTTTTGGTTAGAGATAGTGATTTAAAACCTCCAATTTTTTTTCTGTTTATTTTATTTAAATTGTATACTCTTAAACCATGTTCAGTAGTTCATATATTCCTAGAAAATTTATCATCCACTCATTTTTTCATATTTATTACCATGATTGTAAAAATTTTAATATTACTTACATAATTATTAAAATTATCTGTTCTATAATTTTATCATTCAATTTGTACTTAATATGAGAATATGTTATGTTTTCTGCTAGGTACTAGACTACCCATACACAGATCATCCAGATTTTACAGAAAGAAAATTCTATTATAACAATTATTATTCTAAATTTTTTGAAGTAACAGAAACAATTTAGTAATTTTTTAGCCAGAGGAATGACATAAATATCAAATTTTAAATTATATGAATGATTTCAGCATCTACAAAATGTGGCAAGATAACACAAAGTTGAAGGCAAGCATAATTCATTGACAAAATATGGTCTGGGTTCAGGATATTGTAAGAAGATGAGAAAATAATTTACACAAACATATTTTTTGGTGATAGAAGAAAACTTCCAGCGCTTGCAATGTATTTGATGTTGGAGTGAGGAAAAAATGATGATTTGTAGAGTTTTATGTTTAACAACTCAATAAGTAGTAATGTGGTTTACCAAATGTGGAGAACTGCATGAGAAATAAGTTTGAGGAGCACTGAGAGTTTCTTCTCTGATTTTCATTTTTCTTTATTTATCTAGCTGACTTTCAAATGGAAATATTAAGAAGGCAGTAGATACACCAATCTGGAATTCTTAGGAAATGTCTGAGCTTGGATTATGTTTAATATTATCAGTTTAGCAATTCTCCAGAGCCCCAATTTCCATATGAAATTATTTAAGAGTGCTAAAAGATGAGAAAGTTATCAGAATCAAAAAGAAACTATTTGTTTCAATCCTATCAAAAAAAAGTAAGTAAAACTGAGAGCTTATGTAGGAAGGGTTCTCCTGCATGATTGTAGGAAGGGTTCTTCTGCATGAGCGCTGACAGGGAGTATCACAAAATACTCTGCCGGAAATACATGTTTGCAGAGGCCACTAGAAATATAAAAAGTACTTCCACAAGGACCTCTGTCCAGCAACTCGCACTCTTGTCAATTAATAACCACTCTTGTCATTAATCACAGTGATCAAAGATTATTATTTCAAAATATCTGATTTAATCCTCTTCAATTTTTGTCTTTAAAATTTCCCCCTCATTTCCACCCCCTTTGATGGCGCTCATAGCTTACTTACTATAATATGTATATTATTATTAAAATACTCTGGTAGTCCCACTGCAATGATCTGCTATTTCAAATAAATATGATTATTCTTCAGAGAATCTCTGACTTTTGAAATTTAGGTTGACAAGAGGAAATATAAAGACAGAGTTGACAGCTCTGATTTCTGCAGTACTTAAAAATTTTGTTCATTTGGAGAAAGGCAGCAATAAATGAAAAAGACTCTGAGAATGAGAGAAAAATGTTAAAGATGCTTTAAAAGAAAAAAAAGTCCAAGAGAGAAGGACATCTCAAGGAGGTGGAATTGTCGGGTGTGGTATATACCTTTGGTGATGAAGATAAAAATAGAAATATTGATTGGGTTTGGCAATGTAAATATTATTGATTTTGATACACGAAAATTCAGGGGGACTGTGACAAAATACCTGACTAAAAGAAACTTTATAAAAGAAATATTTATTTTGGTTTCAGTCCATGGTCATCTGGCTCCAATGCTTTGGGCCTGAGGTAAAGCAGAACATCATGGCAGAGGGCATGTTAGAGGAAAGCTGCTCACCTCATGGCAGCCAGAAAACAGAGAAAGAAAGAGGGAGAAAGTGGCCAGGAAAAAGATACAGTCTCCAAGTGCATGTCACAAAGGACCTACTCTATCCAATCACCTTCTCCAGTTTCTACCACCTCCCCATAATGCCATGAAGTACGACTCCCCCAATTGACTAACCTATTGATGAGGCCAGAAATCTAGTGACATAATCACTTCCTTAAATATCCATTTCTGAATACTTATGCGTTGAGGTTCAAGACTTTAACATAAGAGTCCTTGGGGAATGATTTATATCCAAACCAAAACAGACTTGAGTAGGACAGAGAATGAAATAATTTGAATAGAGGTTAGCAACTGAAGTCCACAATAATTAACCAACACTTATAAATTTATTTTCCTTAAGGTTTCTACTCTTTAAACCATTTTAAATAATTCATATATTGCTAGAACATAGATCATTCCATCTACTTTTCATATTTATTAGCATGATGGAATACTCTTTTAATCATTAGTTTGTTATACTATTTTTCACTTATCTCTTCTATAATTTTTTTTATAGTTTTGTGATTTTTCTGTCTCAAATGAAGGGGAAAGTAAGAAAGGTGGGGTCAATGTGCATATTCATCTATAGGATGGGGAAATTTGGATCATAATCATATGCTAATGGAAATTACTGAAAGGTAAGAACTCCAGTGATACAGAAGGAACTGAGTATACATGAAGGGAAAAGTGTCTTGAAATCAATAAAAACATAGTTTGCAGAAAAATAGAAAATAGAGTCAAATTTTCCGTTGTTACAGAAGAAATGATAGTAAATGTCAGACTGGGTACAGATAGGCTTGTAATGTTTCTGGTGGGAAATGAAACTTTTTCTCAGTGAAGTATTTGCTCAGTGAAGTAGTGGGGGAAAACATCATCAGTTATGGGGGAGTAGGTAAAAGAAGACAGGAAGAGGCAGGAAATCTCATCTTAGAAAATAGGACATGGGAGGCTGAGACAGGAGAATCACAAGTTCAAAGCCAACCTCAGCAACTGAGAAGCGCTAAGCAACTCAGTGAGACCCTGTCTCTACATAAAACACAAAATAGTGCTGGAGATATGGCTCAGTGGTGGAGTGCCCCTGAGTTCAATCTCCAGTACCAAAAAGAGAAAAAAGAAAATAGGACATGACTTACTTACCGTTATGGTTTGGATATGAATTATTCCTGAAAGCTCTTGTGTTAATGCAGGAATGTTTGGAGGTAATAATTGGATTGTTTCAGCTGTAACCTAATCAGTTCATCCTAGTTTGAATGGACCTACAAGTGGCCACTCTAGGCAGGTGGGGCATGACTAAAGCAGGTGAGTCACTGGGACTAGGCCTGGAAAGGCTCATCTTCCCTATGACCCTACCTCCTCTCTCTGCTTCCTGGCTACATCACTCCTCCACCATACTCTTCCACCATGATGTTCTGCTTTTCCTCATGCCCAGAGCAATGGAGTAAACCAACCATGGACTGAACCTCTGAACCATGAGTCAAAATAAACTTCCCCTTCCTTAAATTGTTCTTGCTGGGTATTTTAGTCAACAGTAATGCAAAGCTGACTAACACACTTGGAACATAGTATAATTACTAAATAGTTTTATATCACAAATGAAATTTACAGTTAATAGTTTAATGTTTAAATAACAGCAAGTTCTATAGCTTTTCTCTCTACTACTTTTTAAAGAGCCAAGATATAAACAGAGGGGAACAAGGCAGTGGCTTGTGTTGAGGTTTCATAAGAAGAATAGAAAAGAACAGAGCATAAAAATGTGTGATTTTAAGAAAGTGATTGAATTAATGCTGCAGTCTCATTTTACCCAGTAGGAAAAACCTGCTGTGGTGAGTCTTCTCAAAAAATGAACCAATAACCCAGAGAGAGTAATCACAAAATTTAAGTGTGAAATTAAGATTTCAGAGGGAATGCTGTTACAGGTGACAACAAGATAAGGTAGAGGGCTGTACAATGTCATGTATCCTTCCTACTGTCTTATCAGGTTTGGAGTGATTAGGGATTTTTTTGTTGTTATTTATAAAACAACACCAAAAAATCAGCCAACAAATGCAATTGTTTTAAAATTTAGCTTTCCCATTCCTTAGAAAAATGCTGACAGTTTACAGAATCTTTCTTTTTTAGCTCTTTCCTTTTTCCACAAACATTCTATTTGAGTTACATGTCTCTATATACTTTTTGCCAGAGGTCTCATGCTCCAGCAGCAAAAGCTTAGTTTCTTATCTTATATATTTTGCTCTATCTAGATGGGACATATCCTATCTATTTATCTATATATACAAAACAGTTACATGACTTGTTTTCCCAATTTGGAAGCATAATTTGCTTATCTAAGATGTCTTAATCATTTAAATATACATACATGCATACATATATATGTATGTATATGTATATATATGTATATATATATATTTCATGTTGCAGGTTCATTTACCTTGCTTTAAGAACTGATGCATGTTTTTGCTTCTGTTGTTATTTTGCTTTAACTAATCTTAGTAAGATGCAATTTCCATGCAAGATGATGAAACAATTTTAAGGGCATGGCTTAATGATTTTGACAAATCCAGATAACCATGAAACTATAATTGCAATTGTTACATAGAATATTTTCATAACACAAAGTGTTTCCTGTGTCACTTACTACTCACTCTCCACCCAATAGATAACAAGCAGCAAATGATCTGCTTTATAAGCTATATTTGATATTTTCTAAGATTTATACAAATAGTATAATATGCTATGGAGTTTATAGTCTTTGATAACTGGCTTCTTAGAATAATGTTTTAGTGATTCATTCTTATGATTTCATCAGTTTATTCATTTCTGTAATTAATAGATTTTTACTATATATGCTAATACACTTTAATGTATTTATTCATTCACCCTTTTAATGTTGTTATTAATGAATTATAGTTATACATGATAGCAGGGTTCATTACAGCAGATTCATAAATACATGTAAATTTGCTCCACTTCATCAGTACTTCTCCTTTATTACCCTATTGGTAATGCATTTGGTAATGCAATGACTCTTGGTCTTCCTTCTACACTATTGAAAAGAAATTTTCAATGAATATGAAGCCCAAAATAACAAATTATTTTTCTTTTACTAAGAAATCATTGCTAGTTGTGTTGTAGCAATATTTTCTCTCATATTTTCTTCTAGAACTTTGATAATATTAGCTCTTAGGTTTGAGTCTACACACAATTCCAGCTAATATCTGCACATGATACTGAGTTACAAATGATACGTGTGTATGTGTGTGTTCAATATAGAGAGAGGTCTGGTTATTTGATGCTCCAAGCATTATTTTTGAATAGCTATGTGAACACAACTAGAATTTCTTTCCACAGGAGAATAGTAAGATGAAAGCAATACTGCTCTCTTATCGAATTGCAGAGAATATTGCCAATTAGGGACTAGAAAGATGGGAAGATGGTGTTGACACTTATCCCATTCAGTTTACCTATAAGGCCTATGAAGAAATCAGATGGATTTGGAGAATGATAGAGGGATTTTATAAACTCAACCAGGTACTGATGCCAGCTGCAGCTGCTGTTTCAGAAATGGTATCATGGCTTGAATTAACACATTCTCTGGTACCCGATATGAAGCTCTTGAGCTGGCAAATTATTTTTTCATAATACCTATTCTAAAAGACCACCAGAAGTTATTTGCATTCAGCTAGGAATGCTAGAAGAATACAATTTTACTGTCCCAGCCTCATATCTATCATCCAGCTCTATATCTATTTAGTATGCAGGGACCTTGATCAACTCTCCTTTTCACAAGGAAACTCACTGACCTACTGCATTGACATTTTGCTAATTGGACTTAATCAGTAAGAAACTATAAACTTATTAAAAAGATACCTGTAAATCAAAAGGTGGTAAATAAACCTGACAGAAATTCATGAGACTTCTTCCTCAGTGAGATTTTTATAGGCCCATGATGTGTGGGGCATGTTAAGATATCCCTCCTAAGGCAAAGGATTAGTTGTTATATTTGTACTGCTACAATCAAAACAAGTACAGCAGGGAGTGAGCCATTATGGAATTTGGAAGCAACATATTCCTCATTTGGGTATGTACTCTGGCCCTCTTAGTAAATAATGAAAAAAAAAATCTGTTAGTTTTAAGTAGATCTCAGAAGGGAAGTGTCTTCATAAGGTCCAGGTTGCCATGTAGTTGGTCTGGCACATGGGCCTGATAAGAGAGAAGATAAAATCACGTTTGATATGTCAGGAGTAGATAGATAGGTTGTCTATGCTCAGATATGTAAATTAAGGCACATACTCTTAGAGATCCAAAGCAAAGTCATGATACCTTCTTCAGATAACTCTTTTTCCTTTGAAAAAGATCTTACGGCTTTCCATTGTACCTTAGTAGAGACTCAGCACCTAACCTTGAGCCATCAAGATATCAATCAAACTAAGCTGTCCATCATGAACTGGGGATTGTCTGATCCACCATGCCATAAAGCGGGATATGTACAGCACTTTATTGTCCAATGAAAGTGATATATACTCAAGAGCAGGCTTTAGAAGGCCCTTGAAATAAGGAAATGATCAAAATGCCTATGGTTCCTATTCCTGCTGTTCTCTTGAGGAATCCCCTGCCATCAATTAACTGAGGATGAAAAATCCCAACCCTGGTTTATAGACAGTTCACAACACTCTGCAAGTAACAACCAAAGTAAAAAATCTATTGTACCATATCCAATTTCTGGGATATCCCCAAACGACAGTGGTGAAAGGAAATCCTGCTAGAGAGCAGAACTTTGTACAATATAGCTGGCTGCTCATTTTGGTTGAAAGGGTAGAGGGCCAAACGTGAGAGTTACTTTGATGCGCAAGTTCTGGCCAGTGGTCATGCTAAATGGTCAGGGAACTGGAAGGAATATGATTAGAAAATGGGTAACAAGGAGTTCTGGGGACAATATCTGGATAGACTGCCAAATGCGTAAGAAAAAAATGAAGATGATGTTTTTCCATGTGAATGCTCACCAAAGAGTGACCTCAACAGCAGGGTGTTCTACCAACTAGATAAGCTAAGTCATACTTTGGATACAAGTCAGTCTCTTCCCACTTAACCTTGCCATTGTACAATGGGCTTACAAAGTAGCCAGAGATGGAGGTAGTGTACAGACTCACTCAGCAACATGACTTTCACTAATCAAAGGTGATCTGGCTGTAGCTACTGCTGAGTGCCCAGTTGATCAGCATCATAGGCCTACCAGGAGTCCCCAGTGTAGTGATCAACTACCTTGTGGCAGATTGATTTTCTGCACTGCTTTCACGACAAAAGACGCAGAGCTTTGTCTTACTGGAATAGAAACTTTGAATTTGTATTTGTCTTCCCTTAATGCAATGCTTATGAAAAAAGTATCATGCATGGATTTATACAATTCCTTACTTACTGTTGTAGTATTTCATACAACATTGTTCTTAATCCAGGAACTCACTCCACAGCAAATAATGAATGGCAATAGGCCCATGCTTACAGATTTTACTTGTCTCAGGAAGTCCCCATCCTCCTGAAGTAGCTAGCAAAGGCTCAGAATATATGCCACTCTGTTACTTTAAAATACATTTTTGATTGATTTTTGAAGTACTTTTGATTGATTTTTATAGTACTTTTCTTGTAGGTTATGAAAAAATACCATGAAAGCATTTTAAAATACAGATATAAAAATGTTTTTAAAAAAGTTAAAATGTAGTCTAAATATAGGAAGACATATACTGTGATACTGAATGTAGTCTTTGCAACCAAACAGAGCTGAATTTCAGTAATTCAAATCAACTCTGTTGTCTGGATCACCTTGTACTAAATTCTTAAACTACTTTAGCTTTGGAGTCCTAATTTGTAATATAGAAATAATATCCTCTGGGGCTGGGGATATGGCTCAGTTGGTGGAGTGCTTGCATGCACAAGGCCCTGGGTTCAACTCCCAGCACCACAAAAAAAAAAAAAAAAGAAAAAGAAAAAAGAAAGAAAGAAAGAAATAATATCCCCTTTCCTCCTGTAATGGTAAAATTTAAATGACAGAATATATTTGAATGCTTATCACATATACTCTAGAGTTAAGCGCTTAAAAAGGCAGCTAACACAGGGAGAAAGCAAATAAAATCATTGTATATCAGTTTCTAAACAGTTATTTCTTTCTTGGCTACATGAATCCCATAGCATACAACTAAACAATGGTTGATAAAGTATAACATAGATGGTTTTCAAAGATTGTTTGAGCTTAGAAACCACAGCAAATTCCGAATTACACCTTCTAAAACTCTGTAAAAATCCACATTTCTTGTAGAGAGTTATTATAGAGAATTCTTTTATACCATCTTTCTGATAATACCAATTAGGCCATGGATTTTTCTTAATTTAACATCAATATACATGATTCACTTTCTCAAATTTTTCTTTCTATTTTATTTAGGTGCTCTGCAGCTTTCTAAATTTTTGGCTTAATTTTTCTGTTTCTCTCTCTGTTGCCTTCAGTAATCCTGAATAATGCCTTCAAAGAAATTTTAAATTAAACTCACATATTTTTTCATTTATGAAATTAAATTTAATTTTTTGTTAAAAACTTCTTGATCAAAAATTATACTTGTTTCTTGCTAAAACTATAAATTTCATTATTTTTTCTTCAAACATTTTGATAGAGGAATTTTATTTTGTTTATTGCAATTTATTGGATATGTACTTTTAAAAATGTTTCCTGTATCCCAATATTGGTGGCTTTCTTTTCTCCCCTTGAAACGTGGCCATCTTTTTCCTTGAGTTCATTGTTATTTGACCTTGAATTATAGGAATTTAAGGTCCTGATAAGGAGATGCTTTTACTTCCAAGAACATATGCGTGCTTTTGCCAGGAACTTGTCTTTGCTACCAACTTGAAAGTCCTGCAAAAATGTAAAAATTCACAATAAATTCCCTTCATCTTCTTGATGCCCAGAAATATAATCCCCCACCAGCAATTCTGTTATGATTACTTTTTCATAAGACATTTTGATACATAAATTAAGAATATTTTAAAAATCAGTGAAATGTTTTAAAATTATCAACATAATTTTAATAGATAAATATTGATGCCTAATACCAAAAATATACTACATTTTCTCTAGTACACAAGAGATATGTACAAAATTAACCATGTATGACTCATCAAGTAAATCACAGATGCAAAACAAAACAATTTAAATTAGAAACCAATAATAAAATGTCTAATAATAGCACAGAAGTCAAAGATTTATAAGACTCCCCAGATTTTGTCATATTCCCATCTTTGGGTAATCACATACATAAAAGTGAAATTTTAGAGTGAATGGAGAACTCCTAAACAGTAACCTTTATTTTTTCACATTTTAGAGTGCATGATTAGAAGGAGAATATAAAGTTTGTTTTCTATTAGTTTGATAACAGATGGTCATCTAGAATGTAATGCAATGCCCCATAGAAAATAAGTAGTTCCAAAGCATCACTTCAGATAAAGTCTGGTACTGTGAATAAATTGTTAGTTTTTCACATATTACAATTGAATTAAAATCTAATCTCAGCTACAAAAGAATCATTATTAAAGAATCATTATTATTAGCCCTTGATAGTTTCAACAGTATAGTATATAGTTTCTTTTTTCCTATACCATTTCTCTTTCTACTTATCTAGAGATGACCTCCTTTTTTTTTTTTTTTTGTCTAACTGCACTATAAAGAAAAAAGAGCAAGATATTCCAGCTGATGTTAAATGCTTCACACAGCATGCATGACAGTGTAATAGGATAGCTGATGTTCAAAGATTGTCTGTCCTGAATGGTGTTAGTACCACTTACAGGTGGCATAAATGAGTAGCTGCTCTTACTACAGAAGCTTTTCTCTAAATTATCAAACTGCTACAAACTATTTGGCTGATTGATATCTTATCTTTCCATTCATTTTATATGTCCTTTTTTTTTCCTCAATAGTATATGTTTTACCCTCAATTTCCCGTGCTTTAATGAGGAGTTAAATGCATGGCAAAAAGAATGGATGTGGGTTTTAGTTCAAAGGGGAATTTCATGTCTGATTGAACTCTGTAGTGAGTCCTATAACAATTTAATGTCAGTGATTTCTCCCAATTTAACATTGTGTTTTGGGCAATAGAAAGAAAGAAATCTTTCAAGAGACCAGTGTCTTTTAGCTTTGCTAAATATTGGGGAAATGGCCTAATGTTAAAAGACAACCCTCAAATCATTGGTCAGTTATAAGATTATAGACAGGTTGGTGTGCATTTGGTGAAAGATTTTTAAAATCAGTCATAGTAATTTTTAAGAAATTAACTTATATAGAGCTGTCCTTTTATATTTTAGTAATTCTTTTAAACTTCTGCTGACAATTGAAAAAATATGGATTGCATCCAAAATTGTTAACAAAATAATGTGACCTTGTATAATAATGAATTTTAGCAGACGTCATGAATAAACCAATTAAGTGAAATGTCTTATGACAATCTTGAAAAAGACATCAGATATATATTTTTAAACAATTCATTTTTATAATAATTAATATAAATAAAGTATAATAAAATCTGTTTTATCCTATGACTTCAGATTAGTGATGGACTCAAATCCTAACTTTGGAAATATTTTTCATGAGTATAAAGTGCATAGTGTAGGAGGACACAGATGGCTTCCAACTTGACTCCCATTCATCATTACCTTTTCTTTTTCAAATCAGAAAGTCAAATAAATATTATGAGAAATTTTTTGTTATTATCTTAAAGAAATAATATAAAAATTATTTAGATAACACATTGTTACATATATTGCATTATAAATTGTCACATTTAGCACCCATATGCAAATTAAACAGTGTATCTATTTCATTAATAGCTTGAGTGAATATAATCCATGCCTACAACCCTTTTATTATTAAAATTGGAATAATTTATTTTTGGCCACTACCTCACACTTTATATTTCAAACAGTTATTTTTCAGACATCTTTTAATCTGTAGGTCTAAAAAATCAAATTTGCCTAAGAAAAGAATTAATTAAATTTCCTTTCAGCCAACTTAGCTTTATAAAAATTAATAGGATGCTCAGAAAATTTCACTATAACTTCAATTTAATGGAAGATTATCTACCTAACCATTTGTTTTATGTTAAAGAGGCAGAAAATAAAGTGGTCATCTTACATATAAGAGCCTAGTCTATTTCAAAGTGCTAACTTTAATCTCTATTTTTAAAAGCATTAAAAATGTTTATTTGTTGGCCTATATTTTCATAAACAAGACTTTATACATAATCAAATTGCTTCAATAATCATTGCAAGATTTCATAGGCATTTTAATTTTTTTCTCAGTTATCACCCTAGGTAATTTCAGATCTACTTCCCATTTAATGACAGCTACAAACTTACATGTACAATGAGGAGAGTATCTGTCACTATTAATCTAACAACCAACCCAAGCATCCCTAGTAATTGGACCACCTTCTATTATTCATATTCAGATATGGAATGTGAACAGTGCCATCCATAAAAGTTGTAAGACTGACCACTTAATCTGATAACACTAAGAAAAGAAAAAAATAAAAAAGAAGAAGAAGACAACGACAACAACAAAGAGGAGGAGGAGGAGAAGAAAAAGAAAACAATAGAAACTCTCCTTGAAAGATTTGAGATATTAACAACATACTATAGAATTTTTAACAGATCTAAATAGGAAGAGTATGCTAACACAGGGAATGGACCTCACTTTTAACAGGAAAATAGTTTCTACTTATTTAAAAGAATTGGTTGGGAGGCTAAGTGGTGTCTTTTTGTAGTTTCACGGAGTCATGGGAAAAAAATCACGATCATGAAGAAATCATGCAAGATCTTCATTGTGACTCTGTGGGCTGAACCTTCGGAGAGTGGTGAACTTGAAGGAATGTTGTACAATAAGAGAATGAACCCTGATTTCAAGTGCTCTGCAAAGCACAGAAATTCATGACACCTAACTCTGTCTTAAGATGATTCCATATTAGCTCCTGCCATAGGTATTTGGCAGAAGCAAAGGGAAACTTTATTGGATAAAGATAATTTCCCAGATATGAAACTTTTAAGCCTCAGAACACTTGAAAAGACAGTCACACAAGGTACAAAACAGTAGCGATTCACATTAGAAGGAATGGTGTCAAGAGTAAACAGAAGCTGGATATGGTGGCACATGCCTGTAATCCCATGGCTTGGGAAGCTGAGGCAGGAGGATCATGAGTTCAAAGCCAACCTCAGCAACTTAGCAAGGCCCTAAGCAGCTCAGCAAGACTCTGTCTCTAAACTAAAATATAAAAAAGGATTGGAGATATGGCTCAGTGGTTAAGTGCCCCTGGGTTAAATCTCCAGTACCAAAACAAACAAAAAAAGAGTAACAAAAACTATCTTGGTTGATGGAGTGGTGGGTAGTTGGAGAGCATAAACCAAAATCAAGCATAAGAAAAAACTTAATGAAGACAAGAGCAGAGATTAATTATATTGAAAATCAAAACACTGGAAGAAAGCAGTGGAACAAACTGCTGGTTGTTTGAAATAATTTGTAAAATTCACAAATTTGTAATAACATTGATGAAGGAAAGAATACACAAAAGTACAATATCAAGTATTAAATGGAATATTAATTATGACAGACACTGAAGACTCAGTGTAAGAAGGAAATAGTGTTGCTGGGCTTTGAGTACAGCGTGCAACATGCCCTAAGTGTTCATGTATTGGAGGCTTGTTCCTCAGTAAAGTGAGTCCCTGTGAAATCTTTAAGATGTGGTCCAAGTGAAAGCATA
>CM053404.1:122600716-122626641 GCA_028644305.1 Xerus rutilus | reverse complement strand
CCCCCAGTGTAGCGAGGCACTCCCCAAACACCCAGACCCCGAAATAATGACACTGCTGGTTGACATGGGTTTCGACCCATACCAAGCCTGGGTATCTCTGGCCAAGAGAAAGTTTGATGCGGCCATGGCCACCTACTTGATTCTCCAGCACCAGAAAAGCCGGGGGGTACGGTGCATGTTCCAGGGGAAGCCTGTGCCTCGCAGGGTGATGCCTCGCCCACGCGCCTTGGACCTTTCCCGTGCCCCTGTCCTCCCAAAGAGGAGCACGAGTGAGCCTGCCCTTCGCGCCTCCCCCTTGCCCTGTGAGCATCGGCGGCCCGAGGAGGACAAACAGCCAGGGCAGGAGGGCATCAGAAGGGCCAGCCTGCCTGCTCTTCCTCTGGGCTTCCTGCCTACAGGGGTCCCTGCTCCCCCTGTAGCCTCCCAGTCTGACTCGATGACCTACTTGCCCAAACGCTGGAGGATCCTGCTCAGGTTGGTTGGAAGAGCCCGCAGCAATTCCTCCCAAGATACATCAGCAGGGCAACCTGGAGACAACGGGAAGGGCTGGACTAGGAGGATCGCTACCTGTGTCAGAAATCTGTGCTGTTGCATGCCCTGCGTCAGCAATAAAGTGGCTCCAATGGCACAGAGAAGACCCGTGCGGATCAATAGGCGTGTCTCCAGTGCAGTGGAAAGCTCAGCCAGATCAGACCAGCAGGCAGCCTGAGTCTCCTTTGCCCCCACCTGCGGAAGACACCAGAGACTGTTCTGCCTGGGACACTTCGCCCTGCCTGCTCCTTTTTCCTTTCTCCTATTCTTCTGAGATGTTTCTTAATAAATGTGTTTCCGACAACTTGTATAATAGAAAATTGTATAATAAAATTATTATTCTAAATATTTAAAAGATGGGCTGATTCAAAGACAGGAGGAACCTCAGGGTGAGGGTGGGTGCCCACCAGCCATAGTCTTCCAGACCTGACAACTGGACTCCCTCTCCATTGTAGAGAGACTCCCTTGCCCTTAGAGCAGATGGAAACTCAGTCTCCTTGAGCCAGTGTGGAACATTCACTTGCTTTGACCTGGTACAGGCAGACTCACTCCCCTTGATCCAGTGTGGATGCAGTCTCTCCGTTTGAACCAGTGTAGACATGACCTTTAGCTGGTCATCATGGCCAGGAGAATTCCCTCTGTGAGGTTTGTGGGCAGAGTGGGTGGCAACTGTTGGAGAACTCACATCTGAGAAGGCATGGGACACCTCAGAGTGTCCTATGGCATCATCATCATGATACTCTGTGTAGGGAAGGAAGAGGTGGGCCAGCGGGCAGTGGTCCAGTGGGCAGACCTCTCATCAGCAGTGGGTGGATGCCTCACTGCCTGCCATGCAGCATCCCCACCCAAAATCATCTCATGACTGTTGCTAAAGGTATTGGACAGGGAGTACACAGGATTTCAGGAGTAGAGGTGTCAATCCATATGATGGATGCAATGTTACATAAAGACAATATGCACCAATGTGGACTTGCTCTCACCTTTGGGTTCTATTAACACAGTTCAGTAAAGCCAAGTGTGCACAAATGAAAAACAAGAAATGGTCAAGTTGGTCAAAGGAGGCGGCTTTGCGCACTTTCCATCTCTGACTTCTCCACTGGGCTGGCACCTGGAGCTGTTCTAACAGGCCTCAAGTTCTTTCCCCTTAGTGATCAGAAATGGATACCTTGGGAAAAATTTATGTCAGTGTTGTGTAGTTTTCAGTGTAGAGATCTTTTCACTTCTTTAATATTTTTGAAGTTGTGAATTGTAGAGTTTTCCTAATTTCTTTTGCAGCAGATTCATTATTGGAGTAAAGGAAATTGACTGCTTTATATGTCTTGATCTCTCCTGCTACTTTGTTTTTTCTTTTTTTCAGCTCTAGATGTCTTCTGGTGATTTGGGGGGTGGAGGAAGTCTTTAATGTAGAGGATCAGATATTCCTCTTTGTATCCCTTTAATTTTCTTCTCTTGCCTGATTGCTTTGGCTATAGTTTAAAGGTCTATGTTGAATAGTAGTGGAGAGAGTGGACATGCTTTCCTTGCTCCTGCTTTTAGAGAAAATGCTTTCAGTTTTTCCAAGTGCATTCTCATAGAGTCCTCTGCAGGATCCTAGCTATTTTTCTGCCCCAAGTTATTTCTAGGATATTTTTGGCATTAGCTCCTTTCTCACCTCCTTCTCAGGCACAAAGAAGTTGGTATGGAAATACAGAAAAAGTTTATAAGGAGCTAAATAGAGCAGAAACCCCAGGGAGATTTCTGGGAGAATAAATTACCCAGTGGGAATTTCCTAAAGGGAGCATAGCACAGGGGACCTCAGCATGTGGAATTGAGAGTCCCAACCAGGAAGACAGATTATAGATGCAGTTCAGTTAATGTTTTGCTCTAGAAATGCAGTAGATTACTGTCCTATGTAGGCCTCAGTTCCCTTGTATCGGCCAAGGTGAACATTATATATTGAAAATTTTCTTCATGATTCCATCAATCTAGAAGTGGAAAAGGGGTGCAATACTCCAGAATAGGCTGAAAATTAGGTATTAAAGAAAGTAAAATTACTATTACACTATACAGGGCACAGAAAGGAAAAGGAATAGGGAGACAGAAGCCACACATATAAGAAGAGAGAGCAAAGAGAACAGGATTTTTGCTCATTTAGCTTTAAGTGAGTGGAGGACTCTGTTCAGCTCCCATTGCCAGGGGGTTGAAGGAGTGGGGCAGGGGTGTTCTGGATAGTTTGGGGCTTTCAGTGACCCAACTGCACAAATTACTCCAACAGCTCAGTTCATATGCATTCTGTATGTTAATATTCATATGTTGAAACCCCAGACTCCAAAATGATGGTATAAGGAGGCAGAGCATATGGAGATAATAAGGTACAGATGATGTCATGAGAGTAGAGCTTCCATGATGGGATTAGTGTCTTTATAAGAAAACAGAAAACAGAGTTCTCTCTCTCTCTCTCTCTCTCTCTCTCTCTCTCTCTCTCTCTCTCTCTCTCTTTCTCTCTCAGAGTGCACTAAGAAAGGGTCCCATGAGAAAACAACAAGGCAGCAATCATCTGCAAACCAGGAACAGGGATGCCACCAAAAACTGAATATGCTGGCACTTTGATTTTGGACTACCCAACTTCCATAACTGTGGGACATAAATGTCTCTTTTGTTATAGAACTCAGAAGACAATAAAACATAAAGTTATGGGGCTGAGATTGTGGCTCAGTGGCAGAGCGCTTGCCTCACACATGTAAGGCACTGGGTTCGATCCTCAGCACCACATAAAAATAAATAAACAAAATAAAGACACTGTGTCCATGTATAACTAAAATATATATTTAAAAAAATAAAAAATAAAAAAATTTTTTAAAAAACATAAAGTTATATTAATATGTTATATATAGTATAGGAGCACCATATAACCTTAAGAAACTATTATGGAGAGCCTCCAAAAGTCAATTTTTAATATCTTCTGATACATAAAAAATTGATTTGATCACTCAATGTAAATAAAATGGTCAATAAAATTACTTTTGAGTTAAAGAATACTATAGTATGACCACTCATTTTATTTATCCTTGGACTTCTGTTATATCCCAAAGACTAACAGAACTAATTCCACTTATTTCCATGCTTAAATACAGATTTGGCACTCAGATCTATTATGTATCTCTATGTGGATCAGAATTTAGCTACTTCACCTTAATTCTTCCATAAATATTCTGATCATGTTTTGGGGATTCATAGTTCTAATCTGGGTGCAGAAAAGGCGTGTGCTGATGTAGAGTTTTTGACATTTCCTCCTTCTCTCTGTAAAATAGCATCAAATCACAGAAGCCAGATATTTATTGGTGCAAATTGGCAAAACTCATTCATTGTCTCACTTCATTTATGATATAGCCTTGAATAATCCTATGAATCTAAGATAATTCCCAAACATCACCTAAAAACATTTTAAATGATTTAAAATCACTTAACCTTTTATACTATTATGAAGATAAAGTCTTGCAATTGTTGGTAATAATCCCATATATATTAATATATTTTCTGGGATCACAAGTAAAATTTAAAGCAAAAATTCTGCTTAATATAGCAACAAGTACTAGCTGCTATACCTAAAATATTTCAACTATCAGTCGTTTAATTTAAAAAAGTGCATCCTTCTGTTAATCCATAGTCCAATATAGATTCTAATATACACAATCACAAGGAGATCACGTTTTTTCTATTTAGTATTTATTAAATTCTTTTAGGACTTTAGAATTGGCAATTAGATGCCTGGGAGTTTAGAAGGCAGATTTGGAAACGGCTTGCACCACTTCTGTTTATATTCTATTTGCAGAACTCAGTCACAAATCTAAAGGGATTAAGAAATGAAACTCTCTACTGCCTCTGATAAAAGAACACATTGATACATTAGCACTATTTTTCTGTTTGTCCATGCCATTGTTTTGAATACCATCAATCAATTAATTCCCTGCTACACAAAATAGCCTTCTGGGAAACCTACCAAAATTTAACCCAAACAATCATTTTATTCTACTGAAAAGAATATGGGTCATGATTTAGAAAATGTTCTTGGTCAGGAAGCTATTTATTATATTTTTATCATGTTTTTGGAATCAAATATCAGCTGGGGCTTTAGATATTTTTAAATTTGACTGTACAGGAAGATCAATTTGGCTATTTCACATGGCAATTAATGCTGATTCACAGGGAAAAAGATATTGGAAGGAAAACAAAGGGGACTCTGTCACAGGTCTCATTACTGTTAGTCAAATATCTGAAGGCACTTACCTTCCTAGAAACAGAAAAACTTTGTTTCTTAACAATGAAAATATTCAAAGTACCAAGTTATCTTTCCCATGTGAAATCCCGGTGTTGGAAAAGAAAACTACAACAAAAATTATATATGTAAAATGAGAAAAAGTGATTTACCTCAAAAACAGTTGGTAGCTGTCTAATCCCAATTGCCATAACTCTGAACATTCTTTCCTTGAATATATAGTGTCTTATTGAGCCCCACTGACACATCACTGTATTGCATTTTAGCACATGGTCCCTGGATATCACCTAAAAGGGGGAGCTATTATCTTCTTATCTCACATATATAGTGGGCATTTGAAATCCACTTAATGAGAGTGGAGTGTTCACTGATGAGAGTTAAAATCATAATTCTGAATTCCTTGGCGATACAATTTTCTCTTCAACAAGGGATAATTGGTCTATTTGCTTCCAGTCATTTACTCATGAACATAATCCCATCAGAAAGTTCATCAAGATAGTATTCTGTAATTTTATATCCATTCCTATTTTTTCCCATTATCTACTCCATTATATTCTTAGTGGCTTCTTTGATGCCAAATCAAACATTTTCTTGGTTTCAAGATAAATGCCATTAATCTGGTTTGCTTCTAACTTCCAAATTGAAATATTTAAACAAAGTCACAATCTTCTCATAATGTCTCTTTTGATCTGCTTTATTCAGGTTGCTAGGAAGAAATTACTAAATAAATAAGAAGCAGAAAACACTCCCCAGCAGTGAAGACATTTCTCAATAGGTATTCTGAAGATACAAATACTATTATTGTATAGGTCTGTAGTTTTCATCCCACACATCTCTTTTAGTAAGAGAATTTTAACTCTGAAATGAAAACAAGCCAACTACATGTAGATTATATTTGTGAGCCTCCCTTGAAGAAGATATAGCTAAGTGGCTAAATTTTAACCAGTGGCATGTTAGTTTATGTAATTTAGGTAAATTCATGATCATCTTATATATATAAAAAACGTTGTCAGAGAAAGATTGGTAAGGCACTTTGAATATGCAAAGATAATATTTTATAGCATCTCTTTACTTTCACTGAAAGTACCAGAGAAGAAATATTTCAGCTTCATGGGCAATAAAGCTTATTTCACAACAACCCAACTCTGCCTTTTTAGCACAAAAAGAGGCATAGAAAATGAGTTAAGGAATCAATAACAGCCTTGTTCCAATAAAACTTTATTTATAAATGAAACGGTAGAATATATTTAGCTCATGAGCTGGTTTGCCAAACTCTGTTTTAGAGAATGTCATGCAAGATCATAGAGAAAACATCAAGATCAGAATGAGCAGAAATTATTTTCCAGAGGGCTCAGTTCTACTCTAGACAGTTCCATGAGAAAGAAAACTAATTTTTATGTCTTTAGGCCAATTTTGGATTCTCTTGATTATAGCATTTTAGCCTATCCTGATCTTAAATCTTTTCTATTTAAAGGCATTTTTCAAAATATCACTGCTTGCTGACTCTGAAACTATTTCTCTAGAATTTCTTCATACTTAGAAAATACTTCTTCTTAGTCTATTATACAAATAATTGTTGTTTATGGATTTTACTAGTTATATCAGTCATGTTCACTTAAGCTTTAAACTATTTACCCATATATATCAAGTGTCACCACATTTACGAAAATAGAACCAAGCTTTTTTTTCATAGTATTGACTCCATAACTCTTTTTTAACTTGAAATAATACTTTGCAATCAAAAAGTATTTGCAACAGAAAACTTCAACCTTTTTCTCTATGACTCAATTCCTGGTCAATATAAATAATGGTATGGTTGGAAGCACTTTTTTCTAAGCAAAGAAGTGATGTATATTTATCATTCAGTAATGACTAGTTAATAGTCAATTTTAACTGCTATTAAATGATAAGTATATATTTCCCTAGGTAGAATGAAAAAGAAATACCAACTAAACCTTATGTAACTATGAATATTAAGTGAAAAGACTAATCATCCATGAGCAACAGTAGAACAGCCACCAATTTACATTTCTCATGTTTCATTTTAAGTAAATTGAATGTTTCTGATCAATTAAATGGGATTATATATTCATTAATCAGAAGTAAAAATTCAATAGTATCATACTTTCAAAGCATAATAGCGCCATCTGTCAAACTATTTAAATACTAAAGCTAAATTTAAAAATGCATTTATAAAACAATTCTGGAAAGTTTACATATTTAAATATTATTTAAAGCCATTTCACAGAATCAAAATATTAGTTATATTCCATGCACATTGTTGAGTTTATCTACAGGATACAATGAGGATATTCTGGTGCATTCTTTAAAACGGATTACCAGTCCATCCAGCTACAATTAAACAGAACAATCTGTCACTTCTGGTGCTACACAGCCCAAGGCAATCTGCCTGCTTTATGAAAATCTCAGAAATACAATGAGCATCAGAGAAGGAACTTTATGGGTATTAAGAATATTGCAAGGAATGTGGCTCAGTGGTTGAGTGCTCCTGAGTTCAATCCCAGGTATCCCAAAAAAGAATATTATAGAATTTTTCTTGTTGCATACACCTTATTTTTGGCATCAGCATTTAAATATAAGGTTTGATACAGTCACAGTTTGTACATATTTGGAATCCTAGAACAAAATGTCATGTTTAGGTACACATTTTAAGAACACACTTTAAAGAATTGTGTGTAGGACTTTATATGTGTGATATTAGCATTTGAGAACTAATTTTTCAGGTACTTGGAATTGAACCTAGTAACTTAAATGGGAAATTAATTTAATAAAGAAGCAATTGAACTCCTCAAACCTCAACTACTCTTTTAATACTGTCAATAGGTTTTTGCATGGGAAAAGTACAGAATAAACAATTATAGTTTATGGTTAATTCAAACATTCACATTGTAAAGAGGATTGATAGGAAGTTAGTTTTGAGATAAGAAGCGACACAAGTCAAACTTTTACAACCAGAAATATATGTAATATCTATACCTAAGATGATTCTGCATCATATCTCAAAATAATAAATGATGAAATAATATTATCAATTTCCAAGTAAAGGATGGTAATAACTTAGTTTTCCATTTGAATAATTTAATATAGAAAGTATTCAACCACATGTTTATTAAAACTAATTATATAAAGTATATAATTATGTGACAAATATGTTGAGTTGACAAAATAATACTATATTTTTCTTCTTCCATCTTTGTATTATTTACAAAATAATTAGTATCTGAGTTTATGTTGAGTTTGAATTATATATTCTTCAACTTGTATCAATAGATATCATTTATTCATAACAACTATGCAAGACACTGTACATAAGGAAATTGAGAGATGTTAAGTGAGATTAAATGACAAATCATGTTGTTCTAATATTCAGTTCAATGATCCATGGGAATAAAATATGCACATATATTAAAGTTATATATATAAACTACATACAAATACAAATATATACATATATATTTATGGTTTAAAATCCCTGAAAAATAAACAATGGAGCAAATGTGCCAGTCGCTAAGAAATGTAATGTCTTTTAATGATGCTTACTGAGTCATCAGATATCTTTTATAATAATATGCAGTATTCTACAATAAATTCAGAAATTAATATGAGTGGAAGGAAGATAACATTCACATTAGGGATCTGATTATTTCTGAAACACTGTAAACACAATTTGAAAAATGATACAATTTCTCTTCTTAGGCTACATGCTGAGAAAAGTCATATATATTAACCAAGAAATAAAATACAAATTAAAAAACACATAAACCAGAGCAAAACCTTGTAAAAGTAATTTTAATACTCAGTTATACTATAAATTGAAAAAATTCAACTCCTAAGTGGTTCCAAATATTTCAAGGAAGTAACAGTTTTCATAAAAACATTGCAATCAACCATATCAAAGTTTTTTTCTAAGACAAATAATTTGAAATTCATTAGCTAATATGTGTTTTGCCACTTAAGTACAGTTGTTAGACTGGGCAAACAAGGAAGTTTAAAGTATTGCAAAACAAGAAGAGTGTCAGAAACTGGAACTTTAAAGAGTAATATGGGATCTGCCGTCTACATTTTAGTGAGTTCATTGCAAGTAAGAATTAGAGAAGAGCAGAGGGGCATGGGAAGTACTGGAGATTAAAACGGAACAGATTATGTTACATGCATTTATGAATATGTTGAAATAAACCCCGCAATTATGCATGACTATAATGCACTAATAAAAAAGAATTAGAATGACCAGAATTTTGGCATGACAGTCTCAGTTTTAAATAGCAAAAATCTCATTTTTATTTATTTATTTATTGTTTAGTTTTGTTTGGTTTTATAAACTCTTTGCTTATTCCTTATTACAAAAAGCCCACGCATAGAGAAAGAAAAGCAATCATGATTTTGTGATGGAGAAAAATGGAGTTGAAATTACTATGGATATGATTAAAATTAGTTGGCAACTTCAAAACTCAATTCTTTTCTCTGAAGAATGGGAAATATTATCTCACACAAGATATTCAGATTACACTTTATGCTCTTCTTTGGAAGGATATATTTTGGACCTGTTGTATATATTCCAAGATTTTATTGGTCAGGGCAAATTTGTACTTAAGTAATATCAATTATATTTTAAATTTGCTCTAATAAAAATGTAATATATTATTACCTCCCTAAAGTGAAGGTCTAAAAGGACAGGGATTAATCTAGGCCAAAAAGCATTGTGAAGTTGGTAAGCGTATGATTTCAATGACATTACTAAATTTTCTCCCTTCTCTCAACTTTTCCATTCCAAATATCATTTAGCCTGAACTTAACAGAGAAGAAACACCATGTTCTCATTGATTAGAAAGACTGTAAAGAGGTGGAGGGGAGTTCCTGGCAAAAGCTACACGTGATTTCAGATATAGTAATGGGAGAAATTCTAGTAGCAACCCCCTCCCTTTTCAATGGTCAGTTGTGGGTGTTATGAGGCCCTTCGTGAGCCATTTTGGTGGTAGGGTCTTCATTTTAGATATTAGCAAGTGTAATTTGGGTGATTATCTTAAAATCATTACAATTCTTCTAAACATGATTTTGTGCTATTAGATGTTTTGGGAAATTTTATAAGGTAACTAATACTCCTCAATGAATTGTTATTCTGCTTACATCAGATAGCATTTTAGAATATTAACTGATACAGGCCTTAAAATTTTTTATTAAGGCTGAAAATTGTAAATGATGACATATTTGAACCTCTGGATCAATAATTATAAAAAATAACTATATAGCAATTAATGAAAAAACAACATAGATATTATGAAAAAGAAGATAATATTGTTTCCTCCTAAATAGGATGAAAGAAGAACGACTAACTAAAGACAATCTATATTTCACTCCAGTCAGAATGGCAGTTATCAAGAATACAAATGACAATAAGTGTTGGCGAGGATGTGGGGGAAAAGGCACACTCATTCATTGTTGGTGGAACTGTAAATTGCTGCAACCAATCTGGAAACCAGCATAGAGATTCCTTAGAAAGCTTGGAATAGAACCACCATTTGATCCAGCTATTTCACTCCTCAGTCTATACCCAAAGGACTTAAAAACAGCATACTATAGTGATGCAGCCACATCAATGTTTATAGCAGCTCAATTCACAATAGCTAAACTGTGGAACCAACCTAGATGCCCTTCAATAGATGAATAGATAAAGAAACTGTGGTATATATACACAATGGAATATTACTCAGCACTAAAAGAGAATAAAATTATGGCATTTTCAGGTAAATGGATGGAGTTGGAGAATATCATGCTAAGTAAAGTAAGTCAATCCCAAAAAAACCAAAGGCAGAATGTTCTCTCTGATAAGTGGATGCTGATTCATATGAGGTGGCGGGGGGGAATGGGAAGAATGGAAGAACTCTGGACTGGGCAAAGGGCAGGAAAGGGAAGGGGCATGGAGGCAGGAAAGAGGGTGGAATGACATGAACATCATTACCCTAGGTACATGTATGACTACACATGTGGGATGACTCTACATCATTTACAACCAGAGAAATGAAAAGTTATACTCCATTTGTGTAGAATGAATCAAAATGCATTCTGCTATCATGTACACCTAATTAGAATTAATTAATTTAAAAAAACAAATGAAAGGACATATTCCACAAGAAATGTAAACGAATGTTTCCCAGAGAGAAGGAATTTGGATAATTTCTATTGTACCTTCATGTTCAAATTCATTGAGTCTTTCTTTGGCTCTGTCAAGTCTACTGACAACCACATCAAACGTATTTTTAATATCTCTTATTGTGCTTTTGGTTTCTAGTATTTTCATTTAATTATTTCTTATAGGTTACAATCTTCTGCTGAAATTATTTGTGTACCTTTGTACATTGTTTCCTATTTGGGGCAACTTATTATATTAAATATTGTTATTGTTTAAAAAAGAGCTAAGTTATATGTAGAAAGCAAATGATGCATATATTATATACTAAAGTTTTACACAACATAGACCAAATACAATGACTTACAAATAATTGTTATATACACTTTTTTAAAAATTGGTTAAGAGGAAAAGAAATAAAAATATTTATTCATACTGTCTGGTAAAATAACCAAAGAATTCAGGTTACCTTGAGCTACTTGATTTCTGCATAAAGAACTTTATATTTCTAATAAGGAAAGTCTGGTAACTATAAATTCTATCAATATTTATTGGAGAATGTCATTATTTTGCCTTCATTTTGATCTCACAATCCCTTTTGAGGGAACTCCCTCAGTGACCTCAAATCCTGCATCTAAGCCCTGTCTCTTAAAGGTTTCACTACTTCCTAATAGTGTCAACTTGCAAACCAACCTTTAGCTCATGGGCCTTTGGGGAATATGCAAGATCCAAACTATAGCACTATCCTTCATATTACATAATGACTATTAACCTATCTTCAAGCTCCCTCATTCTTGTTTCTGCCAGTTCATATATACTTGTAAAAATTGTATTTTATTCTCAAATCAATTTTATTTAATTATAAAATTTAATTATACAATTTATTTATCTATTTATTTATATCCTCTTATTCAGTAAGGATTTAACTTCACACCTTCCTTTCTCTCCCTGAGAATGATATTCTTTGGTAATTTTTGTACATATTTATAATTGCACCTTTCAAAGTAATCTGTCTTTTAAGTCCAGTGTCTGGGTCCTCTATGAGGATATTCCTGGTGTTAGCCTTTTAAAACAATTTGTTTTAAACTATAACCTAGTAATTATATGTATTTATTGGGTATATCATGATCCTCAAATACTTACATATATTGTACAGCAAACTATGGTATTCATAAATTGATCACTTCAAACATTTGTCATTTCTTTGTAGTAAAATCATCAGAATCCTCTCTACTCCTTTTAAAATACAAATTACATTACCATTAGTATTAGTAACCCTATTCTGCTATAGAACCCCAGAAATTATTCCTCCTATATAAGGGTAGTTCTATCTCTTTCCATCATCCCTTATCCCCTCCCCTTCCCAGACTCTAGTAACCTCAATTATACTCTGTACATCTAGACTATATCAGATTTTTAGATTTCTTCTAGATTTTACAAATGAGTGACAACATATAGTACTTGTCTTTAAGTACTTGGCTTATTTTATTTAATGTAATATCCTTTGTGTTAAACCATGTTGCTACAAATCAGAGAATTTCATTCTTTTCAATTGTGGAGTAGTATTCAATTGTGCATATGTGTACTATGGTGTGGGTCTCACTTTGCATTTATTTGCATGTCTCTAAATTTATTTTTTAAAGCTGGATGTTTAACATTGTGGTAATTCTAATACTGAATTCTCCACCTTTTCAGGATGTTTTGGTTGTGTTGTGTTGTGTTTTGTTTTGTTTTTTAGGCTGATTTGCTTATTTAGAGACTTGACCATTTTTGGAAGTCTCTTTTGCCTCCAGAGTGCAGCCACCAATGTGATTACCCAGACTGTATAGCCTTAGACATGCAGTCTCCCTGAATATTTCCCTATCTGTAGGGAAGACAATGTTTTAGCTGGGATCTCTTTAAACGCTTCTTTCCTGCTCTCACTGTTAAGGTTCTAAATGGTCTCCCTCTTCTTGCATCATACCTAGCTGGTGTCCTCCAATAATTTCTAAATGAGTGCTATGATTTGCCACAATACATCAAGGCCTAAATTGCTCCACACTTCGATCCAGTTAAATTTAAGGCACTTTTATAGGACTTGTTTTTTCTGCCAACATTTTAGGATTTTCTGGTTGCTATGCTTAAGAGTACTGACCCTCAAACATGATGTGTTAAACAATTAGTCCCCACCACGTGGTGCAGTTGGGAGGTGGTAGGACCTTTGAGAGATGTAGTCTGGTAGGATGTTTTCCAGCCATTGAGCCATGCCCTTGAAGAGGATATTGGGACCACAGTTCCTTTCCCTGCCACTTTTTTACTTCATAGTTGTCACAAGGTGAGCAGATTTGACTAGCACACACTCGAGCCCCGATGTATTGCCTTACCACAGGCCCAAAGCAACAGAGCCTTTCAACCACAATTTATCATCTCAGGTGTTTTATTATAGTAAAAGAAAGCTTACTAAGACACAGGGGATAGACCGGCTCTTAGATATCTCCCCTTGGGTTTTCTTTGTTAAGCTTTTAGTTGTCCTTCCAGTTTTCTTGATGCTATTGGGCTTCCAGACTCCTCTTGGTTATCTAATGCCAAAGTGACCACTGTTTTTAACATCACCATTAGACTTGAGCTCTCTATGCTGTCTATTTCAAATTAATTCAATCACTCTTTAGAAAAAGCTATGGAGGGGCTGGGGTTATGGCGCAGTGGTAGCGTGCTCGCCTAGCACACGTGAGGCACTGGGTTCGATCCTCAGCACCACATAAAAATAAAATAAAGATATTCTGTCCACCTACAACTAAAAAAAATAAATATAAAAAAAAAAGAAAGAAAGAAAAAGCTATGGAGTGCTCTGGTGTTACAGCCTATTGTCACTCTCGACAGAAATTCTGCATAACTGCACCAGAACTTGGGGAAGAGACAGCAACTGCTTCTTACAGAGTGACTGCCCTGCTCTATGAATAGGTCTGGCAAGGCAGTAGACTCTGGCCTTCTCAACTTATCCATCTAGTATGGAACCTTGAGCCAATGAATGACCTATCTTAAAGGTGATCAGAGCAATGGTGTGCCTGTCTTTTCACACCTGAGGTACAGCTTCCAATCAACTAGGGGCACTAGCGAGAAAGGAAGTCATACTTCTCTCAACCACGTTGGCCTAAAAAGAAGATTTTTTAATATATATATGACAAATAATCATATAAATTACATATATATAATTATACATAATTATAAAAATTACATATATAATTATAAAAATAATATATAATTATGTATAAGTAATGTTATTTATATATAAATACATATATAAATTTTTACATTAGACTATATTTTGAAATATTATACATACATAGAATAGGTATAACTTGTTCCAATTAGGAACAAGTTAAGTTATTTTGGTTGTACATGATGTGGAGTTATATTAGTCATGTATTTATATATGAGGATAAGAAAAATATGTCTGATTCATTCTATTACCATTCCCCCTCCTTTCCCTTCATTCCTCTTTGTTTAGTCCAATGAACTTCTAATTTTCCCCTCCCTTGTTGTGGGTTATAATCCACTTACCAGAGAGAACATTCTGTCTGAATTTTAGGGACTGGGTTATTTCACTTAGCATGATATTCATTCAGTTCCATCCATTTACCAACAAATACCATAATTTCATTCTTTTTATGGCTGAGTAATATTCCATTGTGTATATGTACCACAGTTAGAAAGAAGATCTTATCTAACAAGAAGTTGGAGTAGAGAGAAATACTGGGGATATCTCCTGTAGCATAGTACTCAACAATGAGATTAAGAAAATCACATAATATTGCTTTTCTTACAAAGATCAAATAGACATTATTGAATTGATGTTGCTCATTAAAATGAATGCTTCAGTTAAAACAGTTACCTTTTATAATTTTCTCCAGATAACATTTTTTGAGGAAATTTACTATTCTGGGAGAACTTTCCTGGGATTTGTAAAATACATATTTCTACCTGAAAAAATATTCTACTTAAGACAAAGACCAAAATTATATTGTTAAATCATTAAGTATATAAATAATTTTGAATACTGGAATTATCATAAAAGTGGATAGTTTGTATTAGCAGTTTCTGTTTTGACTCTAAAATATTTTTATTCTCCTAATCATTTTCTGAATATAATTTATTTTGCCATTGACCACATTGTGCTGTATATGGTGAGTAACTGCAACCAGTATAATGATATCTTCAGTTTTCTCTTTAAAATATTTTACTGACACAGAGAGACCATAGAAAGAACTTTCTTACATTACTTTCCGTAATGAGGAAATTTCCCTATATTGTACAATAGGATAACCACTAGGTCAAAATATTCATTGAGCACTTGAAATATAGTTATCAAAAGTGAATTCATTTTGATTTTATAAAATTTTAATTAATTTATCATATCATATTATAAATTAATTAATCTATCATAACCATATCAAGTGGTTATCATAGCCTTAGATTCTTCAAGACAGCAAAACTCCAACCATTAGATCAGTTAGAGAAATCGGGACACTTTACCATTCTGTGTAGCTCCACAAAAAATTATGATTTGTGAGTTTACCTCATTATATTGTAAAAGGAGAAAAAGTGTAAATTACTAAAAAGTGATTTCTTTCAGTAAAGTAAAAGGAGAAATTGATGAGTTCTGAGCTCACCTAGGTTGCTCGAAACTGAACATTAATATGCTTTATGACTTTCATGAAAAAACATTCTTTTTATATAATTAATATCACAATTACATAATCAGTAATAATATACTAGTTAAAATATTAAAGGTATTAGGGTTGTATTAATATTACCATTCCTCACTCTAATAAGGTGATTTAATTGTATATTACCAAATTTTATTTAAAATATTTTTATTAATCTTTGTCTCACATAACAATTGACAATTTTGAAATTATAAAACTTTAAAGAAGTGTTTTGCACAGTGTCTTAGTAGCATGACTTCTCCTAAAAAGATAGTTATATCATACACATCTTTATTCCTATAATGTCCAGAGAATTATTCTTTGTTCAATATTCACTAACTTTTTATTATATTACTCAACACACTAATGCTGTTACCTATAATATATACTTTTATTATCAAGCACGTTTAATTCTGGCACATTATTGTATTGAGCTGCTTCAAGGAAAATAAATGCATTTTCTTAGACATTTGCCTTATCTTTTTAAAATGTTGCTAATTTCTTAAACATTTGCAACATTTTTAAAAGATAATATTTTTTTTCTCAAAGGTGGTAATGGCATTCACGGGAAGAACTCAGATGTTCACATGGCATCCTACAGAACAAGATTGGGCAGGGTGTAATAGTGGCCTTGGTGAACAGCAATTGTGTGGCCCTCCCCTAGCAACTGCTTTCTTCAGCGGGATCATCACACAATCATGAGAAAATATGACAAACTCAGAATTGCAGCACAATTTTTCTGGCTCCTCCTGTCGCTGGCTACCTCTTCCAAGCAACTCTTTGTCAAGCAAGGGTAAATATGACAGCGTAAACAAGAGGAGAAAAAAGTAAAACCAGGGGGGCCCGCTCAGTGTACCTGCTCACTGTCTCCTTCAACATCAACCACCCCTTTTTAAAGTTTAACATTAAATCCCTCAATACTATAATAAAACAAAGACAAATCATATAGTACAGAAACACTACCTCTATAATATCCTATTTTTTCCAGAAACATAAAAAAAATTAATGGTATCATACAGAGCTACTACTTAGTACTATTATACAGTAGTAAACTAATTTTTTGAGCAAGGTAGGGAAGTTGGGTAAGTACTGTAATTTTCTTGTACATTCACCATATATTTATAAAGGTTTTGAACAAAATTACTACCCATTACCAGATGTTCTATTGCATATTATCAAAAAGGTGCTATATGCAGTGGCCAATTCAAGCATGCTGTAAGTAGTAGAAATTGAAGAGAGCCTCAATAAAAATTAAAAGCTAAAAACTTCTTTTTAAAAAGAATCTCTGTTTTAATTTTTTTATTCTTAATAGTAACAGAATTCTGAAAACCTTCATGTACTTTATTTTTTTTGTTGATGTAATATTGAAGTGGGTTTCTTTGGGAAGAAATTAGTTCGCAGTTGGAAACAATCATGAATTTCAAATATAAATAATTTTGTAATTTTGCCAGATTAAATGCATACAGATGATCACATCCCCTAACACAAGAGATACATACAGAAAAATATGTAGTGAAATATACTTGTTAAAAGATAAGAAGTACTTTTTAGAAACTTAGGGAAAGTTACTACTCAATCTCTTGACTTTCTATTATATACCTTTCTCTCTCCCTTATACACTGATTTTATAGTCACCTTTCCTAAGGATGTCACAGAAAAATAACACAAGGCAGAGCAAAACAGGCAAGACCAACTTAATTCAAGACTTTTACAAGAGAAAAGAGGGTATTAACTCAAGCTGCTGAAACAAAATGTGGCAGGATTGAAATTCTGGAGTAAAGTTTGTAGAAAAGTCTTGGGAGAAATAGTAGGGCAGTTGATCAATGTGATTAGGCCATCTGTGTTTGCTGATCACTGTTTATCATGGTAAGCAACTACCCTCTCGCAAAGACTGGGAAACATAGGCTTCATCTTTCCTGATGATTACATTTCATAAGGATGGTTCTCAGGTTCTTGAGAAGACAGTGCTAGGTTATAATTCTAGAAAAGACTGGGAGAAAATTTATACCTCAAATGAATAGAGGAAGAATTTAATATTACAAGTTTTTCAAATTAAATGATGTAACAAAAGAGGTCAAAGAACTAAAGTTAGGAAGAAATCTGCATATAGAATGGTCAAGCTGAGGAGAAAGTTAGGACCATTTTGGTAAAGGACCAGTGATCAGCGTTTATGTTCTCATGTGTCATAAAAGAACACTGCAGCAATCATGCAGGTTAGGTCTTGAAGCGAAATTCTGCATTTTTATAATGTTAGGACCAAATATATAAACATGCAATATGGGACAACTCCAGGCTCCACATAAGAGATTATCACCTATTATTCTTGACATCTCCATATGTAGAACATAGCTTGTTGGAAAAGTCAGCTATGCCTGAATTTGTGTATTTGTCTCAATTCATTATGAATTGTCATATTACCTATAAGTAAACTAGGTAGAAAGGAATACTCATTGTTACTGTATTACCTGATGAATTGTATCTTCATAGCAATTGCCAGGAAGAGTCAGTTTTGTATCATTAGGAATCATCAATAGGATAATTTTAAAAACAGGGAGTGAATACAGCCCAAATCAGAAAAAAAAAAAAAAAAAAGTTAGAAATAGAGGCACTACTTAAGAAGCTTATTTTGGCAAAAAAACTCTAACATGTAAAGAACAGGTAGTGAGGCTTTCCCAGTAGAATGCTGCTCCTGCTGCTGTCATAGGTCCTCACATGGCTACTCCCTTTTAAAATTCTCCTAGGGCTCACACAGGCACTTGCATCTCCTTTACCTAACAACATAGAGTGTGGTGAGAAGTGACACAGAGCCACAAAGGTAGACTGAGGGAAATACTTCTATCACATTCTTCACAGAAGGGTTGGATTTAGTTGTCAAGCTTTTCTGCATGTACTTGATGTGAGTTCCCTCCTCGCTATGTAGAGAGAACCCCAAAAATACAAATCAGAACTTCCATCTACATCTAATTAAAGATGAAAGCCCACCTTCTGGAAAATGACATCTATCTAGAAGTAAAACTTCCAAGTGAATTTATACAACTTGTATTAAGAGCATAATGATCTATTCATAACACTGCAGGGAAACAACAACCCAATGTCCATTCAATTTTCCATTTATTTAGTATATATCAAGCACCAGCTAAAGACTAAGACTGCACATTCACAGGCTAGTAAGAAAAGCATGTTTCACCACCACACTGTCTTCTAGAGAAGACACATTTACAAAATACATCATAATACAAAGATGCAAAACTTAACAATGAAGACAATAGTTAATGATACAGAAATCAACTTCAAGGAGGTATTTCCCTGAAGGACAAGAAAAGACTTTTTTGATGATGCACAATTCAAGCAGTGCCCATGAAATGTTTCAAGGAAATATGGAGAGTCAGACTGTTCTATCAAAAAAAAAAAATCATTAAATCTGTAAACACAGGCAAAAACATAATGTGGCGTCTTTTGATAATTGGAAAGGAGAGCTCCAGCTATATAATGAAGGAAGAGTTGAATCTAAAAGGTGTTATGGACTTTTAAGACATTTGAACTTCACACCAGTGGCAATGGAAATCTATTAAAGGGATTTTCACAAGGTCCTGACATGCTTATATTTGTGTTGTGGTAAGAACATTCTGCCAATCATATAATATTTACTGAGATGGGTAACTTTGTCAAGAAAGAAATGTTTTAGGAAGAAAAAATGTTGAAATGTAATTATTTTATATTAAACTTATTGATATTTGATTTGAATTAATTGGATATATGCTTAGAATTGATTATTTCAAAAAAATTCACCAATTTGTTTCTAGATAGCTATCTTGTCTGTCTATCTCTATATATGTATATATATACAAATAAAATTTTATTTTGCAGATTTTCCTCATGTTTTAATTTTTGCTACTGGTTTCAGAGAGAAAGAGAGAAGAACCAGGAAGAAAGAGAAGAGAGAGGATCATATGAGCAAGGTAGTTTTTCTAATTTTATTTACCATTTGAAAAGAACACATCATAATATTTTAATGTGACTTTCAAGGTGTCTCAAGTAAAAAGTTTATAAATTATACATAATAAAATGAACAAATGAAAAATGTTAAATGAGAATATAATGATGAGTTCATACAGCCATATTGAAACAGATGGAAAAAAATGAGAAATGTTATTAGTGTGGGAAACAATCATGTTTTAAAACTCAGGAGAGTTTATAAGTCCTAAATATGAATTTTTCAGTGTGAAAGTCTTTGAAAAGATGAATCTTTCACTGAAAATTCAGCTGTGAGTAAGTTATGCTTATCATTGTTTCAACTGTTTTCTCCCTCTTTCAAATACAGCAATCAAAATATGTTAGACACAACTTCAGGGAACCCAATGCTTCCATAAGAACCCATTTTCCAGTCTACATGTAACTATGATGATATCCAAATGATTACTTTATTTGCATCATAATAATCATGAGGAAAACAATAAGTAATACAAAGCATAAAGTAGAGAAAGAGAAAGAATATTTTTATTCCTAGTATTACATAATGCAATCACAGCAGATTGTATTGACAATCTTAAGAATGCTTTTTGTTATCACGATCCTACAATCCTTCTCCTTATCTGCATAAATTAAGCAGTTTTATTGATTGCAATTTCGACTGTCATCTAATAGCCATAGCACCTGAAAGTCTAGAAATGCATGCACACACACACACAAAAAAATTATATCAAAATTTTCATTGTCAATACAAATGCTGACATAGAGTGAAGTCTTATGTTATTTAATGATTTCATAAACAAATGAATCTTATGGGAAAAGATGATTTTAAAACTCTCTATATTTTATTAGCAAAGTAATTTGATGAATGTTATATTTAAAAGTAAGTGGAGGGCTGGGGTTGTGGCTCAGTGGTAGAGTGCTTGCCTCACATTGTGAGGCACTGGGTTCAATTCTCAGCACCACATATGAATAAAATAAAGGTCCATCAACAACTAAAACATATATATATTAAAAAAGTTTAAAAAACAGTAAATGGATTTACCTTTCCCTTGCAAAAACACAGTATTATAATATACATATATCCTTGGCATATAAAATATATATTTTTATTATCTGAAATAAATATGTTTGGGAAAATCATGCCAAATATTTTACTGGTTTGTATTTGCTGTTCTTTGAAGTAATGTGATTTCAAACTCTGTTCAGGGATTACTTCTGGCAACTGTTTTAGTTGTGCTGTCCTGATACAACTTCCAAGGAAGTATAAACTCTGTTTTCTTCCCAATTCCCCCATGGAGTCTATGGCATACAACATGAGCCCTATAATCTGCTATAGAGCAATACTGTATAAATGATGTTTACCTGCATACATTTTTTATGACTATTTGGAGTCTTCGATTCTGCAGGGAACCCATTTCACTTTTACCTTGGGATCTTTTTTTCATCATGATTAAACAAAGCCTCCCTCACTAGCACAGCTGAGATAAAAGGATTTGTTGGGCCTCTATCACATCAGGCAGGTGATGACAGATCCCCATCTATTCCAGGAACAAGCTTCAAACTAGCCACAGGTGATTTTCTTTCCATGCTGAATGGCGCAGCAGAGATTATATTTCCCACAACAGCAATTGCCAGCTTATTATTGAGCTCCAAAAACAAGTAAAAGCTCAAAGATTTTAAAATATGAGCAGACACAAAGAAAAGGGATTTCATATAATTCTCTTGAATTTTGAAGTGTATTTCAACAAACATAATACATTATATTATTAATTTTGCAAAGACTTTTTTGGTTTTGTACCGGGGATTGAAATCAGGGGTACTTAACCACTGAGCCACATCCCCACCCCTATTTTGTAGAGACAGAGTCTCCTTGAGTTGCTTAGCACCTCGCTGTTGCTGAGGCTGGCTTTGAACTCGCGATTCTCCTGTCTCAGCCTCCCAAAGTGCTGGGATTACAGGCATGTGCCACTGCACCCAGCTTGCAAAGACATTTTGATGACTTGCCAATATTACAGATATTGGTGGATGGATGGATAGATGGATAGATAAATTCAAAGCAATATATAGCTGAGCAGGCACAATATTAGAAAGATGCATCTCTATACTTTATTAAAATAACGATCTACCAACTTTAAACATATCTTACACTTTTGCTGAAGTTACAATCCATGTAAAAAGAATATCTCTTATAATACAAGGTTAGGTAGGATTAAATAAATCTTCTATGCCTTCAAGACCATGAGAGAACATGAAGATATGATTATAAAATTTAAAAATCAGCATCAACATAGCAAAATGTTAGACTCATCATGTGATGGATATATGTCAATGTTCTTTGCATTTGTTCTGGCATTTACTCTGCTATAAACTTTTTGAGCTTAAAGAGCCTTCTAAAGGTAGCAGAATTAGACATTTATGATTTTCAATGAAATCATTTTGCTTCTTTGTGAAAAAGAGCATCTGACTCATGATTTATATCTTGTCAGCTATTTTGCTGGATTATCTTTTAATTAATTTGATTTTCAAATTCTTGTATTGTTTTAGCAACACGAAATTTTTGTCCTCAAATTCTGTGCATTAAATCACTTATTCTAAATGACAATTAGAGGTGTTGTATAATCAAGTAAATTTAAAAACACTGTATTAAGGAAATTGAAGCATATTTCTTAATTAAAAGAAACATCTGAGATACTCAATTGCTAACATATATTGTGATTCACAGAAGGGCATGCAATTTCCACACATATTGGAGAATGTCAATACTGCTGTAATTGCTTTAATGAAACAATTTAATAGTGATGAAACAAAGTTCAATGTTATGATTTTATGAAGAATTTTATAAAATATTAGAAAATGGTATATATAGTACTAATAGGAACAGAGTCATATTCTGTGCCACTGAACTTCATCTAAAGTATAGCCACAGATATCAAGCAAAGTCAATCACACATTCATTCAGTACATATGTATGAGAAACATGAACTCTAGTGGGGAAAAAATAACTATAAGGAGAAAAACAAATTGGAAGGGCTTTCTCTAAAAATTATATTAACTAATGTATCTTATCATCCCTTACTTTAAAAGATGGCATGATAAGATATTCAACTCTCATGTATGTCTAATTGGGAAAAAATAGTAATGTAAACAAGAAGAAATATTGTGATGATAATATCCACAAAAATTATACATAATTCTTAATTTCCAAATTATAAAAATTACTTAGGTATGTATCCCTTTTTTGTCCAATAAATATTTCTGGTTATTTTTACAATGGCCTAGTCTTGTGCAATGATATGAAAACAAGAGAAAGATACAAATGATTTGAAAACAGAAAGATTAGTCTTATAATAGTTTTTAGAGATTACACTACTATTCATACTACTATTATTACTACTAATGATTAAAATAATGGTGGCCATTCACTAAGCACTTATCCTAATAAAAATTCAGGAAGAAAGTGTACCATGTTACCTAGTCAAAGTTTCTGTGATTAGGTTCAGATATGCATTGTTTTAATTACTGGTACATGCTTGAGCAAGCTACCTCACTTTTTCACAACTAAATTTAAATGATAATAGAGTTATAATGTGGAATAAGTGATACAAGACTTTACATTCTTGAAATTAGCACCTGGAAAATAAGAACCATGAAATAAATTTTAGATTTATTATCTACACCAGGAGTCTTCAAAATTTTTGTGGATACATTTTCTGGCACATTAGAAAAAGTAATATTAAAATTTTTTAAATGGCGCTTAAATGTATGAATGCAACATCAGTGAATTGTCATAGCAGTTTGATACTCGCCATCATTCTTAGAATAATAAAAAGATTCTTTGACTTTCTTAAATATTGAACAGAAATTTATCCTTAATAAGTTGGATCTGAATTGGCCCTTGAGTCTCATGTGTTGAAAACTTGGTGCCCAATACAGTAATGTTCAGAATTGGGACTTTGAGGAAGTGATTGGATCATGAAGATTCTACATTCATCAGTGGATTAATCCAATGATGGACTTGTACTTTAATGGCACCATTGGGAACTGGTGGAAACTGTAGGAGGTGGGACCTAGTCGAAGTGAGTGGGTCCTTAGGGATGGTTCCTTTGTGGGTGTATATCTTTTTCCCAGCACTATCCTGTCTCTGCTTTCTGGCTGCAATGAGGTGAGCAGCTTTGCTTTGCCATATCTTTCTGCCAGGATGTTCTGCCTCACTTCGGGCCCAAAGCAATGGAACCAGCTGACCATGTACTAAAACCTCTAAACCATTAGTCAAAATATATCTTTTCTCATATGAGTTGTTTTTCTCAGATATTTTGCCATGGTGATGGAAATCTAACACATGTAATATTTGAATTTTACTAGTCCCACAAATTTTTTCCACATTTATTACATATTTTGGTGTTGAGTAATGACTTTTAAATTTCTCTGCAATGGTTAGAATGTATTCTAAAAGCATAAAATGTTTTTGAATGAGTCATCACCATATTCCTGATAGTAAAAAATAGCCCAAAACCATATAAGTAATTATAAATTTCACAAATATTAAACATAAAGGGTAAAATTTTATTAAGAATAAAATTAGATTTTCTCAGCTTGTGTATACTTAGATGGGTATTACTCGTAACTAAAATTAAATAGGATTCAGCATCAATATTCTTCCAATTTTTCAATTTGGTGACTGGTAAATACCAACAGAAAATTTAAATAAGTGGACAGAAATGGAAGTGGTTTGAGTATAGCCTTATTAGTCAGTCTCTGAACTTTAAGGTTGTGTTCCAGAAAGTTTATTGTGACCTCTCATCAGAGTGTATGCCTTTTGACCTCTTAATTAACAACTCAGAAAAAGTAGTCCTTCTGTATACTGAAACAAAGAATCAATAAATGAAACCAATCAACTTGTGAAATAATATGCTACCCAATCATTTGTGAAAATGTGATAGGAGATTGCAATTTATGACAACTGAGTTTAGAAAGAAGAATCTAAAAGAGAGTTTCTGACAGATCATTATTAGGAATAAATACATGAAATTTGAAGTGCTAGAGATTTATTTCCCAATAATTTCCATATCCTAATAATCATGAAAATGTTTTCATATACCTGAGGAGCTAATATTTCTATTTTGAAGGTAGCCACACTTTGTTTTATCCTCAGAACAATTCTGTAAGTAGATAACCTTGTGTTCATGTTCATAGATGAAGGATCAATGGAGTATAGAGATTAGATAATTTGATAAATTCACACAACTACAGCATGGCTGAGTTGGGATCTGTGCCAAGGAAGTGTGACCTTAGGATTTACATGCATACCACCACTTCTGCTGACTAAAATGTGCCTGAGCTATCATATTAAGAGTCTCAGTGAGAAGAGACCTTATGTAATTTCAAGAAAGGTTAAAATTTTGTTAAGACACAGAAAGTAGAGCATTTTGGAAGAGAATAGTAACATCTATGAAAAAGAACTCAGTATCTTGCTTCATCAATTATAAGATCAAGTTATTCTATGTTTTTAAACTTCTGGAATCTGGATTTATATTGCAATGGATGTATGACAGTCTAATTTGAAGAATTTTTCTTTATAGTGAAACCTAATATACATGCATACTTCAATTGATGACATAAAATTTAAAATAGGGAACCAAAAAACAAGAAATTTTCAATGTACGCTATGAGTTTCCATAAGATAATAACACATATAATAATAAAATTTTGAGGATCCAGTGAAATTTCATGTTAGTAAGAATTGCTGTTCATATGTGTGAAGATTTTGTGTACATTTAAAATGCCATGTGGCTGGGCGTGGTGGCACACGCCTGTAATCCCAGCAGGTGGGTGGCTGAGACTGGAGAATCATGAGTTCAAAGCCAGCCTCAGCAACGACGAGGCACTAAGCAACTCAGTGAGACCCTGTCTCTACATAAAACACGAAATAGGGCTGGGGATGTGGCTCAGTGGTCGAGTACCCCTGAGTTCAATCCCCGGTGCCAAATAAAATAAAATAAAATAAACTGCCATGTAATATCTGCACCACCTTATTAATTGGTAGAGATAATGAAATATCAATTATTTTTTTCAATATTAATGCCTCTTAAAATCATTATGAGTATCCTGCCAAAGTTTAGTTCATGGGCTACATACTTTAAAAGTCAAGAAACATTAAAATGGAAACAATAAAAACATAATATTCAGTTCTGGACTCCTGGATTTTAACAAATAAACATCTATAATCTTCAGAAATTATACATTTTTGAGAACCAAATTAATTTTAAGACATAATAACTTTGTAAACTACAGTATGATAGCATACTGAGGAAGAAGATGTAACGATCTGCTTGACTGG
>CM053404.1:122582979-122600216 GCA_028644305.1 Xerus rutilus | reverse complement strand
AATTGATATGTTTTCCTCTATCTATGTACAATGAATCATTTACACTGTTAACATGTAAGCCTAAATAAAATTAAAAAATAAATAAAAAAAGAAGAAGAAGAAAAAGACAAACCCACATAAATATAGTTATTTCATATTAGACTAAGGTGCCAAAAACATACATTGGAGAAAAGATAGCCTCTTCAACAAATGGTGCTGGGAAAACTGGAAATCCATGTGCAGCAAAATGAAATTAAATCACTGTCTTTCATCATGCATAAAACTCAAAGTGGATCAAGGAACTGAACAGGCACTTCTCAGAAGAAGACATACAATCAACAAATATATGAAAAAATGTCCAACATCTTTAGTAATTAGAGAAATGCAAATCACAACTAAGATTTCATCTCACACCAGTCAGAATAGCAATTATCAAGCATTCAAGCAACAATAAGTGTTGGCAAGGATGTGGGGGAAAAGGTACACTCATGCATTGCTGGTAGGACTGCAAATTGTTACAACCAATCTGTAAAGCAGTATGGAGATTCCTTACAAAACTTGGAATGGAACCACCATTTGACCCAGCTATCCCACTCCTGAGTCTAAACCCAAGGACTTAAAAACAGCACTCTACAGTGACACAGTCACACCAATTTTATAGCAGCTCAATTCACAATAGCTAAACTGTGGAACCAACCTAGATGCCCTTCAACAGATGAATGGATAAAGAAAATGTAGTATATATACACAATGGAATATTACTCAGCATTAAAAGAGAATAAAATTATGGCATTTGCAGGTAAATGGATAGAGTTGGAGAATATCATGCTAAGCGAAGTAAGCCAATTCCAAAAGACCAAAGGCCAAATGTTCTCTCTGATAAGTGGATACTGATCCATAATGGGGGGAGGGGACATGGAAAGAATGGAGGAACTTTGGATTGGGCAAAGGGGAGAGAAGGAAGGGGAGTGAGCATAGGGGTAGGAAAGATGGTAGAATGAGAAGAACATCATTACCCTAGGTACATGTATGACTGCACAAATGATGCAACTCTACATCATGTACACCCAGAGAAATGGAAAGTCGTGCTCCATTTGTACACATGAAACAAAATGCATTCTGCTGTCATGTACAACTAATTAGAATGAATTTTAAAAACGTAAAATTAAATAAATAAATTTACATGGACAGAAGCAAAAAATACAAGGTATATTAGTCATTATATTTCTCAAAAAAAAGAACTTTTTTTTAATTTGTGTGCTGAATAGTCTACGGAAATTTTAACATCTACATATCTGTCTCATCTTATTTCAAGCATTTCTTGAAGGCAGATATTATCTTGACTTTGGACTAGGATTTTTCTCAGTATACTTTGGTTTTGTTTTATATTGTTTTTTGGTTTATTTTATTTTTGTTTTATGTTATTTTTTTGTTTTATGGTTTTTTAAAATTTTTTTTAGTTGTAGATGAACACAATATTTTTATTTATTCATTTTTATGTGGTGCTGAGGATCGAACCCAGTGCCTCATGCATGCAAGGCAAGCACTCTACCACTGAGCTACAATCCCAGCCCCTGTTTTATGTTATTTTTTGTTATTTTTTCTCCTGTGTATTTCCCTGGATTCTCTTCCTCTTTTCTTTCACTAGCAGTCAAATTCTATTGTACTCTTTCACTTTTCATTTAACTTTTTGTTACTTCTCTCTCTTATCCTCCCTTTCATTTATTACATCCTACGTCTCCTCTGCATTCTTCCTCTCAACCATTTTGAAATAGCAAACGCTTCTATAAAAATAATATCTCTACTGTTGGCAATTGCCTACCATAACATTTCTGCTAATAGTGCTAATTAACATTGTAGATGGAAAAAGAAGCTCAGTGTTTAGTTTAATGCTAAATATTGATTGCATTGGTTGTTATTATTTCTCTCTTCACATTGAAAAAATAGTGCACCATGATCAAGTGGATTTCATTCCAAGGATGCAAGGTTGGTTCAACATATAGAAATTAATAAATGTAATTCATAGCATCAACAAACTTAAAGACAAGAATCACATGATTATCTCAATAGATGAATAAAAAGCATTTGGCAAGCTATAGCCTCCATTCATGCTCAAAACACTAGAAAAATTTGGGATTGTAGGAACATTCCTCAACATAGTAAAAGCTATATACACTAAACCCAAGGTCAACATCATTCTAAATGGAGAAAAACTGAAAACATTCCCTCTAAAACTGGAACAACAGAGGATGGCCTTTTAAACCACTTCTATTCAACATAGTCCTATAAACTCAAGCCAGAGCAATTAGACAAAAGGAAGAGATTAAAAGAATACAAATAAGAAAAGAAGAGCTCAAACTATCCCTATTTGGTAATGACATGATCCTATATATGGAATATTCAAAAAACTCCTAGAAAACTACTAGAACTCACAAAGGAATTCAGCAAAGCTGCAGGATATTAAGTTAACATCCATAAAATAATTGTGTTCCTATACACCAATGATGAATCAGCTGAAAGAGAAATTAAGAAAACTATCCCAATCACAATAGCCTTAAAAAAATAAATCAAAAGAGGTGAAATACCTCTATAATGAAAACCACAGAACACAAAGAAAGAAATTGAAAAAGACCTTAGAAGATGGAAAGATCCCCCATGTTCTTGGATAAGCAGAATTAATGTTATCCAAATGAGCATACTATCAAAAACACTATACATATTTATTGCAATTTCTATTAAAATTCCAACAATGTTCTTCATAAACAGAAAAAGCAGTCATGAAATTCAAGCAGCCCATAATAGCAAAAGCAATCCTTAGCAAGAAAAGCAAAGCAGGAGGCATCACAATATCAGACATTAAATAATACTACAGAGCTATAATAACAAAGAAAGCATTGAATCAGTATCAAAACAGACATGAAGAAAAATGGAACAGAGTAGAAGGCACAGAGACAAACCCACATAAATACAGTCATCTCATACTGGACAAAGACATCATAAACATACACTGGAGAAAAGATATCCTTTTCAACAAATGGTGCTGAGAAAACTGGAAATACATATGTAGCAAAATGAAATCTAACCCCTTTCTCTCACCCTGCACAAAACTCAACTCAAAGTGGATCGAAGATCTAAACTTAGACCAGAAACTCTACATCTACTAAAAGAAAAGATAAGCCCAACACTCAATCATGTCAGCACAAGAAATAAAATGAAGAATCAATAAATGGGATGGTATCAAACTAAAAACTTTCTCCAAAGCAAGGAACACAATCAAGAATGTGAAGAGAGAACCTACAGAATGGGAGAATATCTTTGCCACTTGAACTTCAGATAGAGCATTAATTGCCAGGATATATAAAGAACTTAAAAAAATGTAATGCCAGCTGGGCGCGGTGGCGCAAGCCTGTAATCCCAGCACTCAGGGAGGCTGAGACAGGAGAATCACGACTTCAAAGCCAGCCTCAGCAACAGCAAGGTGTTAAGCAACTCAGTGAGACCCTGTGTCTACATAAAACACAAAATAGGGCTAGGGATGTGGCTCAGTGGTAGAGTGCCCCTGAGTTCAATCTCCAGTACCAAAAAAAAAAAAACTTAATGCCAAACAAAACCAAATAACCCAATTAATAAATGGGCAAAGGAACTGAACAAACACTTCAAAGAAGCATAACTGTGAATATCAACAAATATAGGAAAAAATGTTCAATATCAATAGCAATTAGAGAAATTCAAGTCAAAACTACACTGAGATTTCATCTTACTTTGGTCAGAATGGCAACAATCAAGAATACAATAAATACAAATAACAACAAATGTTGGCAAGGATGTGTGGGAAAAGGGTAATCATACATTGCTGTTGGGACTGCAAATTGGTGTAACCACTCCGGAAAGCAGTATGGAGATTCCTCAGAAAACTTGAAATGGAACCACCATTTGACCCAGTTGTCCCACTCTTTGGTATATATCCAAAGCACTTAAAACAGCATACTATAGTGACATAGCCACATCAATGTTTATAGCAGCTCAATTCACAATAACTAAACTCTGAAAACAACTTAGATGCCCTTCAATAGATGAATGCATAAAGAAACTGTGGTATATATATGCAATGGAATATTACTCAGCCATAAAAACGAATGACTTTACATTTGCCAAAAAATGGATGGATCTGGAGACTGCTATGCTTAGCAAAATAACCAATCCCAAAACTAAAGGTTGAATATTCTCTCTGATATGTGGATGCTAACACACAACAAGGGAGGTAGGGGAATAATAGAAGTTTAATAGATTAAACAAGAGGGAATGAAGGGAAAGGAGGGGCAAAATGATTCTGACATAACTTTCCTATGTATATATATGAATACACCACAGTGAATCTCTACATCACATACAACCGCAAGACTGAGATCCTAATTATAATAATATGCACTCCATATTTGTATAAGAAAGTCAAGTTATGCTCTACTGTCATGTAAAAACTAAAAAGAACAAAAATTAAAAATTAATAAAATTTTTAAAAGACCATAGAATAGCATGCAACATGTTCAAATACTACTGTCCTGGTGAATTCAATATAGTTGGTAAAACTTAAGTGAATAAAAATTAAGTCATGGTGAAAAATAAACTTTAGGTCTTGAAAGAGGGGTGCTGTTTTATTTCCTTTTCTCAACATTAATGCATGACACAGTGTTCTAATTGTCTCACCTGAGTTGACTGATTATTCAGTTGACTAATGTTCTCAACAATCCAAATACACGTGCAAACTTTAGCCCAAAGAGGTTAAGCAACTAGCCCAATGCCAAACAGCTAGTAAATGGAGGTGAAATGAGATTTTTTTAAAAGTATATTCATTCATATAATGTCAGAATGTGTCAATATCTATAAATCAGTCAAATAATAGGATCTTATTTTAGAAAAATCTTACATAACTATTCTAATTTCAGTAAGTCAGAGTCTATGAAAAGACTCAATTAGTATGTCAAAAGTAGAACAGTGCAAGAATTTGCAGGTCCTGAATTGGATCCCTGAATTTACTAAATTGTTGACTTTGCATCAGTTTTTGAATCTGAACTCTTTCTTCCTTTTTAAAACTTGTAAAAGAATATTTTCTCATCACTGTTCTCAATGAGAAATAAATAAAAACATGTATATTTATTTAATTAAGATAGCCTACATTAAGTGATCTAAATATGGTATATGAACATGAGATGCTAATAAATGTACAGCAAAAAGTCAGCTCACCTAAAGCTAAAGAATAAAGCTGAAACATTGACAAACTTCAAAATTTTAAGCATACTTCATTAAAATATTATTGACTGATTAACAATCTTTATGTAATATTTATTTCTTGGGATACCTTGTTATTGTTAAATTCACTCCAGGATGCTACATAACCTACCTAGACCCTTGTTTTTTTATTTTTGCAATTATTTTTCCATAAATATACAAAATTTACTATTTACCAGTCTTTAGTGTTTCAACACGATTACCTATATAATGTGATATTTTTAAAAAATAACATTATTTCAAAGTGTTAGTTATGTTTACCTAATGTAAAGATATGTATATATATGTAAATATATATGATACTTCAAATCTTTTTAGCATCTGTTTCCGTGCTTTTCTTTAAATCTCATTTATGAGATTTATCGCCATCTATATTAACTATTTAATAACTAATGCAAAGAAGTCCTTGAATTATTAATTACTGGATGTCAGTCTTGTTCACTGTCACCATGCAGATTGGGAAAGAATGTGCAAAAAATTAACTGCATTTTTGCTGCACCAACTGTCATTATTTATAGGTTATTTCAGAAGAAGTTGCTGTTCATTCTCACAGTCAGCATTTTCATGTAAAACTAGCAATGAAAATACTTCCTCCAAGTTTGAAAGATGCAGATATACTGGTTAAATGACAAAGTTTTTAAATCAGATTAGTCTTGACTATCAGTAATCTAAAATAAGATGAATAAAAACAACAATGAGAAAATGCACCCTTGTCAACAGAAGATGACTTTTCTATTTAAAGATATGTATAAGCCAGGGTTTGGGGTTTAAAGAACCTTAAAAAAGAAAAAAGCAAGCATTTATTTGTAACTATTAAACTTTCTTTATTAAAATATATATCTCTATCAAATAAGCAATATATTTTGGTAATTTTAAAAATATATAGTGAATAAATGGACAAGTTTTCTAATAGTAAATTACAAGAAGAGTGTAAGGATTAATTTGGAAAATAATATTTTAAAACACAAACAAATATGGCAATATTATCATATTGAAAAAAATGACAAGTTTCTCAGAATAAGTTTCTGCGTTATATGTATTTCAGATAAGCAATTTTTTTTATGTTTAAATTGTACTGGAAGTTAATAATACATAGTCCACCTACCTTATGGGGTTGCTATGCAAATCAAATGAGGCTCCTTTTGTTAACCAATTTTTAAAATATAACATTCCAACTAAACATAAGAAATCTCTTATTTAATTATTATTTATGAATTTGTTAATTTTGTATGGAACAAAGTAATATCAACTGTGACCTGTAAAGAAACCACAACACTGAGAGCTCCTGTTCATCTCACTAAACTCTCCCTTTCTTTCACCTTTTAGAAGAGAAGCACCACACGGATAAGTGGATCTGCGTGGTACCAGCCGGTCACACAAGGATGTGCTGCTTCAGGGCAGTGACAGCTGGCCCGTGCCAAGAAAAGGTAGTGTGTAAAATAAGATGATAAAGGCAACGATGAGAAAATGCACACAACAGAACAATATTTATCCACAAAATAGAAATAATGAAATCTTGTCATGTCTGACACACGGATGGAAATGGGCTCCTTATGTTAAGTAAAATAATCTAGGCACAGAAAGACAAGTGCTTTCTGATTTCGCTCAAAGGAGAAATTTAGAAAATTGATTTATAAAGTTAAGAGTACAATGGTGGTTATTAAAGTGAAGGAGATTGGTAAATAAAAATAATGTACTATATATTACAAAAACCTAGAATAGAAAGATTCAGAATAACTTAACCACACCGAAAATGATAAATGTTTAAAGAGATAGACATGTTTATCCTGATTTAAACATGACATAATATATACATCTATTGAAACATTACATGGCATTCCATTGATAGGAACATTTTTGGTTTTTCTGTGTCAGTAAAAAAACAAAAAGAGAGGTTGAGGTTGTGGCTCAGTGGCAGAGTGCTTGCCTCTCACATATGAGGCAATGGGTTCAATCCTCAGCACCACATAAAAATAAATAAACAAATTAAAGACAGTATGTCCATGAATAACTAAAAAATATTTAAAAACAAAAAAAAGAGATAGTTACAGAAATCTTTCATCAAATCAAGTATAATTCTGTTTTCTGATTTTTTAATGTTACAGGAAACTAAGATACATTTATTTAATGTATGTTATTAAGTTATTCAACTACATTAGGTTGCTACAGTGTAAGCTGACATATGTCAAAATTTTTCAAAATAAGTAATTAACTTCTAGACATTACTCTGAAATAATAATTTTGTATGTTTTCATCATTTCAATCTACACTAAAAATTGCCATATTTGTAAGACAAATGTTAACGAAGAAAGTATGCACACTTAAATGCATTATTTTGCAAATGAACGCTTTCTATTATTTTAAAATTTTTGCTTAAGAGAATATCTTTTATATCATGAAATTGTGATTATGATAATTACATAGAAGACTTCAGGACAACTAGGTGTAGCAAAGTTTGTCACTCAAGTTTTCATCTAAGTTTTTCAACTTTTTGAATTTTGTTTAATATATAGAGCAAAACCTATTAAATTCATTTATCATTATAACTTTCTCATGAGAGAAATATGTTTAATCATCCAATATATTCAAAGCAACAACTTAATATAAATAAAACAGCAGAATACTGGTATATTTTTGCCTCTCAAGTGTGTCAGATTTCTGTAATATACTTGAAGAAAACTAAGCATATGCTGTGTTCTCATAAACAAAGCAATTCTAGAGAAAATTGCCTCTTTAGGAAAGAACACAAATACTCATAAGTTTTAAATGTCACGTTTGAAATGCAGGTAAAATTATAAACACTGACAAAATGAAATGAAAAAGAATGTCATATACCTAGAATTATGTCAAAACTAATTAAAACACAAGAATTATAAAAACAGCACAAATTTTTTGATATCAATATGATTATACAGATATTTTCTACAAGTGTAACCACAACAATTAAAATATCATATGAATTTACATAGAAAATGCTGTCTGGCAGTTTGTTTTTAACATTTAAAAAATATTACATATACTGTTTAAGACCTCCTTCATCTATGAAAATCAAGCACAGGAACATAGCAGTGAAATTCAGGAAGGATGGACAGTTTCTAATGCATAAGGATTAAACATTGAGGTTCATTCAACCAAACTGTAACTTACCAGACTTCATTAGAATACACTTTTTAAAAAAAGATGTATTTCCTCTTTTAGAAGGACATCCTAGTACAGAATTCTAACATTTGTAAGTACATCAATAATAAGAGATTTGTCTCTATGGTAATTTTAAAACACTGCAAAAGCTAAATTCTTGTTTCAGGCATTAGCACATCTTTGCTTTTTCCACATGGACATGCTAATTCTTCTTCATTTCTATCTAATATTTCTATCTATATTATCATTTACTTCTGTACAAAAAAAATTTTAAATGAAAATCTGAAATTTTATGTTAGAGAAAATAACAGTATAAAAGAAAATTATCATTAAATTTGTTCACAAATATTGAAAATTTAGGTACAATGTTATTCATGTTTAAAAATAATAAATATGTCTACATGTTAATAAATGAATACCATTATATGCAAAACTGCTAAGTTTAATGATTATATTGTCACTAATATGACATAGAACTTACAAAATAACTTCTCAAGGCTCCTTGCCTATTGGCTACAGGTAGGATATACTCTAATAACAATATACCTTTCAATAGATGCAATGAAGAAAGTACATATTTTATGATTGGCTATGCCTGTTTCTCTATCGATGTTTTCAATAAAAAAGATTTCTTAAGGATAGATTTTCTCATCACATTGTTAAATACATAAGTTAGATGACACAGAAGTCATAGTCCCTAACCATAATTGATAACTTAAATTTCTTATATTATCCTCTCCAAATCTCTACCTGTCATAAGCAAAATTCTGCCCTTCAATAATCCATCCCTCTATAAATACAAAAAGAGGCCCCAAAATTTATGCCTACTGATTTTAATGTCTTCATAGTTTCATTATTAATGTTATGGACTTACTATTTTTATTAGGAAGAAAGTTTGTGTATAACAAATCAAATATTTTTTGCAGTCAGAAAAATAAAATTCAGGAAGAAGGCAAGGAATCCTCTTTCATAACTCATTTTCATATCAATATCATACCTCTTAGTCATATCTAACTCAAAAAGAATAAAAGAAGAAATTTAAAAATAATTCTAAAATTTATTTGGATGAATAAGAGACCCAGAATAGCCAAAGCAATCCTAAGCAAAAAGAGCAATGCATAAGGCATCTCAGTACCTGATTGCAAATTATACTACAGAACTATGGTAACAAAAAACAGCACCATACTGACATCAAAACAGACATGAAGTTCAATGAACTAGAAGACACGAGAAAAATCCACATACTTACAGCCATCTGATACTTGACAAAGGTGCCAAAAGTATATGTTGGAAAAACATAGCCTTTTAAACAAATGGTACTGGGAAAACTGGATATCCATATGTGGAAGAATAAAATTAGATTCCTGACTCTCACCCTGCCCAAAAGTCAAATCAAAAAGATCAAAGACTTGGTAATTAGATCAGAAACCTTGCAACAGCTAGAAGAAAACATAAGTTCAACTCTCTGTCATAGTGGTGCAGGTACTGACTTTCTTAATAAGACCTCGCAAGTTCAAGAAATAAAACCAATAATCAATAAGTAGGATATTAAAAAGCTTCTGCCCAACAAGAAAAAAAAAAAGATTAAGAGTATTAAGAAAGCCTACATACAGATTGAGATAAAATCTTTGCCAGCTGTTCCTCTGACAGGAGAGTAATATACAGAATATATAAAGAACTCAAAAAGTTCAACATCAGAAAAACAATCCAGTCAATACATGAGCAAATGATATAAGCAGACATTTCTCAAAGGAAGAAACACAAATGGCCAGCAAATAAAAAAAAATTGTTTAACATCTCTAGCAATTAGGGAAATTCAGTTAAAACTGCATTGAGATTTCAATTCACTCCAGTCAGACTGGGAATTATCAAGAATACAAATAATAGCAAACGCTGGCGCTAATGCTGGAGAATAGGTACATGCTTATTGTTGGCGGGACTGCAAATGAGCACCACCACTCTGGAAAGCAGTATGGAGACCCTTCAATAAATGATTCTAGGAATAGAACCACCATATGACCCAGCTATGCCACTCCTTGGTATATATACAAAAGATCCAAAGTCAGCATACTATAGGGATACAGCCAGATCAGTCTTTTAAAAGTAATGAAAAAGAGCGAGAGGAAGAGGTAACAGGAAAATTTGGCTACTAATGAGAGAAGAGTATGAAGAAGGGGCAGTAAGAGGGCAAAAACCAAGGTATGAACAAACAAGCAAATGTCAGATCTAAACAACTCAAACCTACAGATAATTATGCCCTCAAATCAAAACAAGGTTGAATAATAAAAATAATAATAAATAAACAAAAAATAAACAGATGCAGAAGAAGGCAAGGAAAATGAAAGTAAAATTTATATAGATACATACCTTCTCAAACCTATTCATGCAATAAGAACTCACATACACACACCACAAAATCTTGCAGAATGGAAAAAAGTAAAAAAAATAAATAAAATATAATAAAATATTTGAAAAAATTAAAAATGTTAATTTAAAAAAAAGTTAATATGTAGGGGGAACATGGCCTGTTTCTGGTGAGGTGATTAAAAACTGTTGGCAGGGATGGATTTTCATTCTTAGTATTTATTTTGGGGATCTGTAACCCTTGGGTCAAGGGCTGGGGATTGTTCAGTACAACTTCTTTGTGTTCTTCACCTAGCTGCCAGCTGTTGTGGCTAAGAGCCAAAGTTAGCTGTAGCAACTCACAGCTTCCCATCTTGTGGTATAGGGTGGTATAGACTGCAGAGTGCTGACAAATTGTGTATTCCTGTAGCAGGACTAGTACAGAGCCCTAAATTGGAAGTTCCATTAGTTGGGGTTTAGTCTTGGCTGACCTTTGGTTCTTTGGTGAATATATTGGAAATAAACCTTCATCGGTTCCAAATTCACTGCTAATAACGTGAATTACTGGGTGTCAGCCCTAGAGTCGTACACTCCTTTGTGGCCATTATTGGTCTCTCTCCTTGGTTTCCAGAAGCTCTCTCTCCTTGGTTTCCAGAGTTCCTTTGCTTCAGGAGAAATTATTGTGCTGCCTATATCATTTACTTTGGTTTGGGTATGCTCTGGGAGGGCATAACAGGTGACTTCTGGGTTTGCTGGCATTTCTTTCATGAACTACCAACCTCCTGTCTCTGCTTGCCAATGCTCAGCACTTAACAAATGGACAGGTGATCACTTCCCACCAAACTCTCCCTGTGGACCAAGGGATTCAGGTTGGTTTTCACTCAACACTTCTCCCATCAACTCTGGTGTTTTAGTCAACGTTTATGCTGCTACTAAAGGATCCAACTAGCACAACTGTAGTAGAAGAAAAGTTTGAGGGTCTACAGTTTCAGAGATCTTAGTCCAAAGGCCTGCTCCATTCCTGGGTCTGATGTGAGGCGAAATATCATGGCGGAAGAGTGTGGCAAAGGAAAGCAGATGCTGTGTTGTTCAGAAAGCAGACAGAGAGAGGTCTCCACTTGCCAGATACAAATATATACCCCAAAGCCACGCCCCAAGTCCCACCTCCTCCAGCCACACCCTACCACTTCAGTTACCACTTACTCAGTCCCTACCAGGGATCCACTGATTGGATTAAGACTTTTACAACCCAATCATTTTTCCTCCAAACCTTCTTGCATTGTCCCACAAGAAAGCTTCAGGGGGACACCTCACATCCAAACCATAACATCTGGGTTCATTAAGATCAGCCTCTCTCTGTATTCCACAGTTTCTCCCAGAGCAATTTTTTTTTTTATTTACCTGCTGTGCTTCTGTTTCTCCTCTGCCTGCGCGCCCCACTTCCCTCAGCAGCCACGACAGGCAACCAAGCTGGTGTCTCTAACAGTATTTCTTATAAGTTTCTTACTTTCTGTATCTTTATGGTTTCTTTTACTGTCCAGTATTAAATTTCATTGAGTTCTTTAGTTACTCACCTCACTGAGGAAGGTCTGGTGCTGAGGAACTGTTGGGAAGTACACATTTCCTCTAACTTGCCATCTTCTCTCTCTTTTAACTGTAATCTTAAAGTAAAATTGATAGAGTGCCTTATTTAATTCTTTATATACTACTATTTTCATTTTAATATGCCAACATTTGAGAATATACTTTTCTACATTAGTGAATTTTGCAAATTGTCATTTTTCTATTTAACTATTTTTATTATTATGTAAAAGATAAACTGAAGTTTTGTTCCATGAAAGTAGTATGTTTAAATTTTTTTACGACTATTCAGGTATAACTTTCAATGTTTGCTGAGTTAGATCAGAAAATAATCTAATTTATTCTGAAAATGTACTTACTGCAAATTCATAATAACTAAAAGAAAGTGCACTTCAAAAACTCAAATAATTTTAGGGCCAGAAGAACTTTACTACCCTCATTTTTTTGTTGGGTTTTTTTTTTTTTTTTTTTTTTTGGTACTGGGGATTGAGCTCAGGGGCACTCGACCACTGAGCCACATCCTCAGCCCTATTTTGTGTTTTATGTAGAGACAGGGTCTCACTGAGTTGCTTAGCACCTCGCCGTTGCTGAGGCTGGCTTTGAACTCACGATTCTCTTGTCTCAGCCTCCCTAAGTGCTGGGATTACAGGCTTGAGCCACCGCACCCGGCTACTATCCTCATTTTAATAATTAGGAAACTGGAGCTTAGAGTGTATGGGTATATTAGTTAATTTTCAATAGTTTTTATTAATTCTTAAGTTATCTTTGTGTCAGATCAGAAAGTAATAACAAAGTCAGTGGTTAAAGGGCTGATGTAAGTAAAGAGAATATGTGATATAAATTTTTATGTAGTTACAAATTCTGACATAAAATAGGAAATAAATAATTGAATAAAGTGTTTAAAAACTGTGTTTTAAGAGATTTCAGTTTAATCAAGGACATAGTTATAAATTAGACACTTTTTAAGATAGTGTATGGCATTTTGCAATTCAAGATCTAATTTCATCTCATCCCAGGCTTTTAGATTTCCTTTGTCAATTAAATCAGAAGCCCTTTAGATTACATTTATAAATCCTGTGTCTATAGCTAAAAGTCACTTTCTTTTCTTAAGGTGTCACAAGAATCCCTCATGTGCTTGACATCTATTGATCTCATCTACTTAATGGTTTTCTTTTCCACTATAAATCTATGTCCCGGTCTTATTTCAAAATGGTAATGACGCTTTCAATTTTCCTTTATCTTAAGAATTGACTATGACATTTTAACATTCAAGCTGAACAGGAGTATAATTAGGTATCATTTCAGATAGTCTCAACTAAATTACCCTGCTTTTCACAGGTAAAACTACTCAAATATTCCAGAAAAAGCAACCAAATATTTGAGAACAAATAAACATCCATTTAGTGTGGGCTGAAAGCACTAATACTGACAGCATATATTCATGTCTCAGGAGTACACCTGTGATACAACCTCTTCCTTACCAATTTTTTTTTCACTTAACCATCTCATTCATACAACCTTCCAATATCTATTCCCTAATTATCAAGGAAGAATAAGTGGCCATTATAATGAATATTGATAACACTATCTGGTAACTAAGCCAAAACATCTTCCTTTCCAACTTGGAGATTTCAGAATCAGATGGAGAATTTAAAGAAAAGGGAGAAATTTCTCCAGTCATTAAAATAAGAGTCATTTTAAAATGAGTGCAGGTAGCTTGGAAACAAGTGATTACAATAAGGGTAAAGTCTAGAGAGGTTTCTCTGTCATTTGAATACTTGGAGGACAAAAATTACACAAAAGATTAGAAAACACAGAATGACTACCAAGATTTCCCCAGTGAGCATTGCAAACTCTTAAATGATGCTAATGGTGAAGATTCAAGCTAATCAATTGGAGGCTTTTATAGGGGTTTTTGTGCCTCTTTGTTTTTAATTTCTAAAAATGTCTTTTTTAGTTATATAAATGAAAGGATATACCTATCTTACTGGTCATTTTCCTTAACCTTCAACTTTTTCTGTTTCTTTTTTACTTTCACTCCTCAAAAAAATAGGCTTCTGTCTTAAAAATTATTCTCCATCTTTCTTCTTCAGAAATTAACATATCCTCTTCTATTTTTCTAATGTCGAATGGTGAAATAGTTGCTAGAAAAAATATATCAGAGACAAAGGAAAAAAAAACCCTAGCTTTCATATTTTAAATAGTATGTCCTTCACACATGACTTTCCTTTCATGGGAACACTCCTGTAGAATAGAAATGACCAGGACAGGACATAGCACATACAGAATCTGCAACAAAATGCGCACTTGGACAAAACTGATGTAATAATGAGAATAACCTGACGATAAAACAAACCTACAGTCTTAGAGTGAATATGTAGGTTTTATATGTTATTTTTAATAAATAATGCTTGAGGGTTATTTTTCAGTGTATGTAAACAGTATTTCACAACAACATTTAATAACTTAGGGGAAATAATCCTAAAATTATAAATGCTACAACTCAAATGCTATTGATAAGTCAAGTCAATCAAGGTAATTGGTGTAGTTTAATAATCAATGACAGACAAAAACTATATAGGTTTTGCAGATAAGAATAAGGGCATAAAAATAGCATTTTTTCTACTCTGATTTAAATGTTATTCTATGGAAAAAATAAGTGCATTATAATTTGGAGAGATATCTGTCCCACATAAATATAACTAAAGGATATCTCTTTATTTTTTAATAATTTGTGCAATTCAAATTTAAGCTTACATTGGATCTTCCATGCAAAACATTAGAGTTGATATTTCAACAACAGAAAGACTTATCTACAATTTATAGCCTATTAATAAAAATTCAAGAAACTGCCAGAGCCAAGATTTTGTCTTTTTCAAGGAGAAAAAAAAATGTTTTTATAAAATTCCCTTTTATCTCCTTTTAGTTTTACATATATGACTGTATTTCATTTGAATGCAAAGTACTGCATAGTAACAACTGGTTTCCAAAAGGCTGATTTCTTAAACCTCAATATAGTGGTACATTTTAAATTTAAGTTGTTAAAAAATGTTTCTATTTAAGCTGTAAAAATGAAGTGAAATCCTAAAAGCAATGTCTTTGAAAATTAAAAATTAAAGAACAGGACAAAAGGAGGAGTGAGCTCAATATAAATTTCCTTAAAATCATTGTGCTAATTGTATGTCTTCAGTTTTTTAACAATCAGTAGCAATCAAGTAAAACCTATGATTGAAACCAGAGTCTCAAACAAAACTTAATTCTCCACTTCTGCTGGTGGGTGAAGCCTGTACAAGCTGCAGGCCTCTGCAGCTGAGAAAGCCTGTTCAGCAGTAGAGATAATCACAACAGGGGATGCCTACTCAGCTCAGCCCTAAAGGTCGCGCGGGGCAAAGCCCGAGTCTCCTCCACTACTGTTGAGTAGCGCGTTACATCTCTCAGTATTACAGCTCTAAATGGGGGGCCGTGCCCTCCAGCGTTGCAACAGACCCCAGCAGCTCACTGCCACCTTCCAGATTCTTCTCACAAATTCAAAGAATGAAGGAAGGCGACAGTGAGAGGAGTAGGACTTATTCATATGTGAAGATAGGATTTATTCAAGTGTGAATAAGAGAAACCGATTCTCACAAGGGCAAGAGAGAAGCCTCACAGGAGTTGTCAACTGAGTTTACTAGTCTAGGGGTTTATATAGCACTTGGGCCAAGGCTGCTGGTCCAAACTTATGCTAATCAGGGTTTGGAAGGTACTGATGCTATGAGTTAACCCTTAAGTCTGAACTTGCATTTGGGTCTGCCTCACTTCCTTTTTCTCCCAAAGCTCACCTGCAATCCCAGCTTCCCAGAAGGTTGAGGTTGGTGGACAGTGGATAACTGGGAATTCTAGGCTGCTGTGGCAGCTGCACCAGGCTGGGCTGCCTCTGCAAGACAGGTCAGCATGCCTTTGTTTCCCTTTGTCCCTGGCTTGCTGTGCCTCAGGCCCACGCTGGCATGGCAGGCACCCTGTGGCGGTGGCCATGCTTGGCTGCCCATGCTTGCTCCCCATGCTCCAGCCCACCTGGGCCACCTCTCTATAGCTCCGAGACAAGGGTTTGGCTTCATATTTGGATTTTAGTTTAAGATTATGTAGACCTATTTATAGCTTTTTAATTCACCCAGATTTTAAAATACCAAATTTGTATAGGTGGGTTTATGGGTAATCATGGGGTATAAACTATTGCAGAAACAACTTTTATTCGACTATCCCAAAGTAAAACATTAAAGATTGGAGGAGACTGTGTGAGTATAATGGACTATGTGGATCTAAAGAAACATTCATATTTTATTTGACTGGGCTATAACATTCCAGATCGATTGCCTCTTTGTGTGTCTGTCATGGCCATCCCACATACACACGTGTCCTGTCTCAAGGTGAAAAAAATGAGACTTTAATATAAGCTCCATGAGCACAAAGGCTCAAATTGTGGAGTTTGGAGCACCAATGCATGCCTACTACGTACAAAAGCTTAGTACAAGCAGATGCTCAATAAATATTTGGTGAATAAGTAAATGGCTAAAGGACTTGCTTTGCATGGTGGTTTTAATTTTCCACTGGTGGTTTGGATAATCCCACTCATGTTTATTAATTATATTTATAAGTCATTTGTTCTTAGAGAAACCAGCAAAAAGACATGAGTCTCTACTACTCAGCACTAATATTATAGTCCAGGTCATACAGTTTCTAGAACACCTTAACAGTTTGCAAAGCTTTACTGTACAAAACAGATTGTCATTGGCTATTAGAAGATTTTTAAAATAGTTTTATTAAAGATTTGCAAAAATAGTGATTGGGTACAGATATAGAATTTTTCAATAAAAATTATGGAATGATGGAACAATTGTTTCATTAATATGACTAATGAACTATTCAAAATGTTT
>CM053404.1:122559503-122582479 GCA_028644305.1 Xerus rutilus | reverse complement strand
CATAATTTTAACAATATATTGTAATAAAAGCTACATAAATATAGTGTTTCTCTGTGTCAATCACTTTCAAAATAATTTTTGTTCTATACTCACTCTTTTTTTCTTCTTGACTGTGGGTAATTCAATCCACAAGTGACACTGTAGCTACAGGGGTGCTCCTGTACATGAGCCAGAGGTCTCTGCTTTCACTGTTCCTGAAACAGCACATGCCATACACAATACCTATAGCAATATTTTTTTAAAATTTTCATTAATTTTCCAAATTCTTTCATGTTGGTCAAATTGGTGACACACTTACCACATGCTAAAAACAAAGTAAAATGTGGATTCAATTTCTATAAGAATAATTGCACATACTGTGTGGACACAAATGTGCAACTGAAATCTTCTAAAACAAATCAGTTGGTCTAGAACATCTCGAATCAGTGACTTATGATTGGTGTCATTTTCAAAAATTATTTGACATTATGTATTCAAATGTATTCCCCATTCTGTCTTTCTATAATTTAGTTATACATTTTAATGTTTTTTCCACTTGTGTGAGCAGTATGCTTTTATTCTTGAATATTGACCTCTATTTCAGCTTAATCATCTTATTTTCTCAAGAGATTAATATGATAATAAGCCTTACAAAAACACTGATTTGACAATTCCACTACCTAGATCATCTTTGGCTCTGTTTCTATGGCTAAAGGTCACTTTGGGCCATGTTATCTGTGATCTCTTGCTCTCTTTTTTATTTCCATCCATCTTTTATCCTTTCTCTTGGCATGCAGATATAAATTTGTGTTAATGTCAAAGTTTACATACAAAGAATTTAAGAACTAAATTGAGTCTCTAGAATAGTTTTGCTTTCTGTCAGGCAATATAAATAAAAGCAGATCGATTTGTTCAGTCTGGTAGTGATCTGATTTGAGACTACGTTTGTTTTAGTATTTTGTGACTGTGTTGTATTTCTGGGTTACTATTACTCCTAGCATTTACCTTTTCTGGAATCTTAACTAGAAACTGGTTGTCTTTTCCAAGGCTTCTCTTTCTTACCAGTCCTAAACTTGAAATTTCTCCAATTTTTCAGAGACTAGTCTTATTATTATCCTTTGAAAAGTTCTGTGATTATTTTCATTAAAATTTTTCTCTGGAGTACTAGCTACAGCAGACATATACTAAAATGGAAATGATGCAGAGGTCAGCACAGCCCCTGTGCAAGGATGCCATGCAGATTTTTGCCACATTCTTGATATGTTACTGATAACTTGCAGATCCTGGCTTGGAATCATCCAGCACTCTCTAGAAGCCAGCCTGTGCTTTCTACACCCACTTCCATTCCCCCTCCCACAGCAATTAAAGTTCTTTTTTTTTTTAATTTTGTTTAGTTGTAGATGGACACAATATCTTTATTTTTTTTTAATGTGGTGCTGAGGATCAAACCCAGTACCTCACACGTGCGAGGCAAGTGCTCTACCACTGAGCCACAACCCCAGCCCGCCATGAAAGTTCCTAAAGAATAAAAAATTCTTCTTAGCATATGTACAGATGTAGACTATGTTAACCAAGTATTATTATGTGTAACTGATGGCACCTATGATGTGCAGGCACTCTTTGGTAGATCCTCAGCGTCAGGTACTCAGGGTTTCTAGCACAGTAAGAACTGTTTCTTTTGGGAACTTACAATAGATACATGTACAGCTAATTCTCAGCCCTGGGTCTCCCACGTGCACATGATATTCCTCTTTCAAATCTCAGGCTCCAAAAGTGACTTTCTGCCTACCTTCATCCTGTCTAAATCCCATAAAGCTTTCCAAATCATCCACCCCAAGTTTCATTTGACAAATGAAAGCATTCGACAGGCTGCACCATAGTCCTCACTGCTAGGTGCTCTTTGACACTGAAGAAACCTGATTGTACACAGTAGCTGCACTGCTTGATCCCTTGGCTCCTATTTGTCACAAAGAGAGTCCAAATAAACCCAGTGACCATGTATGTATGATCTGATTTCTAAAGGTGCACTGCTCAAAGGACAACAGATGAAGGAGTGTGGAAAGGGCTTTTGTGGAGAGGAAAAAACTGGATATTCCAAAAAACAAGCCGTGTGTGTGTGTGTGTGTGTGTGTGTGAGAGAGAGAGAGAGAGAGCGTGCACGCGCGCACATGCGTGTGTGCTCTTTTTAAAAAATCTTCTTCCTCAATAATTGCTTTTGTAATAGATTTGAAATGCCAAGTTGCTATAGCTAAATTTACTTATTAAGTACCTTAACCCTCTGTCCTTGTAGAGAAAACCAGAATATCTCAGTTATTATCATCCTGGAGCCTTTTTCTTATAAAGCTAACCTATCTGCAAATGTTTGGGATGATATATTGCCTGTGTCCCTCGACTCTTTCCTACAAGAGGTTTCTGTGCTTGTATAATGAGCAGCAGTTATATCAGTCTCATTATTCAAATAGAAACTGATAACAGAAAATGTGAGGCTGAATTAAAATTCTGCTACTTACTTGGTGTAAAGTTATGAGCTTCTCTAAATAATATTCTTTGGGGCTTAATTCTTTGTTATGTAATAGTGCTGAAAAATAATGGTGAACTTATAACTTTTGTGATAAGTGTAATACAAAAAGAAAGAAGTCAAAGCTTAACTCTATAGTGAGAATCACTGAAGATATTTTCTTCTTATACTCTTCAGTTTCTTATTTGGTTTTCCAGAAAGAACCCCAAACTGCAAAAATAAGGTTTTTAATATGCATTCTAGTATTCTTGAGTGGAAGGCAATTATAGTTAAAATTCATTTTTTAGAGCTGAAGTCTTATCAATGGCTTGGTAAGAGATGTGCTTTCAGTACAGTAATTTGAAAAGCCCACCAAATGCAGTATTTTTCAGTGATGTAGATTGGGAACAAAGGTATGTTCTAAGGGTAATGAAGCTCTGTTAGAATCATACTGTTTGCGAAACTTTCCTTAAGGTTTTTACATTTTAATTTTAATTGCATTCTTGAACTGTGACTGTAAAAGTAATAGAATGAATTATCTTTAAAATCATCAAAGTTTTCTGGTTATTATAAAGCAAAACTTCTGAGAAATTCTGGGCAAAGTTTTCCTTACATTGTTATTATTTGTATATTACCTGAAGAGGACTTACTTTGACTCCTACATCCAGCTTTTTGTAGATGTAGACTATTCTCTAATAATTTTTCAACAGAAAAATCTATTGTCTCCCTGATCAGGTATGAATTGACTCTATCAAGATGGAAGTTCATATAGACTCATTCAATCCATCAATACATAAAGTGAAAAAAATCTGCTGTTTTAGAAGACCCAAACACAAATTTTATACCATTTTATCTTTACTTCTACTTACCAGAGAGAATATTGTTTTCACAAAAAGAGAAGAATTGAAAGGGCTTCACTTAGGTTGGAAACCATACATTTTGTTTATAAGCAGAATGGTCTTACTCTCTGGGTTATACCTCACAAGAAAGATGAACTTTTAAACATTACTGAAATAAAAGATGGATTGTAAAAGTACAAGTCATGTTTGGAAATCTTTAATTAGGTGATTGCTCAAACTTCCAAAGGTTAAAAAAGTTTTCATTCTGTATAAACTCTGAAAAATGTCACAATTAAAAGTGAAGTAAAAATTCTCAGGAACATAACTGACATTTAACATCTTTGTTACTCATTGTGAAGAAAGTGATGTTAAATTCAAATATCGAATTGAGGTGGTTCTTTATACTTGAATGACTTTAATTCAAATTTCTAACAGAACTCAATGTAGTAAAAAATCATCCTACTAAAATATAAAATTTTTATTCACCTCAAACTTCTAGCTCATAAAAAGATATAATTTTACTTTTTAAAAGTGTATTCACAACTATTTTAGGTGCTATATGCTTAGAGAATAAAATTTCTTTATATAAAATCAACCCCATTGTACCATTTAAGGCTTAATGATAAAATTTATAAAGGTAGTAGATTAGGGGATGATATGTATTCCTCGCTCTGCCTATGTATTATTCTCAATTTAGAAGATAAATCCCATACTTCAACTAGTGCCTTCCTATAACCATGAATAGGGTTTGAGCATATATAAGAGAACAATGATCTTGGGAATAGTAAAAATAAAGATGAAAAAATCTGGATTCTTGAATGAGCTGTAGGGCAAATCCACATGGAGTAGAACCAACCCACAAACTTAAATGACTCCTCTTAGGTTCATTACATGAGAAAGATATCACACAATATGCTTTAAACCACTGTATTTTGGTACATGGTTTATTCTGTGATCAATTGAAATAATTTACCTACCCTACAATTTATCTTTTTAAAGTCTATAATTCAGTGGTTTTAGCATATTGACAAAATCGTGACTAGCTATCAGCACAATTGATTTTAAACATTTTCATCACACATACAAAAAATCAAAAAACAAAAAAAAAACCCAGATGCTTTACCAGTCACTACACATGCCCCTAACCCCTAGTAATAGACAAAAGCTATTCTCTGCAGTTCTATGAAATTGCTTACTCTGTTAGGTATCACAAAAATGGAATCTTAAAATTTGTGGCCTTTTGTAATCATATTCTTTCACTTATATTTTCAAGGTACATCTATGTTGTAGCATTTGTAAGTTCTCCATTCTTTTATATTGACAAATAATATTATATTGCAGTATATATTTCATTTATTTATGTATCTGTTGATGGATATCTGGGTTGTTTCTATCTTTGTTACTATAAATAATGCCTCCATGAACATTTCTGTGTAAGGTTTTGTGTGAACATGTGTCTTCAGTTCTTTTGAGTACATACGTAAGTGTGGGGTGTATTGTAAGTATATGCTTCCTCTGGTGAAGTAGTAGCAGACTGTTTTCCAAAGTGACTGTGCCATTTTGATTTTCATCAGCCACATATGGTTTCAGGATTGTTCACATTCTTTGACACCAGATATTCCCAGTAATTTAACCCTCTCCACAACATATTTTACCTCTACAAGACTGAAAAGAGAATTTCTGTTATCACTTTCAGTCACCTATGAGAACTCATCTCATTAGGTCAGGCCCACCAGGATCATCTGCTCTTTTATTAACTAAATGTTAACTGATTAGAGTATTTATTTTCTGAAAAATTCCTTTTACCACTGCCATATGACATAATCTAATCAACAATGTCATATCTCCTCATAAATTCTGGTTTTGTATAATTTTTAATTATACAAAATCATGTGCCATTTCAGGAAGGATCTTTTCGGATTCTGTCTACCATATCAGTGAAATAAATACCAACTTCCACAGATTCTGTACAAAAATGCATACTGCAATAATCTGGTATTTAACTGGTATTAAATCCTTAAATTCATCTTTAAAATAATTTGAATGTCTAATATATATCAAAAATTTTCTTAGTCACTGGAATTTTAGTTGTTAATAATACAGAAAATGTATGATCTCTCAAGGCAAGATAATTTTGAAACTACAAATATATTACCAAGATGAAGCAAATTGTTATAAAGGGGAGCACCCCAATGAGCTAAGGGAAGATAGATGATAGTTACAGTTAAAGATATCAGACAACATCTCTAAAGAAATTTGTATTGCAACTTGCAAAAGAGCATAATTTAACCATGCAAATACACAGTGTTAAAGTAGTTCAAATCAAAGACCTAACTGTGAAATATACAAGAAGAGAGAAGTTGCTAAGTCTAGGGTAGATACAGAAAGAAGAAAACTCACATAACAGAGAGGACAAAAGTCAGATGGTCTTATAGAACATGAAAGAATGCTTTTCTTTTACTTTAATTGCAATGGAACGCTGTCAGGGAACTTTGTACATGAGAAATGATATCGTGGGGATTTTTAATATTTTTTTAAAATCATCTTGGGTGCTTCTTTGGAGAATGCTGTTTTAGGAACTCAGAACTCAGACAAGGAATCAAGGAAACCAAACTGAAGCCACTATAGAAGGTTTGGACTAAAGTGAGGGCTGTTGATGTGGGCCACTGAAGATGGATTTGGAATATGCTTTGGTAATAAACCAAAACAGACTTTGAATTTAGATTGAATGTAGTAAGGGTTGAGAAGAGAAAAATATCTTAATCACATGAAAATTAACTCTATTCAAAAGATCAATTCATTTTATGAAGTTTGGATTTCTATTTTCAAGGCCACATAAACAGGGAAAATAAACTTCAAGAGAAAGATCATTTTTTTAAAAATCTTGTGTAAAATTCCTTACCAACTGAAATGTTACTTTTCAGGTGTTTAGCAATTAAAAAAAAAAAACAGAGAAAAAATGTCAAAGATTAGATAAAGCTAAGAAAACCTGACAAGCGTATTTTTTCCCCAAAGAAAATAATGAGAAATGGGCACAATTGTGTCTAGAGCTACAGCAAAGAAAAGCCATAGTGTGCAAAGCAATGCTCCCCCACCAATACGGATGGCCAGGCGGGCCTGCACCAGTTTGTCTTTACTATACACACATTGTAAAGTCTGAAGCTGGGACCATACTCCCAGTAATTCACTGGATGGTACATGCTGCCCTTCAAAGGAAGAATCAATGAATTGACATGTTTAAGATAACCAGGTGACCTTTTCAAAACCATCAGTGAACTCCTGATAAAATTTAAAGTGATAAGTAATCAGGTTAGCTGTTAATATATTTCATTCCTTCAGAAAATGTATATATATACATGTATTTTATGCCCTTGTCTTGTTTTTTATTTAGTAATTATGTCATTAAATACCAGTTATTAATCTCTGTTTCGTTTTTGCAGATTAGAGAGGATAAACTGTCACTTAATTATTATACTATGGTGCAGCAGGAAACGATTTAAGTAGCTAATGGATCAAAAGAACTGTTAGTGACACAAACTGAATACTTTACTGTCATCCTTATAAACAGGACAAGCAATTAATTTCCCCTTCATACTCTAAAGTTACCTTCAAGGATAATAGAATTAACAGCCATGAAAATATTCATAGATAGTCCTACATGACAAGAGAATAAATAAGACCAGTACAATGAACCCAGTGGAAATTTTAGTGACCTTCCTTTCAGTTTCTATTTTATGGTTTTAGTTTGAATACCGGTATGTGGCGTAGAATGTTTATCTATATTCTCAGTGGGGCAAAGAGAGGTGGGGCAGAGCAATATTACCTTGCAAGAGGGAGAAAAGTGCTGCAAGCAATAGTTCAATCTACTGCAAATCCTACTGGCCACCTGCTGCACACAGAAATGATTTATGTTAGATTCAATACCTCTAAAAAGCTACCACTCAGACACAGGCACACACAGTGGACAAACATGCACACTTACACACTATCACATGCATATACAGAATGATATGCTCGGCTGATTATCCCAGGTAGGAAATAAATCATCCTCAAAGATTTTTTAGAAATGAATAAGTAGATTCCATGACTTGGAAAGAAAGTGAAAGTAGATATGGGTCTTCCTTTGTCAGGCACTACAAAGAACACAGCCTCAGATCTCACAATTAGCATTCCATGTGTCACGGGTGAGGGATTTAACCACCCCTGCTCAACTTCATTTGTAAAAAGTGAACCCAATGCATTTGGAGTTGGAGAGTTTAGGTCTATTCATACACATCTTTTCCATTTCTCCAACCCACTATTCTCCTCTTATTCCAAACTGACTTCTGTTTTTATCAGCTCAACAAAATAGTATTTATTAGTGAATTCAATGATACCCATATTCAAAAAAATCAAATGCAAAATTTCAGTTGCATTCTTCAGTTTACCTGAAACTTCCCTGGACAACTATACATTTCCTAAAAGTATTCACAATCACAGAGCTTCCTTGAAATCTCATCTTTGGACTTTTCTTTATCTGCAATTTCTCAGTTTTTCTCAGAAAACCATCTCCATCAATTTGAATGACATATTTGAGTACTTCATGGTTTATCTTGCTCCTCATGTCCTCAAATTCTTTCTAGGAGATACCATACCTAACTTCATAACCTCAGTTTTTTATTTTGATTGGTATATAATAATTACCCATATTTATTGGGTAAAATGCAATCTTTTGATTCATATATGCCCCAAGTAATGACTGAATGAAGTTATATGCATCACCTTATATACACTTCATCTTATATCTTCATGGTGAGTACATTGAAAATCCTTTCTTTAAGCTATTTTGAGATACGCAGGTAGTTGTGAATTATATTCAACATAATAAATATGTTTTAGTGCTCTATAGACACCAAAATGTCCTCCTACGTAATGCAACATTGCACCCCTGGACCAACCTTCATTGCCTTCTGTATTCCAAGGACCCAAAATTGTATCTGTCCCTGCAGATGTACCCTTCTATGCTTTGTAGCCTTACATATCAGACTTCTCATACATTTGAGTATTGCAAAGACAAATCAAATCCAATACTAATTCACTATTCAGTTATGATTTCCCCTACTAAACTACATATAAATCTGGAAGATTCATAATACTTTTCTTAGAGAGTGGCAACTGCATCCTTCCAGTTACAAAGGCCAGAAAACTGTTATTTCATGTGCATGAGGAAATGGACTCACTCATTCATTTACTCTTATTACCAATTACTGAAGTAGTGAATAACATAAATTTAGTAATTATTTTTAATTGACTAAACAGTGCGATCTTTTCCTTAAGCTTCCATATGCAATTAAAAACTGCCATTAATTTTTCATCTTGTGTATATCTGATATCTGATCACGAAGTTACCTATTTGTTGCCCTTTGTGTCCTCCAAACAAGCAGTCTCTCTCCTCAAGATGGCAACACAAGTGCCTAAATTAAGATCCTCTCTCTGACCTATTCCAAAATGTGTTCCTAAACTATATCCAGAATGGTCATTAGAACACTCTAATTTAACCATTCCATCATAATTCATAGATTTAATGACTCTCTCATTTCAATTAAAAGAGACTAAAGAAATATGGCCTGGAAGTTCTGGTTTGCTCGCACAGTCCTCCACATACATTTTATACTCTCCGCCAATCTCTGATCTCCAGTTGTACTGACTGAATTTCAGTTCCTTGAAAGAAACACAGCTTCATATTATGTCTCAAATACTTCTTTCATTGGCTCCCTCTATCCATCCAATTTAATGTAATAGATATCCAAATTCATAAAAATCTTACCTTTAGTCTAACATGAAAAGTATCTGTATTCTATCAGGTAAGTTTTTTCTCACAGTTATCATATTTTTATCCCTTATAACATACAGTTATCTTAGGCTATAAAAATATGCAGGCATGTATCATATCTGGGTATTATTAAGTTAGTCAGCTCTTTGTCACTGTGAACAAAATACTTGAAAAGAGTAAAGGAAGAAAGATTTATGCTGCCTCATGGTTTCATAGGTTTCAGTCCAAGTTCAGCCAGCTCCATTGCTGTGCGCCTGAGCTGAGGCAGAAGATCATGGCAGAAGGAATTGGTGGAGCAAAGCCGCTCACTTCATGGTGGCTAGGAAGCAGGAGGAGGAGAGCAGGGTCAAGATATAGTCCCCTAGGGAACTCCTTCCAACTAGGTTCCAACTTCAGTTTCTATCACCTCTCAATAGTCCATTCAGATTATAAGTCCATCAAGGAATCAATCTATTGATGAGATTAGTGTCCTTATGATCCGAACAACTTCCCTAAAGCCTTTTCTCTGAACCTTGCTGCAGTGGTGACCAACCTTTAATATAGGAACATTTGGGAGACCCTACAGATGGAAGCCAAAACAAGTGCCTTCCTATTAGAATGTGTTGTCTGTTCAAGAAGAGACATATATATTCATTATTATATCTCCAATGATAGAATTGAAATATGTATTTGTAAAAGAATACCTAAAACAATAAGATTAAATCACTGCCCCATAATAATCATTATAACATGCATTATTTACTTAATCTTACATTATATTCACTCAAATCTATATTTATTCCAAAATAAAAATAATTATAATATATATTATGTGGTATGCCCTTCATTGAAATGGTAAACTTCTAAACTTCTGATTGAAATGTACACTCTTTTTCAATAGTAATATTGCTACTACAAAATAGATATCCTTTACTATAATGAGATGAATATATCCCAAATTTTAAAAAATTTTTTTGGACAAGTTTTTTATTATGTTAAAGACTAGACATCACAGATAACATGCTTGTTTCTACTTATAAGAAAAGTAACAGGTAACAGAAAGCTAAGCTAGTGGTCAAAAGACCTTCCATCAAGCTCAATGACCTTGGGTAAGTTATTTCATCTCCCTGGGTGTGTTTTTCATTTGTAAAACATTCCTAGAAGGTAACAGCTTTATGGTTCCTTACACCTCTAATTTTCTGAGGTTCTGACTCTTTCTTCTTCACCAAATATTATGTTGGTTCTTAGGTTTTAAAACATGCTTTTTTTCTGGGCTGGGTTTATAACTCAGTGGTACAGTGTTTGCCTAATATGTGTGAGACACTTGGTTTGATCCTTAGCAATCACATAAAAGTAAAATAAAGGTATTGTGTTCATCTACAACTAAAAAAAAATGCTCTTTTAGAAAGGTTTTTCCTTTTACTTTCATTTGAGATAGTTGAATTTTTTAAATGCCTTTTCAGTATACATTACACTGATAAATGGTTTATTATTTCTTATTAGTGTAATGTGTTTTGTAGCTGTTACATCAACTTTGTTCCAACTTCTGGAATTGCTTGAATAATTCTTCAAAATATTTCTCTATTCAAATTTTTTAAAGATTTTAAAAGGATTTTTTTTATCAATATTCATAAATAATAATCTAAATTTTCTTACATAATCTACTTTTTATTTTTTAGTTGAAAATGAAAATCATTTTTACTTCAGCATGTAAATTGGTGTCTTAACTATCATTTTTAATATTTTAGAAGTATATGGAAAAGATTTATTCTCTGATAGCTTGGAAAAGCCACAGGAAAGCACTATCATAAGCAAATGCCTTGTGATTATTTTTTGGTTATTCTTTGGCAGTTTATAGATTATGGTATTTCTCATAATGAATCTGGACATATTCTCTTTCTTAAATATCAGTTTTGTAATATATTTTGTAAGGAACCAGGCCTTTTGAAATTAATCAAACTTCTGACATCAAGCTGAGATAAATTTTTTCAAATCAAATTGATTTTTTCTAAATAACTCCTATTCAACTATAAACTTACCATTTTGTACCTTTATGGTTGAGCTGACCCTTTAACAATTTGATCCATAATAACTACTTAATAGTTCCATAACTTTTTCTAAATCCGTCACTTGTGTTTAATTTTATTATTTCCATTTTTATTTCTTTTGTTTTCTTTCCAAATTCTAACTGTATACTCATTGGAAAAAAAAATATATTTCCACTGTTTCCTCCCAAGATGGGGTTGTACTGCCCAGGCTGATCTCAAACTGTGATCCTTCTGCCTCAGTCTCATACAGGAATATACTACCACTCCTAGCCCTAATAAAAAAACTTAAAGCATTTTTTTTCTTATAGTATTGCTTTAGTGTCATTATGCAAATATTCTTCCATGAAGTTTGAATTTTCATTTCATAAAAAATACTATCTTCAGGCTGGGGTTGTAGCTTGGTGGTAGAGCATGTGTGAGGCACTGGGCTCGATTCTCAGCACCACATATAAATAAGCAAAATAAAGGTCTATTGACAACTAAAAAAAATTTTTTTAAATATTATCTTCCAGCACATCCACTATGACTTATGTTACCTAATGAAGTGTTTTTTTGTGTCCATGTTTTTTACCAGTAGTGAATTCTATCTATGTTGTTTATTTCTACAAAAAGCCATTATGTAGCATTTTCTATTGCTCTCATATTTCTGGTTATCTGTTCATTTTCTTCCATGTATTTTGGAATTATGTTCTTTAAAGTGACTGATTTTAGTACTACTAGATTTTCACTATTTAATGCGAATTTTACCTTTACTATTACAATATTTATTGTGAAATTTATCTTATTGGATACAATATAAGCAATCACTACTTCTTTTTTGGGTACTAAGGATTGAACCCAGGTATTCTTTACCACTGAGCCACACACACAGGTCTTTTTATTTGAGACAAGGTCTCACCAAATCACTTAGGCCTTCACTAAATAGGCTTCCCTCAAATTTGCAATCCTCCTGCCTTAGACTCCTGAATCACTGAGATCACAGACATGTACCACCATGCCCAGCTAATCACTGCTTCTTTAATATTTGTTCTAGCACAAAGCAAACTTAGATCATACCTCCATTTTAATGGTTTTTATTTTGCTTAATTATTTTACTGCTTCTTGTAATAGTTGAATTTAGTTATTTTTCTTTTTTAAAAGTAAGCAGACCATCTCATTCAACCATCTTTACTACACCCATTCCTCTTTCCTTCCCCCCACCTCCCCGCGCCCCATCCAGAGTTCCTCCATTTCTCCTATGTTCCCCATTCCCACTCACTCCCTATGTATCAGCATCCACTAATCAGAGAGAATATTCGGCATTTGGATTTTTGGGATTGGCTTACTTCACTAAGCATAATGTTCTCCAATTATATCCATTTACCTGCAAATGCCATAATTTTATTCTATTGTGTATATGTACCACAGTTTCTTTATCCATTCATCTATTGAAGGGCATCTGGGTTGCTTCCACAGTTTAGCAATTGTGAATTGTGCTGCTATGAACATTGAAGTGGATGCTTCACTGTAGTATGCTGTTTTTAAATCTTTAGGGTATAGGCCAAGGAGTGGAATAGCTGGATCAAACGGTGGTTCCATTCCAAGTTTTTTAAGGATTCTCCATACTGCTTTCCAGATTGGTTGCACCAGTTTGCAGTCCCACCAGCAATGTTTGAGTGTGCCTTTTTCACCACATCCTCGCCAGCACTTATTGTTGCTTGTATTTTGGATAGCTGCCATTCTGACTGGGGTGAGATAAAATCTGAGAGTAGTTTTGATTTGCATTTCTCTAATGGCTAGAGATGTTGAACATTTCTTCATATATTTGTTTATTGATTGTATTTCTTCTGAGAAGTTTCTATTCAGCTCCTTAGCCCATTTAGTGATCAGGTTGTTTGTTTTTTTGGTGTTAAATTTTTTGAGTTCTTTATATATCCTGGAGATCAGTGCTACCCTAGGTGCATGTATGAAGACACAAATGGTGTGACTCTATCTGTTTAGCAACCAGAGAAATGGAAAAATTGAGCTCTATATATGTACTATGACTTGAAATGCATTTAAGTTAATTAATTAATTTTTAAAAATAAAATAAAAAGGTCTGGGGATGTAGTTCTGGGGATGTAGTTCAGTGGTTGAACACCCTTGGGTTTAATCCTCAGAACTATAAATAAATAAATAAATAGCAGAGCATGTTTACATTTAATAATAATTATTAATAAAAGTTTATAGAATTAATGCATAAGTGATTGCCTTTTCAGATTCTTCACAAGTTAATTTACTTTAAATCAATGTATATAAACACATATGTATATAATGAGAAACATGCAATCTGATCTGTTTAATGTGGTATTATACAATATGAATTAATTTGGATCAACTTTGCTTTTTTTAATCTATCAATGAAGACACTTTCTCATGTCAGCTTTCTCTCAATTCCTTAAAATATGATAGTCCCAAATTAACTTCAAGCAAAATATTCAGTTTTAACTATATATAATGGGAATGTCATTTAACAAGATGAATCTAATGAACATAGGTAAATATCTACAAATATTAAAGTTTTCATCATGGTACAATTCTATACCACAATCATTCATAGTAATTCATCTCCCTTCACATTTGGCAATAATGTCATACAAGTGAACTTGCTGATAATTAGCAAAATTACAAAATGAACCAAGGTCATTTAAACAAGAATCACAAAAACAAAGGAACCCTGAGAATGCAGGTCAAAGCAAGAGGCTACAGCTGGCCAGATATGATTACCATTTGCCTAATTTTTATTTAGGAATTTGCTGCAACAAAATAGTCCCCTCTGAGTTATTTGAAAAGAAAACAACAGGTATTACCTATCATCTAACAGAAAAAAATATTAATCATTTTCGTGGTTCACAGAAGTTTTATGCCACCTAGCTTATTTTCAGGAGAAACCATACATCAACACAAATTTTTTTCTAATGCAACTTGGAGATGAAATGGAAAATCAAACTCACAGCCCAGTAGCTGTATAAGACAATCCTCCTCACCATCAGGCAAAGAAGTGCTGTTCCCTCTGACATGCTATTCCATTTTAACGGGTGATTCTACTGTTCCTGTAGTTCTGATGACTGTTCAACAGGCTTCTGAATAGCTTCTTGCTGGACTGAAGATGTGTTGATATTATTGCCATTTTCTTTAAATTATCTTTGGAGTGCAAGATGGCATCTTCCTGCAGTACTATGTTTCCAGCTGTCTGACCTAACAGCTTGAAGCTTCAGGATCCCTTCAGCACTTGCTTGGTGAGCGCGATCATGTTAGTATCACACGTGTTCACCTTCTCCGTGAGAAGTCCCTGCACTGGACTGACCCAATCCTGCTTGCAAATCCCGGGTCCCAGTAGCCATCATATCAACTAGCAAATGCCTCCACGCAGAGGATGGAGAGTTGCCAGGGCCAAAAGAGCCCAAATTTTAATGTTAATTAAAGTATAGTAGGTTTGAAAAATCTACTTGGTAACCTGACACTATCTCCCCGCATTTTACTTCTTGTGCTGTTAATTCAAATTGACATTGTTTTATCCCTACCATATTAGATGTATTCTTCCAATTGCAATTAATATGTTAGCACTATGTGGATAGACTCCAAATTTTCTTTTTACTGCTTCCTGAAAGTTACTAATTTTTTTGAGTTCAAATGTACACAAACTACCTTCGAAATATTTTGAATTTTTTTGTGACATACATGTTTGAGAATCATGAATGTTTACCTAACCAGTTTTCTAAGGTGCATTGAAATGCTGCTCAGAAGGATTCCAGTTTAGCATGAAAATTTCTGAATGTTTTCATTTCCTACAGAGGGAAGACCACTGAATGCCATGCCAGGAGTCAAATACACTTGAGTGTACACTAGGACAGTGTATGAAAACAATGTCTTCAATGTGGATATTGTTTTCTAGGCTGACATTTTGAGAATGTGTAAATGGAGCCATGAACTCATATTTCCAAAAATCTACTGAAATATTTGAGAGTTTATTGAGTAACTACTCAGGCTTATATCTAATAAAATCACATTGCAGAAAGATGAACAAATTGGATATTTTTCTCTACTACTACATTTTAAAAGTGATAACTAAATTAATTTAGGTTCCCAGCAAGACCATAGAGGCCTGTTATAGTCCTCTTATATTGACATAAAGTATATTTGTCACATGCCTATGAAGTTTCTTCATCATGCATTATTAGTTAAAGACAAGGAAGATATTATATAACTTACATAAATTTACATGTTGGTTTTTATTGATTTTTCAGAACTGTAAAACATGGTACCTGGATACAATATAGTCATTTGCGTTTTACAAGTAGAAATAATTTTCAAACACTGTACCTCAATATTTATATCATTATTTGGCTAGAACTATTAAAAGCATAACCTTTTCTTTATGAATTGTATGAAGACTAAGACACCACCAATTTTGTTTAATTTCAGTAGTATATTTTTTGCACACTCAAAATGTTCTGAAATACTCCATTTATAAAGTTTATTTTGAAAGGTCCCAATACTGCTGATACTGATATATAGTCACTTTTTGTTTTGTTCTTGCAAAACCAAGAAGGCACTAGGGGATGATTGCAATGGATCAGAACATGAATATTTCAGTACTTTAAAGACTCCTCGTCAGCATATTGCACAGTGTAAAACAAAATTCTGTTTAAGCCATGTCAAGGAAAAAAATAGCAAGTATGAGATTTTCTTAACCAATGCCAATCAGTACCAAATGCTTTCCTTAAAGAAGACTTATTATGATAATGTGAGAGTGATGACTAAAGTGGGTCTAACATTTTTCATGAAATGCTAAATGAATTTTTGGTTATTTTGGAAATTTTAAAGAAGAGATTGTCTTGACCCAAGCTGAACTTGAGGGGGAAATGGATGTCAATTTTTTAATTGTTCTCAGAAATACACAACTTCATACCTGTTATGTTTATTAATGGACTCTACATTTAACACCTGACAGGTATTTAAAACACAGATTTTTCACAAACTTGATAGCTCACTTTTTCTTCTCCTGTTTCTCTTTCCTGTCAGACAATAAGGGAGCAGGTTGCATTACAGTATTCGAAAATTATATAATGTTTTGAAGTTTAACTGACAAAAATAAATAATACTCTAAACAAAGCACCTAAACTGAATAGTAAATTGCATGATATATAAATACCATTATCAGGTTTTCCTTAAATATATATAAGGAAAACCTGACAATAATATTTGAGAGCATGAAGGAAAAAGTTCAAATTAAGACACTTTGAGTAGCAGAATAAAGTTGTACAGGAGAAAACACCCCAACTGCAATGAGGATTTAATATTGAATAACTTTACCTAAAATAACATGCAATTTCCTTTGCTGAAAATATTAGCACAATATTTATCATTTTCAAAATAATCAGCCTAAAAAAACAAAGCAGTAAGAGGACTTATGTAATGTTAGAGATAATGCTTCCCAGTATCTCATTAACCAACATGATAAAAGGTCGTACTATTAATTTTTTTTAAGTTCACAGTAATAACAACAACAACCTATATCAAACACAAAAAGAGAGACAGCAAGAGTGATTTTTGTAGTTTTTTGTAGTTGCTATAGATTATTACTTTCCCACTAACCACACAACAGTTTAGACCCAATAAAACATCAGAAAGTCCCTGAAATAATTGGAAAAGTGATATGCAAAGAAAAATAAGTTAATTAATTAATGCAAAATGATCATCCTTTATTAAAAAATAAATGACATATGGCTCTCTTCATTACTGGCACAAGGCTGAGAAAGTAGAGTCCACTGTAGAGGGAGGTAGCCAGATCCTACAGGAGACCTGAGAGAAACTCTTGCTACACATTCCATCAAGGAGCTGCCTTTAGGCATCGAAAGCCAGAGTCAGAAAAAAGGGAAAAATACTCTCCAACAAAGAGCTCACAGTGGGACATAGAGCACAAAGCGACTTACAGTTTGGAAAGTGGAGTTTCAAACTTAAAGGACAAAATGATCTGTGTTATCTCATCGTTCCATAGACTCGAATCCCACAGGTGGAAAAATTCTGATCTTATTTGGAAAAATATATGAACTTAGTAGTAAATCCAATCAAACTAAATCTTCAAAAATGACCATATCTTATGAAAATACGTATCACATTGATTCACTTTCCACCCAAGTAATCAAGAACAGGAAGGGGCAAATACTTTAAAAAGGTCAGTGATATTACGGTACCAAAATACACGTGAGTAAGCAAGAAAATATGAAATGTGATAATAAACAAGCTGTGAATAGAAGTAGACCCAGAGGTTTTCCTGAAACCGAAATATCAGAAAATGAAGACATGGGAAGCTCTATCGAAGATATAGAAACAAATAACAAAATAAGAAACTAGAAAAAAAAGAATGTTGAGAAAAATAGACAAAGGCACAAGATCAAATAAAGAATTCACTGATAAAAAGGTAAGACTAGACATAACAAGGGAAAAAATAATAAACTTGAAAAACGACGTAAAAAGACTGAAAAATAAAAAGAGCCTGAGATATAAGCGACAAAATGAAATGGCTTGGCACATATGTTATTGTTTTAGTCAGCTTTTTCGCTGCCTTGACTAAAAGATCAAATCAGACAAATTTTAGGGAAGAAAAGTTTATTTGAGGGCTCACAGTTTCAGAGGTCTTAGTCCATACAAGGCCAGCTGCATTCCTTGGGTTTGGAGGTGAAGCAGAACATCATGGTGGGAGAATGTGGCAGAGGGAAACAGCTCACATGATGATGAGAGGGAGGGGGAGAGGGAGGGGAGGGGAGAGGAGGCGGAGGGGGACAGAGACTCCACGCTCCTGATACAAAACATATACCCCATAGCCACGGCCCCAGTGAACCACTTCCTCCAGCCACACCCCATCTGACTCCAATTATAACTCAGTTGCTCTCATTAGGGATTAATTCACTGATTAGGTTAAGGCTACAACCCAATCATTTCTCCTCCTAACCTTCTTGCATTGTCTCACACATGAGCTTTTGGGGGACACCTCACAACCAAACCATAATAGTTATTGAGTTGCCAAAAAGAGAAGAACTCATCAAATAATGGTTCAGTGCCTTCAAAAATTGAAGAAGGGGGCTGGGTTGTGGCTCAGGGGCAGAGCGCTTGCCTCACACATGTGAGGCACTGGGTTTGATTTTCAGCACCATATAAAAATAAATAAACAAAATAAAGATATTTTTAAAAATTTATGAAGGATTTCCACTAAAAATATAGAATCTCAGGAAACTTCAAACACTATAAATCCAAACACATTCCCTAGAAACTGGTATTTATTCAGGTGTATACATTTGGAAAATCTCATGAAACTGAACAAATGAGATTGGTGCACATTTTAATGTATAGAATTAATTTTTAATGTAAAAGGAAGAAAGAGTGAAAGCTAAAATAATATGTAAACCCATTAATATTCTGTATATATCTGAGTATGATATACATTTCTTAAATCATGGAAGATAGTCAAGTTCTAAGAGACATATACTGATTTAAATTACATCGAAAGAAAGAAAATTTAGAAAAAAATATGTGAAAAATGAAAAGCAGAGAAAGGCTGAACTTTGTGATAGGAATACTTGGTGATGATGAGTCAATGTCAGATAAAGTAGCATTTATTAAGAAATCCTTTAAAGGAGAGAAGGTTAAAGAGAAAAGTGGATAAGAGAAACAGCTAATCTATGGTTTCCATTCTTTTTTCAAACATGCCATTCTAATATATTTAAGTATCTTTCTACCTGACACTTTGATGAATTAATGTATAGTTCATTTTCTTTCTACTTGTATAAATAAACCTTCAAAATGAATAAATATGTTTCAGTTGGTACATCTGATTTTCTTGGACCTTAAGATCTGAAGGGCCTCTATGTAAAGTAATTGCACTATAGTGTAAGTTTCATATTATTTTGCAAACAATAGTATATCTGAAAGTATTTGTGAATAGCATAAATGCTGTATAATTTACATCTATTCAAAGTAAATAAGAAGCTAAAATGTATTGGGTATTAAACTAGGTTATTGAAAAATATCAATGTACTATATAGTTCTAAGTACAGAGTACATTATATCTTCCTAATCTACAAAGTGGATATTTTCTTGTGCATTAAAGGAGCATTTTAAGAAAATAATAATCTCCATTACACTGGGGGCTTTAGAAAAGAGGAACTTTGTTTTGAGCATGAGTTTAGTTATAACCTACTGTCAAATTAAAAGAGTTACCAAATAAACTAATGATGACTTGGACAATAAATACTGAGAATACCTGTGGTTTAGCCAGCTTTTTTATCGCTATGACCAAACACCTGACAAGATAAACTAAAGAGGAGGAAAATTTTATTGGGGCTCACAGTTTTAAAGGTCTCAATCCATAGATAGCTGACTTTATTCCCCTGGGCCCAGGATGAGGCAGCACATCATCAGGGAGGAAGTTTACCCAACTAGAGCTGTGGTCAGGAAGCAGAGAATCAGGGGAAGGGACCCAGGAAGAACAGCTCTTCCAGAGCAGCCCCCAGTGGCCCACCTCCTCCCCAGCACCACCCCACCTACCCACAGTTACCACTCATCAATCCATTCAAACAAGGATGGGCTGATGAGGTCACAGCTCTCACAATCCAATCATTTTACCTCTGAATATTACTGCATTCATGGAGGTTTTGGGGGGACACTTCATATTTGAACTCTAAAAACCTGTTTATATTGTCCTTCACCATAATAAGAATATTTATATTATTCAAATTTTGCAGAAATAACAGCTTATTTGTATCCTATTAACTATTTCAGGTATGTTTCAAATCACACTATAATTTTTTAAAATATTTTTTTAGTTGTAGATGAATACAATGCCTTTATTTATTTTATGTGGTTCTGAGGATCAAACCCAGTGCCCCACACATGAGAGACAAGCACTCTACCACTAAGCCACAACCCCAGTCCCACACTATAATCTTGTAGATTAAAAGACCTACCATGTGGTAAGTCTTAACTCTGAAATAGAACCTATGTCAATCAAATCTTGTACTTTCCAAATGTGAGTTGCATATTTTTTTTCTTTTCTTTGATAATTCTATGTGTCAAAATCAGAATATTATATTTTCTATATGGTGGAACACATGTGCGATTCTCCCGACCCCTGCTCTGTTGGACTGAGGAATTCGCCCAGAAGAGTACATCCCAATAAAGCCTTGCCCAGCGGTTTTTATTTGCCACCTTTTGGTCTCCTGGCTTTACAGTTTCCTTTGTATTTAGAGTAAAAATTGATATTTGCAAATATTTTATTTATATTTATTTATAAATAAAAATACATATATTCCTTTTCTAGTAAAATCTAAAACAAACAAAAAAGTCCAACAAGTTGTTATTTTATTCTTTACGTCCCATATCCTGAAAGTGTTACTGAATTATTTCAGTAACATTTTAATAGAAATATTTCTGAATGACCCACTCTGAAAATGAACACAATGTGTAAAGGATAGGAAATAAGAAAGGAGTAGGTACCACTTTGAAACTCAGTTTCAGACAGCCCTGGAGTGGTACCAGTCAGTCACCATAGTGTCACTGCTAAAGAAACAATAGTGTCTTCTGCACCATGCAGGAGCAGGGATGCTATGAGTTTTGATTTTGGTTCTATATCTATAAAGGCAGAAAAGTCCACTCACTGCTCTACAGATAAATGGTTAGGAAAAGAAATCCACCATTTTGTCACTTAGTGAATACATATGTATAAATACACATACACACATTATTAATTAATTTTTTATCAAATTTTAAGAACCAGCAGCAAAGACATTGGAATAAAAAGGGAAATAAACTCCAAAAAGTCAGTCATAATAGTTGGCTTTTTTAATTATTCTGCCAAAAACAAACAGGTTTACCAGTCCTCTGAAGTGGCAGTCTTAAGGGAAATATATCCATCACTTTTATCTGCCAATGTACCATGCATTATGGATATCCAGAGCCTAGAGGTTATAAAAAGAAATATGGAAGATAAAATAAAAGTGGATTTCATTTACTTTAATTTTGCTTTCTGCCTTTTTAATGATATCTATAATTTCCTCTTTTCACAGGTGTTCTAACAAAGTATAGACTTAGAGTGGCTCAAAGGCTTTTGTTTCACAGACCATAAACTTGAACAGGGAAAAAGAAGATGTGAAATAAAGATTAGAAGCTTGTTTTACAATGTTTATGTGATTTGGGTTAAGATTTCTGAAGAAAATATTTTAAATCATCTAGAAAGTAATGGGAAAAGATAGAGTTGCTTTCTTAACCAAACACATGACAACAAATTATGTACCTGAGAAACTGGGTTTATAGATGCTGCTGGTGAGGAATTAGTAAAAAATCAATATAGAATGATAAAATGACTCTTGGTTCTTGTTACGACTAGCACAAGGAGAAAAGCTAAAAAGAAAAAATAAAGTAAGTATAGGATTCTAAGTATCTTTTATTTCAAAATAAAAAGAAATGATAAAATCAGTATAATTTAACAATTAGTGAGTATTTTAACTACATTCTACTTTTGTTTAGAGAAACAAAAAAAATCTCATTTGAAATTTAGTTTTAAAAGACTTTGTAGAAATATTTCAGAATAATGAGATTGCATAAAAGAAATAATTCTAAGTAGGTTATCTCTGATTCTTGTTTTACTTTTTCCAGATTTATTATAATAATTTTTCTTCTAAAAATATGATCAATTAAGATAAAACAAACCATCAAGTTTAGAGGTGTGTGTGCGCGCACGCATGCACCTCTGTCTAACTGGTTGGATAGGGAAACCAAAAAATTGGAAGACAATAAGGTCTACAAAGATTTACTGGAATATTCTTATACTTAACTAGGATTTAGATAAAATTGATAAGCAAACCCATAATCCTCAGAGTACTTTCATGAAATCTAATCCGTTTTTCACAATTTTCCTTATTGCATTTGCCCTAAGAGCCGTCAGACACACCATGATGCCAGTGGAAGGCAACATTTAAACTGCAATTTTCCTCACTGTGATTTGAAATGCAACTAGCATCTAACTAGTCTAAACAAATGCCACCGCATATAAGCTCTATGGGGAAACTCAGTGTCCCCTTACTCCTGGGATCATTCTGATAAGAAAATCGATCTTTTTCATATCAAAGTCTTTATCATTTTTCCTGTTCCTGATGAAATACAAAGAGTGCCCTTCTGAGATAATCATGTGGTCACCTAAGAATGTCACCTGCTCTGTCTTGCTCAGTCCAAAGTGAATGTCTGTCTAATCCTGTCTCCAGATAATTTGCAGAATTCATATTTCATCGTCTGTCTGATTGCTCTGGCTAGTGTTTCAAGGACTATGTTGAATAGCAGTGGTGAGAGAGGGCATCTCTGTCTAGTTCCCGTTTTCAGAGGGAATGATTCCAATTTTTCTCCATTTAGGATGGTGTTGGCCTTGGGTTTAGCATAGATAGCTTTTACAAAGTTGAGGTATGTTCCTTCTATTCCAAGTTTTTCTAGTGTTTTAAGCATAAAAGGTGTTGTATTTTGTCAAATGCCTTCTTTGCATCAATTGAGAAAATCATATGACTCTTCTCTTTAAGTCTATTGATGCGATGAATTACATTAATTGATTTCCGTATGGTGAACCAACCTTGCATCCCTGGGATGAACCCCACTTGATCATGGTGCACTATTTTTTTGATATGTTTTTGTATGCGATTTGCCAGAATTTTATTGAGAATTTTTGCATCTATGTTCATCAGGGATATTGGTCTGAAGTTTTCTTTCTTTGATGTGTCTCTGTCTGGTTTTGGAATCAGGGTGATACTTGCCTCATAGAA
>CM053404.1:122476733-122559003 GCA_028644305.1 Xerus rutilus | reverse complement strand
ATCCTGTAAGCCTTTTGTATTTGATTTTCCACTTCATTTTTCATATTTGGGAAATTTTCTAATATTATTTCATTGAAGAGATTGTGCATTCCTTTGGTTTGAAATTCTGCCCCTTCTTCTATCCCAATAAATCTTAGTTTTGGTCTTTTGATGCTGTCCCATATTTCTTGTATGTTCTGTTCATGATTTTTTACCATCTTCACTGTATGGTCAAGTTTATTTTCAAGATTGTATATCTTGTCTTCATTATCCAAGGTTCTGTCTTCCAGGTGATCTAGTCTGCTGGTGATGCTTTCTATTGAGCTTTTAATTTGGTTTATTATTTTCCTCATTTCAAGAATTTCTGATTGGTTTTTTTCATGATCCCTAGCTCTTTCTTCAAGTAATCTTTTGCTACTTGTAGTTGCTCTCTTATCTCTTTGTTAGAATGATCAATGGTTGCTTTTATTTGCTCTCCTATTTCTTTGTTGGATTGATCAATTTTTGCCTCTAATTACTCACTTATGTCATTCTTTAATTTGCTGATCATTTTAATTATGTACATTCTGAATTCTTTCTCTGACATTTCATCAACTGTGCTGTCCATGGATTCTGTTACAGTGGTATCAAGGTTTATTTGGGGCACTTTCTTTCCTTGTTTTTTCATGTTGATTGTGTATCTTCCTGTCTTGAAATACCAATCTGAGGTATTACAGCTTCTATCCTATAATCTTGTATTGACACTCTAGATTACCTGTGTCTCACCTTTGAGCTACTTCTGTTCCCTCAGTTTCCCCAGATGGGCACTACTCCCACTAAAATTGGTGGCAGAGGTAGTGGATGTACCTCTAGAGGGCAGTGGGAGTGGCTTTGGCTGGGCTCCTGAGGTGGCCCCTGAGGGCTCTTTTGCCCTTCTCTTGTACTCCTGCTGGTGAACAGGAACTCTGGAGTGGAACTGGAGACAGACTCAGGTCTCACTTAGGCAGGGTCACAAGCAGGAGAGTCTGTGTGTGACCCTTATAGTAAGTGTGAACTCCCCTGGGGCTGGAGACTAGCAGGCTCTGGTCTGCCTTCAGCTGGGCACCCCTGGCATTCCCTAAGGGCAGTTTGGGGCCTTCTGTCTTGCCTGACCACAGGAACTCTGGAGCGGAACTGAGGAGGGCCCAGAGAGCACTTGGGTGGGGCCTCTTCACGCTGGGATCTCTGCAGGGGACTCTTACCCTGGGTGTGCTTTCCTCTGTGGCTGGTAGCTATCAGTCTCTGGTCAACCCTTGGTTGGACACCCGTGGAGTTTCCTGAGGGTTGATTTGGGCCCTCTGTGGCTCCTGCTGGTCCGCAGGTATTCTGGAGCGGAACTGGGGCGGACCCAGGCCACCCTTGGGCGGGGCTGTCTCACACTGGGGTCTCTGTGGGGACTCTTAAACTGAGTTTGGGCTCCTCAGAGGCTAGCGGTTAGCAGCCCCTGGTTTTCCTTTGGCTGGACACCCGTGGAGTTTCCTGAGGGCAAATCTGGGCCCTCAGCAGCTCCTGCCAGTCCACAGGAACTCTAGAGTGGAACTGAGGCAGGCCCAGGCTGCCTCGCGCTGGTGTCTCTGGAGCGACTCTTGCCCTGGATTTGGGCTCCCCAGTGGCTAGAGGTAGCAGTACCTGTTGTCCCTTTGGCTGGACAACTGTGGAGTTTCCTGAGGGTGGATTTGGGCCCTCTGCCACTCCTCCCGGTCTGCAGGAACTCTGGAGCAAAACTGGGGCGGACCCTGGCTGCCCTTGGGTGGGGCTACCTCACGCTGGGGTCTCTGGAGCTGGGGTCTCTGCAGCAACTCGTACCCTGAGTTTGGGCTCCCCAGTGGCTAGAGGTAGCTGTCCCTGGTCTCCCTTTGGCTGGACACCCATGGAGTTTCCTGAGGGCGGATTTGGGCCCTCTGTGGTTCCTGCTGGTTGCAGGAACTCTGCCTCTGTTAGTTTTATTGACATAAAAAATAAAGTTAACTTTAAAAGAGAAATCTATTCATGACAATTAGGGACCAATGCTCATCAACACAACTCAAAACTGCAGCTAATGAGATTTTCTTTCTCTATTAAATATCATAATTTTAATAAAGTGCTAGAAACTGTGAAATTCTTACAGAATTAGCAAAACTCTAAAAATAGAAAAAATGTAGCGTATGAAAGGTATAAAAATAATGAGAAATATAAAAAGACATTTAAATTCATTTTACTGACCACTTTGCTTTATGTATGCTTTTAGTTTTATATTTATGATAACATTGTACATATGTTCAATTTTACTAGCTTTTTAAAATATGTATAGCACTTAAGATAATCAGATTCATTTGATTTAAAATTCAATTAAGGGTACTGTATAACCAATGAATAGGTGTTTGGGAAATACCAGTACATTTAATAAATAATCTTCATTTAATATATTAAGTATTTTAATATTAAGAAAAGTTTTAAATCTTTTGTATTTAAGTAAATGATAATCATTTGAGATTCATAAGTCTGGTTAATTCAGTATTAAATAAAGTCCTAATAACCTAACAGTAGTGAATTTTTTATTTTTAAATTAAAATCCTCTATTCATTAATCTTTTTTAAAAAATTTACTACTACAGTTTTTTTAATATTTTTTAGTTGTCAATGGGCCTTTATTTTATTTATTTATATATGGTGTTGAGAATCGAGCCCAGTGACTTACACATGCTAAGAAAGTGCTCTACCACTGAGCCACAACCCCAGCCCACTATTACAGTTTTAATACTGCTAGGTGGTGAACCATAAAGACCAGAACCTTTGTATATTGCCTTTCTTGTGAAAAATACAAATGTAGCTGAGTGTCATCTCTCTTTTCAATATATTTGCTATATACTAGGTTTAATAACAAAATCACAGCATAAAATTTAACGTGATGGAAATCCAGTAAACTAATCTCCTTAAGACCAAGTGGATTAATCTCATAATACAGAGTCAATGAATTGTGAACACATGCATGAAAGCAAGTATTGCTTTTTTCTGCTTCATATAAGCTAGAAATTAGTACCAGATTTTCTAATGCTCAACCATTTCCAGAATTTAAATCAAATATGGGAAGAAATGTTCTTAAGTTACTTCAAGAAAAAGAACTGAAAATAAAATATTTCAAATGTATTTTGTTATTTTCCAAATTTTATTAGAGAGGAAATATGCCCACACCCAATGTTTCAAAATATCCAAACACAAAATCCTGGGGAAATTCCATACTGAGGAGAAAGTGCTATATAATTAGAAGGAAAACTAAGAAAGCACAGTACATAATCATATTTGACCACAAATACTCTGTAATTGAATGTGCCCCAACTGAGCAGGGTCAAAAAATATGCTTTACATTTTAATATGTGAACAAATATGTTTAATGTCTCCTAGTAACTATGTAAACATTCTGGTGTCTTTTCCTTTTTAGACCTCCTTAGATTGATGGTGGCTTACTTAGCAACCTCTGGCTCTTACCAGATAAGCTATACAAATGGTCTCTATGATACGGCCAATTCACCAATTGCTAAACCAGTGAAGAATTCTATTGCCCAAACATTGGAAAAAGCATGGTTCTGAGAAAGTAAAAAAGATCTCTAGCAATGACCTATATTAAGACATAACCAAGAAAAATCATTATCATCTTCATCATCATCATCACATCATCATCATCAGAAATTCAGCAGCAATTTGGTGCCAGCACAAGGGGCCAGCAATAGAGAGGAGATTGCTGTTCCTGGCGCTTCCTAACAGGGACCTCATTCTACTGAAGATTAAGATGTGTTTACTATCAGAATTTGTAGGATTTAGAGTGATCAATCAGAAATTAATTCACAACTTCAGTTTATTCATTTTTGAAAAATGTAAAACTGAATTGGATGTCATCATAAAAGAAAGACAATTTTGAAATCTTGCATTTTTAAACCAATGATAATACTACTGTGAAATATTCTCATCAGTAAATATATATGTATATGAACGACCAAAAAAATCTGGTAACATAAGATATAATGTATATCAAACGTAATGTCTTGGGCTGGGGTGGTGGCTCAGTGGTAGAGCGCTTGCCTCACATGTGTGAGGCACTGGGTTCGATTCTTAGCACCAAATAAAGATAAAATAAAATTTAAAAAAAACTTAATGTCTAAACATAGTCATCTACCTAAAATTTTAGAATTGTAAAGTGCTATCTCACTAACCTAGGCATCATCCTTAGTAGTTACATATGACTGAAAATTCTATTCTCATTAGAATAGTTCAGTGTTTTGCCATTGGTAAAAAAAAAATGATAAATTCAAAACCTTTTCTTTGGAGGAGTAAGTAGAAGATTATGTCTTACCTAATTCTTTTTTTAAAACATATACATATCTGTACTAACAGAAAATACTTATAACAGTTGCAGTCTATGATTATCATATACCAGCCTTTATACAATGGCTTAAATTTATTCCACTTAAAAGTAAACCCAGTTATATCCGTATAAATATTCAAGAAGTGGACACTATATGACTGCTCTTTAGTATTAAGCCAGAATGACTAGAATTTCAACATTACATAAGTCTCATCAGCCAGGTCATGATTCTGAGCTATTCTTGGTTTTTAACTAACACTTTTTCGTTTCTCTTTCATGCATTGCACAATGCTCCCTTGTAGCAACAGAGTATGATTTACTTCAGAATTTACTCAGAGTCCCTCATCTACACCATTGTCATGTTTGCTAGGACTCTCCTGGGAACTATCCGGTTCCCAAGTAATCATGAATGGCAGTCTAATATGGAAACAGTGTAACTTTGAGATTAACCTGGAGTTACTTCCAGACTCTTCTGATTTTTACTTATAGGACCTTTGAAAAATAATTTTCTAAGACTTTGCTTCCTCATGTAAAATTTATTACAGAAATTCTATACAACCTCTAGTTATCTAGGGAAAGAAATGAAATAAGTACATAAAATTTTACAGTATCTATCACATAGTAAGTACAGAATAGGTTTATTGAAATTATCACCATAGACACTTTTTAAATAAAGCTCAGATATATTAAATGAAATATATATGATTATGCATATAATAATTTTTTTAAAAAAGGAAAATATGTATCAGTTTGTCCTGAAGTCAGTTTGATTTTAACTCAAAAACAATACTTTTGAAATAATTTGTGAATATATGTAAACTTTCAAGTCTCACAATGGCTTAAACATTCCAAGCACATTTTCTTCTTACTTAAAATATTTAGAAAAGAAAATAATTTCCTTTTTGTTATGCACTTTAATATCCAAGAGCACATAAAAATAATTTTTTCTTCATGTTAGCATGTTTGAAGTATAGCAAACATTATTTTTAAAATATTAAAGTACGCTTCCAGCAGTAAGAAAGTTGCAGTCTCATGAGCATTCTCAAATTGTTCTTGTGTGAAATTCTTTCCTGACAGTGTTAACATATTTGTTTATTGTCATTATTTGAGATGCAAGAGTAACCTGAGACACAAGCTTTATAACTATTTTTGGACCTAAATTCTCATTAACATGTACATCTCATTTGCCAAAATCTCATGATGTATCTTCCTAACATTAGTGGGCTTAGCCTAACTAATAGTTACTTAATGTCTTTTTCTATGTGTTGTTTGAACCACAGAATATGAGAATATGAGACTATGAACTAAACCACAAATTTTTCCTAATATGAAGTAGATTACAGTGAGATGTACTCACAGATATGACCTCCAAGAGGCTATATACCTACTGCTGTTTTGTTATCAAATGAAGGGAAGGGAGAGGGATAGGAATAGGAAGACATTAGAATGAATCTGACTTGACTGTCCTATGTTCCTACATGAAGACAAGATCAGTGAAACCCTACATCACGTACAACCACAAGAATGGGATCTTAATTCGAATAAGTTATACTCCATGTATGTATAATATGTCAAAATACACTCTACTGTTATGTATATCTAAAAGAACAAAAATAGAAGGCAAATAATCAGATTATAAAATTTCTCAATTCTACAAAAAAGAAACACACTTGGTATTTTTAACCTAGTACTTCTTGAATCTATTTGACCATGTACTTATTTTTAATGCATGATATTTATGAAAATTGATATTAAAAATGCATCCAACAAAATCAGGTTGAGAAAGTAGCCGAGGCTCCCAATCTGCATTTTTATATCTGGTCACAGGCTTTGCAACTGCTGGTAAAGAGCATTAGAGGCACACATATGGTACTTTGTTTTTAATTCAATGCCTTAGTGATGGCCCATGATTTTCACTCTTTCAACCATGTACATCATTTAAGCCTCTCATTATCCATATAAAATCCATCTCTTCTTGAAATATCTTATGGTTTTTTCCTCCTCATTATTCATACTGATGCTTTCAAACAATCTGTTTTGTAATCTCCTAAAGACTTACCCAGGCCTTCTGTACCATTGGCAGGCAGTTCATGTGAATTATCTCACCCATCTTTTGGCTGTATTTCTTGAGTAGGTGGTTTTTCCATTTCTACTTGCGCTTTCTTTACTCACTGATTTACTTCCCTGTATATTCCTGGAAAACACACACACACACACACACACACACACATGGTTTTATATTCACCCAATTCATCTCTTTTCTCCTTTTTTCTCCAATTTTGAGGAATATACTCAGAGTAACTCTAAATGTTATCCTTGTGTATCTTCTTCAACCTGTGCATTTCCCGCAATTGTAATGATCTTTTATTAACAGTAGCACATTATAATTGCTTGAAATGAGAAAATGCAATAGATTCAAAGTTATGAAGAATTACGATGTAATGGTTCACTTGGACACTTTGCTTAAATTTCCATGGGTTTCTAAAATAATGCATATCAAATGAATAGCTGTCTCTCCTAACTACTTTTTATTCTACTTTATTGCCACCAATTAACTGATTTCTTATTACATGTAGGCTGAAATATGACTCTATAAAACTTCTCATTTCCTTCAACCTATCCACTCTAAAATTCCTAGAATCGCCATGTTATTACAACACAATGTTGTTAAAGAGTCCAAATGCTTAGTATTTTCATGGACAGATCTTAACCTATTCAAAGTTCTCCATAGTAGATATCAACTTCAACTACTACTTTCACCATCCCGCTTTACCCTATTCAACCATATATAACTTTCCTTGTATCAAAGCTGTACTTGCCAATAAGCCCCAAAGATAGACTCTTATAAAATCATCTGTGAAAAAATCATCTATGAAAACATAAGATAGTGATCAATAGATTAAAAATTCTAAAGCATCCACCATCCATATTTGTTAGCACTATAAATCTTTTTGGGATTGATTATCTCATATTTGATTACTGATTTTCTACAGGCTGTTTGGGTTCATATAGGTTATGAAGTCTTCCATAGCACCTCTTCCTTTATTCTAAAATTCCTCTCAAATTTATTGTTAGCCAGTATCTCATATTTATTTTATTTAAGCTTGACTCAGCCATGTCAAATTATAAGATTTCTCAATAGATGAGACAAGTTATATTCATTTTCTGTTTTCCAACTGTGAATATAATCTATAGTTTATTTTATTAAACCTGTAATTCACAAATTTGTGTTGATGACTTTACAATTTCAATGACTCAAGGTATTTTAAATGGTGTTTCTTAGTCCCAGTTATTTTTAATTGCTTTTATCAATTGCTTCTCCATGATATTAGAGTTTGAGACCTTATGCTAGTATTTTAAATTTCCATTTTGAGATAATTTATTATGGATTTGATAAGCTTTTTGCATTATGTTTAATTTGCTATATTTTAATAATTTTAAGAAATGAGTTTCTCTCTCAGTTAATAATAAATTTCTACTCTTTCTGATATGTAGGTTAGCTGTAATGCAACATAAATATTCAGAAAGTGTATCATGATTTAATAAATCATCTATTCAATTTTTATTATGAGGCAGCTTATTTAATGTGTTTAATGAAATATTATTGGGAAAATCTCTAAATCCCTTAGAATTAAAAATAGTTACTCTTTTTTTAACTAACTAAAGGAAAACTAGTTATTATTTTTTGCTAGTTACTGCTTAAAACACTACACTCACTCATTTAATATTTTTAAAAGATTCTCCATGTTGCCATCTGGTGGAGAAGTGTTTTTTTCTTTTTCTTTCTTCCTTCCTTTCTTTGTTTTGTTTTGTTTTGTGTTTTTTTGTTTTGTTTTATGTTTTGCAGACCCACCTTAGGATTAAATTCAAGTCCTCTCACATGCTAACCAAGCAGGCATTTTACCACTGAGCTAAACTCTCAGTCAGTATTATTGGTTTTTTATGATTTGCTGTTATACTTTTGTAAATTGACAAGTAAAAATTACATATATTGTGCACAACACTTCTTGAAATATGCAGATGTGACTAAATCAAACTAATCTGATATTAAGTGCTTCACATACTCCTTTTTTGTGATATAAACATAAAGTCTACTCTCTCACTAGTATTTAAGAATGCATCACGTAGCCGAGCGCGGTGGCTCAAGCCTGTAATTCCAGCACTTAGGGAGGCTGAGACAGGAGAATCACAAGTTCAAAGCCAGCCTCAGCAATGGCGAGGCGCTAAGCAACTCAGTGAGACCCTGTCTCTACATAAAACACAAAATAGGGCTGGAGATATGGCTCAGTGGTAGAGTACCCCTGAGTTCAATCCCCAACCAAAAAAAAAAGAACGCAACACATTGTTATTAACTACAGGTCACCATTGTATAATATAGATGGCTTAAATTTGTTCTTCCTAATTCGATGAAACTTTATACCCTTTGACCAACATTTCCTCTACCCCACTCCTTTACCCCCTACTATCCACTTAACTTCTATGAGGTTAGCTTTCATAGAATCCACATATAAGCAAGATCATAAGTTACTTGTATTACCAGTTGTAGCTTATTATATGATTTTTAATTAGAATAAATTTTAAAGTATCATCTCAAATATTTAATATTTCAAAACATAAAAATACATAAATGCCTTATAATTTATATTATACATATATGAAATTATCATTATAGTGACTAAATATTAAGATTAGCAATACATGCCCATAGATCATTGGCATCCTAAATTTTTATTCTGATAAAGTCCTTTATTAAAGTAGTAGGGTTCATACATTGCTAGCTATCCTCAGAGAACTGATTCTGAGACCCTTGTGGATACCAAAATCCACACAATACCAGGTCCCTTAAATAAATGGCATCATGGCTGTAGAAAATCTATACACATCCTCCAAAATACTTTAAGTTAGCTCTATATTAGTTATAACACCTAATAAAATGTAAATTCTAGGTAAATTGTTGGGATGATGCATTGCATATGGAATTATAACAAAGAAGTCTATACATGTTCAATACAAACATCATTTTTTAAATATTTTCAATCCACATTGAATCTGTGTATTCAGAACCTGTAGGTACAGAAATGGATGACTGAATGTATGTATTATATAAAAATTTTAAGCACTGTAGATAAACAGGATTTTTCAACTGGAAATAGAACTTCAAAGTAATATTTTCAATATCCTGTGGACAGTAAATCATGATGAATTAGTGCCATCAAGCATGCTCATGGGACATTATATTAGTTTTCCATCCCTCTAAAATACCTGACGAGATCAACTTAGAGGAGAAAAGTTTATTTTAACTCATGGTTTCAGATGCCTCAGTCCACGGACGCCTGACTCCATGACTTTGAAATACGAAGGGAGGGCATCATGGCAGAAGGGTATGGTGGAGAAAAGCTGCTCACTTCACCGCCACTAGGAAGCAGAGGCACATCGCTTGGGGACTATATATTTTGGAATTTGCTCATCTCATATTTCCTTCTGCTGTGCCCCACCTGCCTACAGTTACCACCCAGTAATCTATTCAAGTTTTTACTCTATCAAGTGAATTAATCCACTGCCCCAGTTTTACTGTTCTCATAATCTAATAATTTTGCCTCCTACTTTAACACAAGAGGTTTTGGGAGATATCTCATATCCAAGCCACAACATAAACCCATTTGCTAATCTGATGATATTAGAAAATGAGTCTGCTCTAACTCTTGGGAAACCACAGTACAATTTATTGAGGGTGGTTAGGAACTTATACTGTTTTCACAGATGAATAAATGTAATTTTCAAATAAAATATGTGAAACATTTTTTAAAATATTATTCAATCTCTTGATTGTTTATTCATTTAATCTATAGAAGGTAGGATTAATTTAGAATTCTTAAACAGCATTCTCTTATCAAAAGAATATAGTATATTATTTGTGTGTGCCATGGCTATAATAACTTTCTCCAGCAGATGGCAGCACATACGATATTATGACATTTTATAGGGAGAATCCCTAAATATTTGATTTTTCCAAATTATTGAATGCATTTAAACAAGAAATATTGACAAATTAATTCTCTTAACATGGGTACTACATCTTATGGGTTCAAAATTTTAATTTTATTAAGCCCATTAAAATAACATTTAACTCATCTCACAAATATGTAAGATATCTCTGTGACAAAAAAAATACAAAATATATAAAATCTTCACTAATACATTACAAAACCATATGTGGTTATGCACATCAAATTTAGAATAGTTTTTGTATTTATAATAAGAAGAACCTATTGCCTATTTGTGTAATACCTTCAAAGAACCTTTGTATAATGTCAGAAAATCTTGCTAAAACTCTTTTGTGATTGGTATTTTAAAAGTACAGTTCATCAATTATTGTCAATGACATAATTTATCCATTAATAAATACTACTTACCCATAATTAAATATTTTAAGAATAGTTCCACATAAATCAATTTTCATATTAAATGAAATTTGTCATGTTAAGACTCCATATCTGTATATATTTCTGAATATTTTTCATTTCAAAATAACACTCTATTTTATGTGTATATGTCCCAAACCTGAATGCCTTTTCAGAAAAGGCATTTAAATTGGTTGGACAAATGTGAAATAGTTAGATCGTTGAAACAAATGCCTTTCTTAAGACCTTTTTGGTGACACACCAATTAGCAATAAAAGCTTCATGATTAAAAAGTTTTGAAATTCCAAGATACACAGTGCTATTTAAATAAATGTAACTTATTTGTAGATTAAGACAAATCGCCTAGTTTCCCTTATTCACACTCCAGGCCATCGCGGTATCTCCCAAGTCTCTGCTGGTCTCTGGAGTCTCTTGAGACACTCATAAACCAGTCTGTTGTTATCCATTTAATCTGCTTTTCCTCTCCTTTTGTAGCTTCTGGCTTTCAGTGCTGTGGATATTACTTGAGAAAACCGCATGGTTGTCAGGGCAATACTTCCCTGCAGAGCTTGTCTTCCTTATCTAAGCTCCAGAAAGGTTCTGTATCCTGTTTGAAAATGGGCTTTCCCCCTCTGACCCACATTTCCTGACATACCAACAATCAAACTAACAAATCACTACAAACTGTGAGCTCCCACCCAAACATTGTATAACCGAGCTCTGTGAAGACAATATCTTTGCATTTTGCCTATAATTCTTCTATTTACAGAAGATCAACAGTTAAAACTCTAAAAAAAAAAAAAAAAACCTGATGATTACCTATAAATTCTCACACACAACCTGCTTATCCTTTAGTGAAATGTAATTTTTATTACCCTGGCATATTTTTCGTATCTGCTTTAGGGAATGAGTTATCTTTATCATTATTGTCCTGGAATTGAATAAAATATATTCCAGTGTAGTGAGGCATCTCTATCTTCCAAGTTGTATGTCTCTGAAATACATTCTTAGAGAAACAATCTGGATCATATTAGTTGTTAATGTCTAGATGTATATATATGAGAGACTAATGGCTTTCAATCAATTTTTCCAATGGAAAAATATTAAATTTCCCTAATTTTTGTATATTTCTGTTTGTATGTGTTGTCAAATAACAAAACGGCTTCCACAAAGAGTGATTTTTTAAAAATGTTTATTATTTTTCATGGGTTTGTTGTTTGTGCTGAGCTGGGGAATTCTGCTGCATGTGGTGTTGGCTGGGATCAGTATGCAGTTGAATTCAGCAGAAGATCCTGTTTCTGAAACATCAAGATGGTTTACTCAGTAAGTACTGGGTCTGCAGCAGGAGAGTTGATCTGCTTATATGGCAACCAAGTTTTGTGGAAAAGAAATGGAAGTTACAACAATTCTTAAAAACTACAAGCCGGGCACGGTGGTGCATACCTATAATCTCAGGACTTTGGGAGGCTGAGACTGAAGAATCATGAGTTCAAAGCCAGCCTCAGCAATGGTGAGGCACTAAGCAAATCAGTGAGACCCTGTCTCTACATAAAACATAAAATAGGGCTAAGGATCTGGCTCAGTGGTCGAGTACCCCTGAGCTCAGTCACTGGTACCAAAAAAAAAACTAGATCTGTAACTAAGTTTTGGAGTATTTCCCCTGAGTTCCAATGATTAGATAATACCTGAAAGTAGTTCAGATTCAAAGGTCAGAGGTATAGATTCTAGCTCTTAGTAGTATACAAGGATAGAAAGAATTGTCATATTTTCTGATAATCTGTCACACATGTCAAGGTATCCACTCTACAAAGTAAAGTCTTCAAATTTTATCCACACTGATGTATTTGAATTTTGTAATAGAACAATTAAATGTCAGATACAAAACAAAAATGATATTGTTTTTTTAATACAATATTGACTTTTTGACAAGTTTGCCTCAAATGTGTTAAATTAGATATATAGCCTATAATTTTCATGTGTAAAATGGTGATTATAAATACTAACATGTTCTAAAATTAAACTAAAATATGTTAGTCATATTGGAATTAAATATTTTGTTAAATTTTCAATGATAAGCTTTATTTGCATTATTCTTTCTTAAGATAAATGAAGAAAATTTAATTAGAATTAATAAAACATGTTCAACCATTATTATTTTACAATCAGAAAGTTTCACCCCAATTTTGGACTTTAAATTGATTTTTCATATCATAAATTGAATTAATTTAGTAAATTCATTTCACCAAAATTAGTTAATTCTATTTCTTCTTATTCTCTTGGTCATTTGTAAGTTGTGTGACTGTATACTGAGTGTATCATAGTGAACACAGAAACATGCAGGAATTCACTGCTGCAATAATGCAAATTTCTTTACACTTTTGATGCCTTTGTCCTGGCACCAGTCCACCAGCTGCACATACCAGCTCCCTCAAAGTCCCCTGTGGAGAGGGGCTAACACATTTGATTCATCAGAAGATGTCACTGCTGAATCAGTATTATACAACCCAGCACTCAGGGGCCTTCTGCACAGAGAAGACTGCAAGGCAGAGCTTTCTGGAGGGGCTCCAGATAGAGATGCAAGAGAAGCACCTTTGCCTTTGGATTTCCATTCAAACCCTCCAATGCACTCCTCTACCTGACCTTGAAATTCAAAGAAATCGGGGCTGAACTGTCTAGACACCCACTTCTCAGTCTTCTCATTTTATCTTTGCCTCCCAGAATTGTTTTAATTTCCAAACGTTTTTGTTCACATTGTATTTCCCATAATTATATCCTCCTTGTTTCTGATGTAGAATTTTTTTTTCTGCTCCTAGAGCTTAAAAGTCATAATGGATACCACAGGAAACTATTTAACTGACCAAAGGTTGAAAATAAAAGCAAATTGAAATTTCTTCATTAGAACTCAGGTGCAGAATACTGATTTACAATCTTAGATCATATCACATGATTATTTCAATTTAACACATTGTTAAATTGGAAATTCTTTCAAATGTTTTTAATAGAGGCATCAGAAGACCATGATAGAACAATACCTAGTGAGTGCATTGTCATACAAAACAAAATGGCAACTAATCTACTCAAGATGTCCAAAGTTTTGAATAAAAGTGTCTTGAGACTCAGGGTTATGATAAGCCTTCAAGGTACAAATAAATTTGGAGCTATTATAAAGGAAGAAATACTTTCTTTGGAACATATTAGAATTCTGTGGTATTTCCTTAATCTTCTTGGGGAGTACAGAAATATGTAATTTCTCCTCTTTTACAGTGACAAAGGCTTTAAGGATTCCATTCAGGCTTAATCTATGTCTCCTTAGTCTAAGGGAATGCATATACACAGGACCCAAACCTAGAAAAGTCACAGGTTGACTGTAAGATAGGTCTCTGAGAGCAAGGAAACAGGGCCGCAATGGAGATTCAGAATGCCTGCATTATTTCAGGTCGGAGGATGACCAAGTGTTGCTCATCAATGAGATGTTCACTAAGAAGAAAATACCAGGTCTGGAACCACCATAAGGAGTTCTTTTCCTTCAAAATCTTCCATTAAATATGAAACTGGCAGGAAGCTCTTCATAATAGCCTCTTTGAAAGAACTGTAAGTGGTATGGAATAGCCAGTGCAAGGGCACTCTCCCATATCACAGGAAATGTAGTAAAACTTTCCCACAGAGGACCACAAAACAATTCACAATTTGCTCCTCAAATTTACAGGGTAAGCTTTAAGTATCTGTCAATGCCTAAGGAAGACCAGATTACATCAGTGCCCTTGAAATCCTATCTTCCTAACTACCTCTCTTTACTGTAAGTGACCAGGACTCTCAGGAGTCAGAAAGCAGGGGAGGATGCGTGTGAATGTGTAGCAACATAGGGGAAGCTCAATGTTGAAAAAGAGAGAGAAAGTTGGTCTCTCTCCACACCAGTTAAGGCTGCCTAAATCTGAAGCAGTCCCAGCTAGATGAGAATCCTAAACTTTAAAAAGTATTCAGGGTACACAGTGACTCATTTGGAGAAGTAAGAGAGATTTCCACAAGCTGAAGAGTTCCAAGAACCACAGGGCACCTGTCAATCTTCATATGTGGCCAATTCGTCATTCAACTCTTCCCTTTTCTCTGAGGAACCAGTAGACCTGTATTAACTGTAGCTCAGGGTGGCTGCTGTATTGCACAGTTTTTCATTTCTACTTACAATCTTTGGCTGTGGTTATTAATTTCTGTATTGTGAATAAACAGAAAATAGACCTTCTAAGTGAAAATGGAAATAATGAAGCAAGAGTGAAATTAAAACTCTCAAATTAATCTGATAGGCCCATTTTTCCATTTAAAGCCTTTACCTATCAAATTATGTCAGCTTTTGTCTTCCCAGGAATTCCTCACTTTGTATTTGTTTACAAGATGAATACCTGTCTACTTCATTCCCAGGTTGACTTGGGAATAGAAAGACTTCCATTGTTATTGTCGCCCATTTTATCTCTATTTTTAAAAGTATCCCTTGAACATTTCAAGACTCGATTTGTTGTGTGTATTTTCTTTTATTTCCTCTGGGAGTGAGAGCGAAGAGGAAACTGCAATTATGTACACTTGACCCTGTTGTTCTGAGGAAACAGTGTACAAGAAAAGCACTGATTTTCAAAGCACAGCTTACAGGCTTATGCTGAACTTCTTCCCAAATGCAGACTCCTGAGGACTGAAGTTCCAGACTCTCCTATTCCCTATGCATCTTGTCTTCTCACAATAACCCTCTTTCCTCCTGCAATCAAAAACAAACACACGTGCACACACACACAATCACACCTTTCATGACTCATTTTTCTGGAAGTGTCAGAATAGATGTCACTTCTATATGAAGTCTTGATAAATTTTCAAATCCAGTTTGTTTCCCATGTTACAAACATTCAAAACTGTAATTAGACTACTGTAGTTAGTTTTTCTTATTGTTCTTTTGCATAGGATGTAATCTTATAAAGCTTGCATAATTGTTTTCTTATTATGAATAGATCCAGTACCCACTAGTTGGCAATGATTAAGTTCTCAGATAAGTTTTAAAGATTGTGGTGAATGAATTGATAGTGATGCCTACTAAGTAAGTTATGGAAAGGTCAGTGTAGTAAATATAAAAATTTATATTTAAATTTAAGTATAAATTTAAGTTTATATGTAGTTTTCAAAAACACCAAAACTTAAAATGATGCTCAAAGCAAAGGGACAGAGATCTATAGATTTTTAGGCATGAGTTTGTGTCTGTGTCCACGCGAGAGAGAGGGAAAGAGAGAGATGGATCTAATACTGAGGCAGTGAAGAGATGTCCTACACTGAATGACTGGACCTGACTGAAGCAAAACAACTCTCACTAAGTTATCAATTCTAAAATATTTCTCTAAGTTTGATTGTCACTTTTACTTGCAATAGCAACATAAATCAAAGATGATGCTAAATTAGAAATCACACAGCTTGCCAAGGGAAAATTATTTTCTAAACAGAGATTGATAGAAATATGTTGCCTTAAGGATAAAATTTACTAAAGTGAAGCAATAAGACAGAATTGCTTTGAATTGTTCAGATTTATCTGTCAGAGTTTTGGATAAAACTCCCCATTAAGTGTAGGAACAGATGGACAAGTGCTGTGTTTTCTGGCAGTCTGTTATCTATTACAGAAGCTAAATTAAGCATTTTGCATGTGTGTTGGGATGAGTACTAAGCACCTCTATTATCTTTCCATTACTGCAAATATTGCATGAGTTAGGTAGATACGCTCTTTCACAGAACAGATCAAGTGAGTTCAAATTGATCCAATCATTTTGATACTTTGCTATTGTTTTTAAAATACACTAAAGGACATGTACAAGACAGTTATCGATTTGGTTGATCAGAAGATATGCTCATAAAAATTTAAATAATTAATTTTTGTTAACCATAATAATACATTTTAGTAAACATTCAACTTCAGAGAAATATAATTACATTTTTGTACTACTTTGTACATGTTTGAAATAGTCTACAAACTAACTCAAGTTCAAGCTTAGTTTTCTACATAACAACACTTTGAAATTAAAGATGTGCAAATGAACAGAAATATCACTGAAAGTAAAACTATAAAAGGAGTTTAGTAAATTAAACAGAAAATACTAAAGATATTTAAAAAATTCTACGATTATAGTAATAACCAGAAAAAAAGAACTTAGAATACATATAAACATGAATAAATATGATTAAAATGGTTTAACAAATAATTTGTAAGTGACAGGAATGAATGGAAACATAATGCCAAATACAAGAATGTAAGAATGTTTATATTCACAAAATGAATTTATAATATCAAATTTATAACCACCATAAATATTAACTTGATAATTTTATTGAAATATATATCTATATAAGAAAAATTTAGGTGTCTAGCTAAGTTTAACAATAGTCATAGAAGGAAGTTTATTTGTAAAATAGTGAAAATATATGTGTCAGAATTTAAAATTTGGTACTGGAAAACTCAAGGTCAACTTCAAACATCTATAAATCAACTCACAAGGGCATCAGAGAACTCGAGTATCTCTCAAAAGCCACAGGCAGTGTTCAGGGATGAGTAGTGATTTAGGTTCAAGTGTCTGTCAGCCTCCCACAGCCACAGGTACACCCTCAGCTCACTTCATGCTCCATAATTATACCCAAGGATTCTCTTAAAGATTTATGACGTCTTCCAGATCACACCTGAAGAATAGTGTTTCTTTCTTATCCTATGGTCTCTTGTTATTTGCACTTATTTGAAATATACAATAACCATGTTCAAGGTTATACCATGGGCTGAGAGTGGCGATGGGGAGAACTCCATGACCCTCCTAACCTCCTTCCTCCTTCTCATGCATCTTCACAGGAAAGGTGAACCTCACTATGCACTTTTCTATCCTGGAAAGAATCTTATTTAATTATATTGTCTTTCAACTTGAGGCAAATTTGGAGACACAACATATTTTATTAGAAGGAAACTTGCAATGTTCTCTTGCTTAAAGAAAATATAAAACATTATTGCCATTGCTATTTTAAAACAAATTAGAGTCAAATGCAATGATGAAAAGGAACTGGTAGTGACTTCTAGTTTTTACAAATATCTGATGTAATGCAGTAAAATTATGTAAACCATATTTTATTTTCATTGCTGTGACCAAAAGTCCATACAGAACAACTTAAAGGAGGAAAACTTTGTTTTGGCTCATGGTTTCTGAGGTTCAGTGTGTGGTAGACCAATTCCATAGCTCTGGGCCCAAGGTGAGGCAGAACATCATGGTGGAAGACATGGTGGAGGGAAGCTTCTCAGTTCATGATAGCCAGGTAGGTACCAGAGAGAGCATTCAACTCCACTCACAAGGGGCAAAATATTCCCTACTTCCTCTGGCCACACCCTACCTGCTTATAATCATCACTCAGTACAGTAGTTCTTTCAAATTATTAGTCCATCAAGTGGAATAACTGGCCAAGTGGGATACAACTCTCTTATTCTAATCATATCACCTCTGAACTTTCCTGCATTGTCTCACACATGAGTTGTGGGGGTGCATCTCATATCTAAACCCTAACACACCACTTCTAAGTATAGTGCTAAAAAGATCTGACCAGCCTAATATGGTGGTACATGCCTGCATTCCCAGTAGCCCAGGGGTCTGAGGCAGGAGAATAACAAGTTCAAAGCCAGCCTCAGCATCTTCATGAGACACTGTCTCTAAATAAAATTTAAAAAGGACTGGGGATGTAGCTCAGTGGTTAAGTGCCCTTGGCTTCAATCCCTGGTAGCAAAATTAAATTAAATAACCAAATTAAATTTTAAAATAAAATAAAATAATCTGACCATCCACAGGTTCTCTCTTGCTCTTTCCTGCATCTATAAACAGAAAGACTTAAAAGCTCTGGAAGCTGAGTAACAAAAATGCAGAGGTAAGACTCTTAATCAAGGCTTTAGAGCAGAGTCACACAGAACCTATTCCTGGTCACGAACTGTTGTTTTATGGTATGCACAATAAAGACATTCATTTCTATTGTGTGAAGGAAAGTGAATAATAAAAATTAACTATATGTAAGAGAGAAAGGGTAGAACAAAGAAAAATGGAAGCAAACAATTAAAGTTTAAGCTTGTGCTATACAAATTACTAAATGATATTTCCATAATAATGTATTAATCTCATTGTTTAATTTTATTGAATTATAAATTACTTTATACTTTTTTCTCTAGATTTATCTGAATTAATTTAACCTTCTTCACTTTATCTCTTACTTTTGATAACAATACTTAATATTTTAATCTTAAGATTCTTTTTCTTGGTTGTCATAAGTGGCAGGGAACAAGTAGTATCTGTACTATCATAAATATAATTCTAGTAAACAACTTAGAAAAGCAGTAAAGATTTTTAATAAACATGAAAACAATATATTCCTTTGAGTATCTATGCTATGCCCTCATCTTGGAAATAAAACATTAGTAATAATATAATTATATTAACATATAATTATATAATAATATAATTATCTATTTTTTATGATAACAGTTTTGGTATATGTGGTTCTTATTTATCACTATGAAGTTGTGGTTAGACTTATCACTTTTTAAATGCAGCTATTGAAAAATTGTGTATTTAGACATAGTTTGTCCTGTTCTAGAAATCTATGAAATTGGAAGTATTTTTCCTTTAAATTTCAATTTTGTAATAGGGGGAAAGTTAGCATTTCAGTGTAAATGTTTATTATTTGTGGCAACACAGATAATACCTTATGTATTTGTTCATATATAATCACTGTTATGTGAATGATTATCTGGAATAGTTACATGATATAGACAGATTTCAGGAGATAAATTCCACATCAAAAGTATTTGTCATACATTCAGTGTTTAACAGTTATTGTCTTTATATATTTAAATAAAACAAAATAAATTGCTTTCTTAGATAAAATGTCATACACAAATCTAAAAATACACAGAGAGATTATGTGAAAGTTTGAATGGATTCATTATTTAAAATGAATACATTGTATTATCTACACATACCTAAATAATTTTCATTACCGTTTGCTAACAGCAGAGGGCAATATTAAACTACAAATTAAGATTTTTCAGTGCAAATCTTTTGCAAAATGATTTATAGCTAGTGTATTTGACTTCTAAGTTTATTTTCTTCAAAAGGTACCTTTGTTTATAAGTATTTTATAAAGATGTCTTTGTCTTGTGTAGAATGTTATTTAATCACTTCAAATAGAAATATGTGATTGGATTTAATTATGTTGAAATTATGGGGAACTGTGCTTTTCCTTTGGGTTCACATTATTTAAAAGATTGCTACTGTTTTAATTTAGACCTAGCATTATTTTACACAGCATCATTAAGCCTATCTTCTGTTAAATTGTGTTACCTCTTTTTCTGATTCCTTTCATTGCATTTCTATGTAAATACAAGGGTTGTTTCCACTCAGCTCCATTATAGAACACAGTGTTCCCCCACTGGCAGGTCCTGAAGCCAAGATTTTTACCACTTAATCCAACTGGTGGATATAGGTAAGAATGTAAAATTGTTCCTTATAGAGGTTGTATTTGAAATGAATCCATGAATACAGATAAGACTTTGACAAGCAACAGATAAGTATTTCACGTATGAGAAACAGCTTAAGGCAATTTGAGCAAAGAAGGAAATGAAAGGAACTAAAGTGTCAATTTTAGGTATATCTTCCTTTTATTTTTTAATTTTTTTGGTACTGCTGATTGAACTTAGGGCAATTAACCACTGAGCCATATCCCCAGCTCCACCTGTCTCCCTTTTTTTTTTTTTTTTTTTTTTTGAGACAAGGTCTTGCTAAAATGCTAAGATTGGGTTTGAATTTGCAATCCTTCTGCCTCAGCCTCCCATGCCACTGGGATTACAGGCATGCACCACTGAGCCCAACATATTCAATATTATTCCAGTATGAGAATGACTAGGAATCAGAATTTTAATAAACTAATGATCATGCATATTATATAGTTGAAAATTTACTTTCTAAAATTGTACACACATCTAACAAACTTGATAGCAGTGAAAAATTCAAGTGGTGTAACTATCACATTAGGGGAGAATGAAATAACTAATGCTTATAACAATATCCCCAATGTACCAAGAACAATACAGAATTTTTTATCTTAAGACATATACCAAAGACAGTAAAATTGGGAAAATGATGAGAAATATTAGCACACTTATGTTTGCTGTGGTATTGGCATAAAAACAGAAATGATGATCAATGGAATAGAAGAAAAGTAGTTGCCTCAAAGATTTCTTCAAATTATAACTGCTACTATGTACAAGGTGATTACATGGTGAGACACGTGCAGTATTCACAGTTGTCTACACGTCTGATGTTATTCTGATGTTATTAAATATAAAAAACCAAAATAATATACATCTAAGATAGTTTCATTCTAATAAATAACTATAACATGCATTTTTTAATTTGGAGAATATAACCCTTTGCAAAAAGATGCTACCAATAAAAATAATAGATTGCCAATGATTCCCATAAATACATTTTATCGTACTTTGCTTCTAATCACACTGTGATTTGGTTGTTATTTTTAAATATACTTTTAACACACTATCTTGATAATTTGGGGTCAGCAATAGAACAATCACACACATGAACTACACTCTTAAGAGTAACATGCTGGGGGTTGGGGCTGTAGCTCAGTGGCAGAGCACTTGCCTAGCACATGTGAGGCCTGGGTTCGATCCTTAGCACCACATAAAAATAAACAAATAAAATAAAGGCATGCTGTCCATTTACAACTACAAAAAAAAATTTTTTTTTTTTAAAGTAGCATGCTCTGCTATCCAATTGTTTCACTGTTGCTACAATTCTTTTTATTTCCACCAGAGGGTGATAAAAGAGTGAAAATGATTTAAATGAAGCTCGGTGCTAAGAATGGTTCTCTCAACATTTCATTAATGTTATACAAATATTCAAGATTGGGTTTTCACTGAAAATACATATTATTTTACTTTTCTCCTCCTTCAAAATTGAGAATTATTAAAAAGCGATGTCTACTTATATCAAAGATTACATTTTCTGGAAAGCATGTGTCTCTAGCTAAAGGAAGGATGAGCAGGTAAGTGGTATTTTGAATTATTCACTTCTTAAAATTGAAAAGCCATATTGCAAAATCATTTTGCTGGCAAATAAATGTTAAAATCTGTACCATTTCTAAAAATAAATGGTACCTGAATTCTAGTAGGTTGGAGCTACAGATAACAATGAGGAACCACTAGTTAGAAATGCCTCCCTGATATCCCAGATTTTCATTAGCCAGATTCATAATGTTTTTAGAGTATTTGTTTTACCACAGTTAAGTGGCCTCAGACTAAGCACTGTGTAGAGATGAAAAAAATTTAAAATCTTTCTTAGTTCAAATGAATGTTTTATAAGGACAGAATTTTGCCTTTTATTTCCTAGGAAAATCTGATATACTATGTCCAAAATTTAGATATTTCCTCTTATAGTCTGCTATTACTGTCATTTGCCTTTTTCCTCCCAAAATGTGAAAACTATCTGTCCATTAAAACAAACTGGACTTAATAGTTACTTGGTTATTAGTATGTGCTCCTTTTTATGAGAATTTTATTAGCATTAATATTTTTATATTATTTGTTATCACAATGGTTTATCTCTTATCTCAGTATATGGAAATGTGGAAATTATAGCAAATACTGCCATTGTTTTCTTTCACACAATATTATATGGGATAAACACATTTTGTAGTATTTTCTAAAGAAATTTCAATTGTTCTAAGAGACATGGGAGATTAATATAGGTCAGATAGGAAATGTAAGATAAATCTTCTATTCTTCCTAAAAGAACCCAAATGTTAAGTCATCTCAATTAAAATGTATGCTAATATTATAAACCCAGATATATATAATTATGGTCTCACTCTGAGAGATCTAAAAAACATAAGGATTGTAAAGTGTTTGGGGGCTTCTCTTCCAGGACAACATGAATGAGAATCCCAAGTTCAACATTTAAATATCAAACTCAAAGGTTACTATATTATATGAAATTTTGAAAGATAAAGACAATAAATATTCTTTTATTACTATATCCTATTAATAGTATTTAGATAAATAAGTCAAATCATATATTTCATGTGAACTTGAATATTTCCAAAAGCTCTCTTTCCTTTATTTTATTTTATTATTTTGGTAATGAGGATTGAACCCAGAGGTGCTTCTCCACTGAAGGACATCCCTAGCCCTTTCTATTTTTTTTTTTATGTTGAGACCATTTTGAAAAAGGGTCTCAAAATAAAGTCAATGACACTTTCTACATACTTACATGATTGTTTTAAAATACATATGCAACAGAAATCTTTGAGATTTCTGCTAAATTGCCTACACTGGCCCCCAACCTGCCATTATCATGCTGAGCTGCTGGGATCACAGGCATGGGCCACCCAGCTTATCCTCTCATTTTTTAATGCATTGGAGATCTTGATTAGTGTCCAGCAAGAGCCACTCCAAATGGCAAGTTGGTGAGCAACACAAAAGGAGTAAGGGGTTAACAAGCCTCAGCCCTTGCTCTTGTTCTCACTACATAGCTCAAGAAGAAACAGAAAGAAAGATGGTTGAGCATAGATGATGACCATCTATTATTATCAACTATCTTGTCCACCTCAATGGAGATGATTCCTTCCTTTTTCATTAGAAAGAAACACTTTTACATTGTTGATAGGTCTACAAATTAGTACAATCACTATGGAAATCAGTATGGAAGTTCCTAAAAGACTAGGCATGGAACCACCATATGACTTAGCTATACTAATCCGCAGTATTTATGCTGAAGAGTTAAAGTCATCATACCACAGTGATATGCATGCATACCTATGTTTATAACAGCACAATTCACTACAGCCAAACTATGGAACCAACCTAGGTGTCCATCAATAGATGAGTAGATAAAGAAAATAAGGTACACATATACAATGGAGTTTTATTTGGCCACAAAGAAAAATAAAATTATGGCATTTTCAGGAAAATGGTTGGAACCAGAAACCATCATGTTAATCAAAATAAGTCAAACTCAGAAGGTCAAGGGTCATATACTTTCTCTGTATGCAGAAGCTAAAGAGGAAAAGAAAGGTGAGGGTTGATCTCATGAAAATCAAATGGAGATCAGTAGAGGAAAGGGACCAATGGTTGGGACGTGAGGACGAAGAGGGGAAGTGCTGGGGAATATTAGCCAAATTATATTGTTATATTGTGTGCATGTATGAATATGTAACAACAAATTTCGTCATTGTGTACAACTATAATGCATCAATAAAAAATGTAGAAGAAAACTATTATATATTTCCCCTTCTACAGCTTATACGAGTAAAAACAAAAGCACAATTAGTTTCAGCTTTTGCCTTCTATACAGTTATATGAAAAAAACATTGAAAAGAAAATGTCAGTTCATAAAAATGAAGGGTCATGTAGTGGTAAAACTAAAATAAAAACACTTAGGTGAGAAGAGACGGGGTGGGTAAAGATAATGAAAGATGACACAGAAAGAGAGAACATAAATAATTTGTGAAAATTATGTTTCAAATCATTATTTTCTACTTTATTTTATTATGTAGAAAATAATTTAAAATTTTTTTTCCCAAAATGTGTTTAAGAAGTGAACACAAGACCAAAACTTAAAATAATATAATATCTAAAACATTTGCAAAACTCACCATTATTTTTCTGAAAATAAGTCTTGCCATTCACCTTCAGAAAGTGGAGAAGAGATGTACCTGTGCACTGAGCAGAGCCATAGTCTGTCTTCCCAGGGTTAACTCTACTATCATGATAGCTGAAGCTTTCTGAACACATACCCACTGGGGTGAAACTAAGAATGTTCTATCTGGCTTTAGATTCCCTTCTCCATCAGCTTGTTGCATACATGTGGGAAAAGTATATCGTATTTTCTTATTGTCTAAAAGAATGAAGATGAAGCATTTTAATCCATTTCAGCTATAAACGGCTATGATTCTTTATTTTCATTAATATTATCACGAACCTGTGAGCCTGTGTGACTGTTGAACTGTTCCCTGGGTGGAGTGATGAGTTGGATTAGAAATATAAGAAATAAGAGAAAAAATGACGAACAAGCAGAAATAGATGGAGCAGGACTCAGTGGGTAAATCAGCCCTGATGGGGTCTGATTCATCTAACAAAACATGAGGCTCCATGCGTTTATTTTATAGGTTTTAAGCATCAAAGGGATTCACTGTGAAAAGGCTTCTTTGAGATAGGTAAACAGGAGGAAGTTTGTGAACAAGTCAGCTTAGTTGGAGTTTATCAGTTTATACCCATCTCTTCTACCTCTAGGCAGCTGGGATTTAAATTCAAGGCTTTTAAACTAGTAAATTCCATAACAAGCATGGAATTATCCCTGTCAACAGAAGTCACCTGCAAATGGGACATTTCCCTTGGCACTTTCATACCGAAGGATTCCCAGAGCAGTTCTCAACTGTCCAGAGCTACATAGTTCAAAGCAATGATTTATTCACTCGCCCCAACAAATATATTTTCTTCTTCTTTAACTTTAAAAATAACCTGTTAGTCTAAGTGAAAGATTGTGACCAAAAACAGAACAAAACCAAAAATAACCCTTACAGTTAAAATGTAGTTATTTCCAATTGTTTTTCAAAGTCATTAATGTACTTATAGTTTTACTTTATACAAGTGTAGTATTGATTAATTTTTCTAGTGTTGAAAACTGCTTTGAAACCAAGTTCTCTCAAACAATTACAGATATCTATCCACTTTAGCTTTTTAGGTTTATTTTCTTAATATTGTCAAAACAATATTATGACAATCACCTCTTAAATTTATGAAAGGCAGGTACCACACTCAAAAAGCTTTGAAAGAATTACCTAAATGATAGCGAATATCAGAACACTGTCTAATGCAGAAATGTTCCCAAAGCAAAGGTATCATGTACACTGGAGTCCCTCAATAAAGTTGCCTTTTTCTCCAGCTGATGTAGACTTCAGGAATGGAATTTTGATTGACTTAAAAATATTTTTTAATGGAAATGAGGACAGGATCTGAACCCCATATGCTTAAATTAATCTTTTACCATTTTAGTAATTTGTGCACATAAACTAGTTTTTAAAATTTTTTCACTAGAGCTACCCAGTCTGATGAGTCACATTGTATATGAATATAGCATCACAATATGTTATAGATTATTTAAAAACTGTCAGTATAATAGGAAAAAATGCCAAATAAATACAATATTTTCCTTGCTGGTAGGAGAACTGAGGATTTCTTGGTTAAACACTGAATTGACTACTAAAAGTATTTCATAAAAGTTGAGATTAAAGTGGTCACAGTATAATGATAGTAATTCTTCAGTGAGGGAGAACCTCCCTAGTCCAGGTCCTCAGGCCTGTGCCTTGAGTTCAATAAGAGTGGCATCCCTTAGCACCCTAACATTTGATTAGTTCCTTTAAAAAACAGAGATATTTTAACTAAATTCAACTTTAAAACAGTTTTATTCCAATTAACTAGTATGTATTTGTTTAATTGCTTTAAGTAAGAAAAAATTTCCAGTTAATTTTGAAGCTAATTTTTCCTGTTTACTCTGCTTCTAACAATTCATGTTTGCAAAAGGAGCAAGAGAGTGAGAAGGGAAAAAAGTTTGAAAAAATATGAAGTTACTCTCTTTCTAAAACATATAAGCTTTCAAACAATTGTTTATATGATTAAGTGCATTTGTTTAAAAGAAATTGTTTAAAATGAAAAGTAATGCATTCATTAGGCATTTGGAGATTTTGTTTTATTGCTTTTTAAAAAAGAGCTATTAGCACATTAAGATAAATAGACAATAGAGCATTTACAGATTAACTGATGAACTAATATGAAGACAAATTTAATTTGGATTGTTCCATTCAATAATGTTCAAATTGTTGTTGATGAGTGAAATCTGTGAAGAAAATCTTGATGTGATCGACATAATCATCAGTTAATTTCAATGAAGTGTGTTGGCAAATAAACTTATTCAAACTTGTCTTTAATAAGGAGAATAGGCACAGCACTGTAGTTTAAAACTATTTCTAAGGTAAAGTTGACTATACTAATATGGTTCATATTTATATTCAACATCAATTAACATTGCAGATGAAATATGAGCAGCATTCTGTGTGATATAAAAAAAGTGAGATACAAAAAAAACCTTTTTTTCTTTTTCAAGTTCATCTAATAGTTCTATTGATGTATACTTGACATGCAATATAGTGCACACTTTTATAGCATACAATCTGATGTATGTTGGCACTTATATAAAATTAGAAACTATTACCAAATAAAGCCCATTACCTAAATGCTTTCCTCTGGCCCTCTGGTTCCTTCTTACAGACTATATGCACTCTCTGCTCTGTCCCCATACTACCAGCAACTATTGATCTGCACCTTTCACTATAGATTAGTTTTCAGTTTGTAAAATTGTATATAGATTGAATCAGATAGTTTATTACTTTTTTGCATGACCTTTTTTGCTCTGCATGATTATTAAGAAAACATCAATTTTGTATGACTCAATTATTTACATATTTCTATTACTGAATATGATGTGTTTGTATGGATATACTAGAATGTGTTCATGTACTCCTTCATTGAGAAACATTTGGGTTTTTTCCATATTTGTTACAAATAACCTTTTACAATCAAGTTTTAGTGTGATCATATGCTTTCATTTCTCTTGGGTACATATCAAGAAGTGAAATATAGTAAGTGTATTATTTTTTTATTTTTCATTTTTTCAATAGATCAGTGATGCTTTTATTAAGCAGCGAGGGGCACATTTTCAAGAGGAAAATGGTGACTGGCTACAAAGGTCTGAGTTTTATAGGTTTAGCCCAGCCACATCATGGAAGGAGTTTATCAGATCATTTTGGTGGGCTTACTTTTGGCAGACAGGGGAGTTTTGGCAGATAAGGGAAATTGTCGAAGGCCAGAGTCTTCAGTTTCCTTTTCCCCTGAGGGGTTGTAAGTTTCCACCTCCTTCATCAGGTATTTGTGGTGAAGATGGTTGTCTTATTCTGTCTTCTGCTGCTGTAACAGAAACCGTAAGACTGAGTATCCATACTGAAATGTATTGATTCAGTTCTGGAGGATGAGAAGTCCAACATCAAAGTACCACACGTGGAAAGAGCCTTCTTGCTGTGTCACCCCATTGGTGGAAGGAAAGAAGGCAAGAGAGAGCGCAAGGGGGTAGAACTCACCTTGTTCTAGCTTCATTAATGCCCCATAAGGGCAGAGCCCCAGTGTCCTGATCTCCTCTGAAAGGGCCCACCTCTTGATACTGTTACAATGGCAACTAATTGTAAATATGAGGGTTTTTTAAAATTTTTATTTATTCATTTATTCTAATTAGGTATATATGACAGCAGAATGGATTTTGATTCATTATACACAAATTGAGCACAACTTTTCATTTCTCTGGTTGTACACGATGTAGTGTCACACCATATGTGCTATTATACATGTACCTAGGGCAATGATGTCCATCTCATTCTACCATCTCTCCTGCACCCATCCCCTGCCCCTTCTCTCCCCTCCTTTGCCCAATCAAATTTCCTTCATTCTTCCCATGCTCCCCTCCCCCAATTATCGATCAGCATCCACTTATCAGAGAGAACATTCAACCTTTGGTCTTTTGGAATTGTCTTACTTCACTTAGCATGATATTCTCCAACTCCATCCCTTTACCTGCAAATGCCATAATTTTATTCTCTTTTAATGCTGAGTAATATTCTATTATGATATATACCACAGTTTCTTTATCCATTCGTCTATTGAAGGCATCTAGGTTGGTTGCATAGTTTCGCTATTGTGAATTGAGCTGCTATAAACATTGATGTGGCCGCTTCACTGTAGTATGCTGATTTTAAGTCCTTTGGGTATAGACCAAGGAGTAGGATAGCTGGGTCAAATGCTAGTTCCATTCCAAGTTTTCTAAAGAGTCTTAAGCATATTTTTAATGTTTGTAAAACTGCTAGAATATTTTCAGAAGTGGTTTTATCATGTTTTATTTCTTTCTGTGGTATAGCAGAGGTTTAATAGCTCCATATCCTTGCCAACACTTGATATAACCAATCTTTTTAATTATTGTGTTATGTGTACAGTGCTTTTTAAACATACCTGGGATTTTTGGTGATTTTTGCTTTTTGGAGGGATGTTATTTATTTTTCCCTATGCTGAGGTCAATAGATCAGGAGATGATTACTACAAAAAAAGAAGTTCGTTATGCACAGTTTCCAAGAGGATGGAACATTCCATGTGATTCAAGGCCACACAGAGAATCCCAAGATTTGGTCAGGAAACAGGAGTGAGGCAAAAGCCTTAATTTGGGGTGTGTGTGTGTGTGTGTGTGTGTGTGTAAAGGGATGTATGAGATAGGTATAGGAAGATGAGTAGGTTTGGGATTGGATGGTTCCAATAATTTGGGGCGTTCTGTTTTGGCCTGACTTTCTCCAGCCAGCAGCTTTTCTCTGCAGAGAGTCCACATTACTGGCATCTCATAACTCCTGGGGTCTCCATTCCAGCTTTGGTTTCACTTGTACAGCTTCCTGCATCTCCCACTCAAGGGCAGATCAGAGACTCTGACCCTGCTACACCAGCTTCCCTAGGTTTTGTCCTAGCCTCCCCTTAGGACCAACAAGAAAAAGCCAAAAATACCTCCTTAACCAACTGCAAAGGAGGCCTCTTTTCTCACCCTCCCCAGGTGAGAAAAGCCTCTGATGGACATACTGGAAGCCTTCTTTCTTCTCATCCCCTTGCCTGCCTTTGAGTCTCTGCTAAATGTAAGTGATGATGACTGACTCCTTGCTAGAGCAAGCTTTGAGTGAATGGATCTAGTCTGCTTTGATTCTGCTGGTGGTCTTTGGGAACTCAAGGCATCCTGCTCTGTCCTTATAGAACTCACAATTGGGAAACAGACATGTCACCAATTAGAACACCCAGGTATATGTGGGTTGTAATGAGGGAATGCTAGGGGCTAGAATGGACCAGAGCCAAAACATGTTATTGTGATAATATGTGACAAATGTCTTCCTTCTCCATGAGAGGACAGGACTTAAGCTGTCTAGGTCCCAGCAGTCTCTTCTGGGTGACTGTTTGAGAAAGAATGACTGGGTTTCAATGGCAGCCCTAAGCTCTGTGCTGAGAGGCAAGAAATCAGTTTGTCCTGAATTTACCAGGCTAGGTTGTATGTACCTACAATATTGTAGGCACATAATAGTTGCTCAAATGGCACTTGAAGAAAAGATCTCATGATGCAGGTATCGTTATCATTCCCAGTTTACAGCAGTAGGTTGCTGGAACATACCCATGGATTAATTCCTAAGAGGTTTGCTCATTTAAAGTGAGTTTTGGAGGCATCAACCAACTCCTAGTGTTATTTGCAGCTGCAGCCTGCATAACAGGGTGGAGGTGAGTAGCTGGGTGGATGGAGGTGGCAGTCAACAAGTCACAAGCAGCAAAGAACTTAGGGAATGAATGGACTCAAAAACACCTATTGCATTTAGCAACAGGAAAATCACTGGAGACCTTGACAGTAACACAGTGATCCACCCATTTAGATACACCAAATCACTAAATCTTAGAAGCAAAATTTTTGTTTAAGATAAAAAATTTTGATCTTAAACACCCTGCTCTAGCACCCTGCTCTAGCCTGAACAGTTCCCAAATCTCTTTGCATCTTTTGAAGAACATTAAGGCAGATTCAATTCATGAACCCATATCTAGACCCTGGAAAAGAACCACTTTCACATTCTCAGCCACTTGGGACCCATTTGTTCTGTTCCCACTCCATCTCTAATCCCCTGTCCCCGACCACTGTGTCTCTCCATTGCCTTCTTTCCCTCCCTCTGACCTCACCACTTCTCTAATCCTATCCTAAGGAAGATGCTCCTCAGGCTGGAGTGCAGGGAGGAGGGGACCTGGGTGAGCAGAAATAATTCTTTGGGGGAGAACAAGGTGTGAGAAAGGGAGTGTCGCAAACTTTGTCTCTTGCATGACCCAAAGTTTTATGAACAGCATTATTAGTCCACCTCCTTGTGGTCATGGAGTTTGAGAGAGAGGGCATCACCAAGATGAGTCCCACACATTTCCCAAAATTCAGCCCAGCTTCTCCTTCTTCCCAGGGTCTGATGGAATGAGTGTCCCCTGTTGTTTTTCCTGTGAAAGTTTCATCCCTGCTCAATGGTCTAGCTCTCACTAATCTGTGAATTCTGCCCTACTTGCTGTTTCAGATAATTCATGCTTCAATGTGATATGCCACTTGTGTCTGAGTAAAGGTCACTGGACATACAGTGCTAAAGCCTGAATTGTTCAAACCTGTGTAAGACAGATCCAAGGTCATCTTCAGAGTGATCGTCATCCTTTCTTACCTTCCTGGGTGACAGTGACATAAGAGGAATTACAGCTCAGTACAGGTGACCGGGCTCAGGAGCAATGCCTCACCTGGGAACATCACCCAGGTGCTGAGCTGAGGTTCTGTTCTATTTGACTTCAAGGTTCATTCTCTTGTGCTGTTCTCTACTAAAAAAAAAAAAAAAAAAAAAAAGATACTGCTCCTCCACCAACCACTATGAGCAATCTTGGTTGTTTCAGAAGAATAAAAAAAATAGTATAAGTATGGGAGTCTATACATGTATATCATTAAATACGATGATTGGAAGTAAAATACATTTTCTCAACTGCTGCTATTGGCATCTTTCCAAATGCGACCTGGTGCTTGAAGATGAATGTTATGATAAACTTCTCAGGATTCAGGATAGAGGTCAGGCTCCAAGGCCTGTCAGCCACTGCCTGTGACAGAAACAGGTTAGAGAGCTGAGAGGAGCAAAGGAGAGGTTATGGCTTGGATCTGGAATGTCCCTTAAAAGCTTATGTTCTGAAGATTTGGTCCCCACTACTGAAATGCCCAGAGGTGCAGCTTTGGGGAAGTTATTGGATCGTGAGGGCTTTAACCTCATCAGTGGATCAATCCATTTGATGGATTAATAATTTTAATGGACTGGGAGGAAGTACCAGCCATAGGCAGGTGGGGCATGGTTTGAGAAAGTAGATTACTGGGGTTGTGACTCTGGGAACTATGTCTTGTTCATAGCCCCTTCCTGTCTCTCTCTTTCTGTTTTCCAGCTGCCGTGAGATGAGCAGCTGTCCTCTTCTTCATCAAGCCCTTTTCCTTCTTCTTCCTCATGCCCTCTGCCATGATGCTCTACCTCACCTCAGGCCCAGAGCAATGGAGCCAGCTGACCGTGGACAGAAACTTCTGAAACTATAAGCCAAAATAAATCATTCCTCCTTTAAGTTGCTTTTCTCAGATGTTTGTTACAGCAATGAAAAGCTAACTAATACAGATGTATACTTCTGAAAGAGGCATAAAATTTGACTTTCACTTAGGAAGGCACAGAATGCTCCTTTGCTGGGACAAGGGTGGACAAAGATGAGGTTCAGAGAAGAGGCATGCCTATGGGGGACTGGGGAGTAAAGGGACATTTGTACCATAGACTCTTCCCCTAACTAGACAACAGTGCCGCCTAATCCACAGAGCATATGTTCCAGGACTCCCAATGGCTGCCTAAAACCTGAGATAGTATTGAACACTATATATATTATATTTTTCCTATACATACGTGTCCATGATAAAGTTTAATTTATAAATTAAGTTCATTAAGTGATTCACAATAATAAAATTGAACAATTATAACAATACCTTATAATAAAAGTTATTTTAAATTTATTAATTATTTCTAGAATTTTTCACTTAGTATTTTCAGATTGCAGTTGATGGTAGGTAACTGAAACGGCAAAAAGTGAAACTTCAGATAAAGAAGGACTGCTATATAAAGGCTGGGTAGACTACTGTGAGCTACAATATATTTGAAAGGAAATTTGATGATAGGACCAAGATTAATGACCTATTTGCAAGGGAATAGCTGATATATAAGTTAACTTGATGCTTTAAAATGCCTCAATCACCAACTATCTATTAGGGACAGTGTGTCCAGTGGTTCATGAATGAGCATTGGCATCTAGATCTGAGGTCTAGTCTCAGTTCTGCTATCTTTAGTTTACATTCAACAAATGTTTACTGAACACAAACCATTTGCAGACATAGTGCTAGCTAGGCATTTGTGTGTACAACATACTAACTGGACACTTTGGCAAGTTAAGTAATTTCTTTAACTGTCCTCTTTATAAAGTGCAGATAACAAATCAAAAGGTTGCAATTCAGATTAGGTGAGATAATGCATTTAAAGCATTTTCATTTTATTTGACTGGGAAGTCTTTATTTTTTAAATTGGTGCATTGTAGTTTACATAATCGTGGGATTGACTGTGATATATTCATACATGCACTACTCGCAATTTGGTCTGTTTTATTCCTTTGTACCCCCATTTAGTATGATCGATCCTTCTTAACAATAGTCTATTCATATTGGGGAAAATACTCCCTTTAAAGTTCTTTATAACTTTAAGATAATAATTAGGTCACTAACTGGCCTCCTTTTCTTTAGGATAAACAAACCTGATTCCTTTCATCTGATTCCTTTAATCTTTATTAATGCTTTAATCACCTTTTTAATTTGGTTAATTCCCAATTGTGACTATTTTTCTGATATTAGTGCTTTTCCTATTGCTATAATTGAATACCACAGGCTAATTTACAAAGAACAAAGGTTTATTTGGCTCACAGTTATTAAGACTGAGAAGTTCAAGATCAATGGATCATTTCTGGTGAGATCTTTCTTATCCGTGGGGACTTTCTACAGAGTCCTGAAGGGGCACATCACATGACAACAGAGAACATCTTAGCTCAGGCCTTTCTTCTATTTCTTATAAAGTTATATCTTTGCTGGATTAGGGTCCCATCCTAATAGTCTCATTTAACCTTAATTACCACCCTAAGGTCCTACCTCCAAATACCATAGTCTGATGAAGTTTCCACCTTCCTAGTACCTCTTAACAGGAATTAAATTTCAGCTTGACTTTTGGTGGGGATTCAAATCACAACATATAAGGTACTCAAATGGATACAAGGTATTAGTAGAAATTTGACCAGTGCAGAAGTCCATAGTTCTCAGTCCTCCTTCCAAGTTTGCTTGAAGCCTTCCTTTCTCAAGAATTTCTCCTCTCCCTATGTCTTTGGGGTGAGACTGAGCCACCAGTAGCTACCAGTGGGTATGACAAGGAAATTAAGATACTTAACAGAGTCATCATGATCATTCTGCCTTCCCTTGTCTATGAAAATGTATCCAGAATGGAATCCAAAGTCTACCGAAGATATTTCCTTGCATGCTGGTGGGATTACAGGGAGTTATCTGGAAGGCAATTTGGAATTTTAATGCAATACTTCTAGAACTTCTTAGGGAAAAAATCAGAAGTGTGAGAAAATGTGTAATTGGGAATATGCTTTGGAGCATGTTTTCAATAATAAAATTGGAAATGACCTGGATAAAATGGGAATTGGCTAAATAAGCAATAATTATTTCATTCAACATAATTCTAAATCATAAAAAAATTATGTATCAAAGACTGTCTTATGCTTACAGAAATATGTTCATTTTTTAAAAATCATGTTACAAAGCAGAATGCTAGTAAAGCACTTAGCACTTTTCCTGATTCTGTAATTTTGAGCTGTCACCATTTTTAAAAGCATGATCTTAGGTCTTAGGAATGCATTTATAAATAATAGAAGAAAAGAATATTGCACAACTACAAGTGATTACTTAGAAGAACCATGGATTTATAGGTCCTTTTTTGTGTGTTTTTGTGAATTATCTTACTTATCTGCAACAAACAAGAATGTTTTAGTGTTTCAAAAGAAATTGCTGATCTCTGCTAACTTGCCATATGTCTATTACTTTGGAATGATCTCAGACAAAGCCCTAAGGCTTTGAAGTAGGAGACACACAAACCTACTCCATGTTCCTGCACTATGATTTTAGATATTCCCCATTATGTCTCTAGGTTTTGTTTAACCCTTGGGGAACAATTTCTGACTTTTTGAGGTTTGGGGAAACTTGCTTATCCTGACACTTAGGAAACTTTTCATTCACAGTAATCTAAATAGCTCCACTTTTTGAGCCTCCTTGAGTTGCTGCTGTAACTCCATGATCTCATCAGCAGCATCTCATGGATGAGGAGATTCCGGCCAAGAGAAATGAAATGACTTGCCCATGGTAACGCAGGAAGAAAGCGAGAGCTCAGGTTTGGGCAGGTATATCCAACTTCAGGCACCAACTGACTACCTCAGCCTAGGACAACTGGCCCAAGAGATATAACTTGCAGTCAGCTCAAGGATGCTATTTCTATTCACAATGGACTAAAAAGAGAAGTGAGAGCTGGGCTAGGCTGGGCTGAGCTGGGTAGATTAGGCTATGGTCCAATTTCAAGAAGGGGACCTGAGAAGGTGAGGCACCAAGCAAATCTGGTGACTTTGTCTGACCCAGACTTCGGTGTCCCCATGCAGGAAGGAGGATGGCCCTGTGGGGAATTTTCACATTATGGGGAAAGATCTGCACTGTCAATCTGTGATGAAGAAACATCCTTGTGTAAAGCAACTCAATTGTGCGGAGTGGGCAGCTGTGAGGACTGAGTTGGTTGTCTAGAAGTGGTGTGGTATATATGTCTGCACTCTTTCCAAGGGATCAGTGAATTGCTACCAAACTCAGGGGACTGACATTGGAGAATCCTCCTCAGTAAAGCTGATCCATGGCCCCCAAAACTCATTCTGGGAGGCTGTCCAGTTCACCATTCTCTAAATTGAACCAGAATCCTGAATTAAACTGAACAACAGCAACAACAACAACAACCCACAAAGGAATCTTTTTGCACCAGATGTGGACAGCATACTCTTAGGAACAGATTCTGTTTTGGAGAAAAGCCTTACTTATCTATTTACCTGTACCTGGGAGATAGAGCATTCAGGCTTCCCATCCTGTGCTTGACCATAGAAACATTCCTTTTGTATACACTTTTACAACAATGCTGATCATTCTATCCTAAGCCTCTGTGAAATGTTTCAAAACAAACGTCAATAGATCCCTCTGCTATTTATTTTTTCCTTGACCCATTTGGTGGAAGACAGTTGATGCCTTCTCTGGGGTGAGGTGGGAAGGCCCTTGGTAGCTCTTCAGCAGCTCTATCAGGTACCTTCTGGAGTCCCCCTTACCTGTGGCTTCACCTTCTGTAAATTCAGTCTCCTCATCTGATTCTGACCCATGTTACAGTCCAGGCCTGCTTTGCTTCCTGTGACTCCTGGCCTTAGAGAAAGTGACCGGACCACAGCAAGAGCTCAGGTGCAAAATCACTCAAGCATAGATCCCAGATGGGCAGCAAATTCCTACCTGCAGAAGAGGTGTGCTTCCTGGTTTTGCTCTTTCTTGCCACCAGACAGTGTACCATGCTCCTGCTGAAATCCAATGTGTCTACTGCAGGTTGCTGTGGTAACCTCCACCCAGAGCCCACAGGCTGGCTTGCAGGAGTCAAATTTCAGTGGCTCTCCCCAGCCCAGAAGGAAAGAGTGTAATATAAACCTGCTATGGAAATATTCTTTTAACAAGATAAATCACCAAAGGAAAATCTGAATTCATTTTGGGGGTACTCAGAAATATTTATTTGCTACTTCATTTAGGGCTTGAACCATATAATTTTCACACTCTTACACATTCTAAAATTGGTGTATGCAATCTAATCAGGATCTTGTAATAATGTAACAAAAGCAAATTTTGTTATCACTATCACTTTTCTGAAACCTAACTTGTAGATTCATCCTCTGTATTCTATAGATAGGAAATCTGTTTCTAAACAGTGTATTTAGATAAATTGAAAGCAATCAACAGCAGTATATTTGAACATTATGAAATTGACGATATTTTTACAAAGCAAAACTTGTCACAAATACTGCTTATTAAATGACATGAACCTCATAGAAACTGTTTTTAACTAAATTATTGCAACATGAACTAGAAAACCTATCCAACAACAGAGTTATAGCACAGTACAAATATGATATTTGACAATGAATTACTTGTGCCATTTTAAAAATAAAAGTAAAGTGCAATTCACCATCATGTGACTCTCATGAAGCTATTTTTCAACCCAGAATTGACACCCTAAGGACACTGAGGAAAGAATTAAATGTATTTCCTATGTTCAATATTTTAAAGATTAGGTTTCAAAATGTCACAATGATTTTAAAAGTCAGTCAAAAATTAATTACAGAATTTTCACATTATCAGTCAAGAGTTAACATTGCCATGAACAAGTGGCCTCTTGAAGCTCACACACACAGTCACACCATGAAATTAATGCTGTTTGCTTTCATTAGAAGTGTCAGGGCTCATACTGTGTACATGTCTTATATTGAAGTCACCTACTGAGATTAAAGCAAATTAAATACCCTGGGAAGTGATTTCTGAAATATTATACAGAAGGAAGACTTCTGTATAATAATGTCATTTAGCATGCATTTTCCTCCTTCTACCACTCAAAACTCAATAGGACAGATGGAGAATTTAGGGCATGCATAATTTCAAGGAGAAAAGTGTTTTATTAGAATCAAGGAAGGTATTCCTCATTGCAGGTGTTCTGGAGAGTGAATGGAAGGTGGGTGTTTTTGTGATAACTGTCACTCTTTCCCTGCCTTGAGTGTTCAGGCAGGGAAAGGTAGGAACTTGACTGTTCTCACTTTTATTTAGGTCCTTCCTGTCTGATACCAGCTCAGCCACCAGTCCTGGAACACAGATGCTTTGTGACTAAAGGCACTGCTTTTGATTTTGTAGCCTCCCACACATCCTCTTGCCCTGACCCACAGGTGGTCGCCTGTCACCTGCTCTGAATCCATGGCCACTGCTCTCTCCTGGAAGTAGTAGGAAAAGCAAGGCTGCCTTCCATACCTGGTCAAGGTGACAGAAAGTTTAATCCATGGAATAATTTGGATACAGCCATCATGTGGTCTATTTGTGGTAAACATTGCTAGAAGCCTGTTGAAAATTTAGGAAAGAAAGATTGATAAAAGGCTCAGATGAAAACAGTCCTTCAGAAATTGGTTGATATGGGGAAGACCCTTTAGTATGTATGGAGAGCCAGTGAATGCTCTGTGCCACTCTGAGGAGTGTCCCCATCATTCACAGGACAATGACCAATAGAAGCAGATATTAATTTTCTCTGTTGCAAGAGTCAATTTCAATGCTCAATAGTCACACAAGCAAAGAATTGCTGTACAGAAAAATTCTATTCCAGAAAGTTCCACCAGACAGCCCTTCTCTGGCATTTTATTCAGGTAATCACAAGAGGAAGGAATAAACCTGATAGAGCTTTTCAAATATGTTATTTTTCTACACTAAATATTTGCTAACTACATAATTGTAGATTACATTAAAAATTGATTAAATTATGTGATGCAAAATATGTACATTGACATTGACGTTAAAAATAACTCACCAACTATTAAATTGTCTACTTCTAAAGATACAACACATAAAACATAAATGTTTTAAAAAACTGAGTGTGTGTTGTTAAACTCTGCAGTTTGGCACCATATTATTTTATTTAATATATCTTGCAGGAAAAAAGCAACCTTGATTTTATATGTCTTTAGTGGTTTTCCATTGTCAAGACCTAAATGAAAGTGTGTAAATTATGTCTGTACTAACAGTGTATACACACACACACACACACACACACACATTGCTGAGTCACACTTTGGCTAGTTGTTGCTTGCAATACAGGTTATTATTCGTGGATCTCAAGGTCTCTGAGTAGCTGAAATGGTTGTCCAAATTCATTATGAAATGTATCTTTTTGTCAAATACAAACCATCTTCTAAAATGTTTGCCATCTTGGCATACAGGAAAATAGCTAATCCATGGTTTCTCTTGCTCAAAGAACCAACAAAGCAATAGCACTACTTTAAAAGAGAAGCTCTGTTTTTGTTAATTTGCTTCTTTGGAGGTTTCTTCAGGTCACCTGAAATTCTATAATTTCAAATGTCTTCCATGCTTCCTTTGAAAAAAGCACTGCTTGAGACTCTTAAAAATATTGGATAAGAGTACCAGGACCCCACCAGCTCAGCAGAAGGATAGTGGTGGCAGAGAACGGAGTGGAAGCATCCCCTGTTCAAAGGCTCACTGCAGTTCACCTAGGTCGTGCATAGGTGCTCAGGCAGAAGCAAGGAACTCAGCTCAATGTATGAGGCAAGAAAATCTTCTATTGAGAGGTGTTACAAAGAAACCTTGAGCAACTGCTGCTGCTACCATGTAGCAGAGCCTGTGGGGGACACAGAGATTAATCCTCAAAGACAAATGGCCGGCAATAGTGTCCAGGGTCACAGGTGGTGAGTGTGGGGTTGGACAGTCCTACCACGTATGAATGAAAGATATCAGGCACTAACTTAGTCTCTCAATCCTTAATTTCTCATCTATAAAAATAAAGATAATAAAAATGCCTAGAGATCACGGGGTTATTATAAAGATTGAAAGTGATCTTCATGTAAAGTACTTGGTACATGTCTGGAATAGCAACCACCAATGCATCTTAATATTTGCTGTGACTTTTAAGGATAGTAAATCTTTAGCATTTCCACAAGCTCACCACCCTGCCTTGCAGGGCATTCCCCTGCCCCTTCTCAAAAGGGTCAGAAAAACACACTTCTGATATCTGGCTCCAGCTTCACATCTTCTGGCAGGATGAAAGTGCATTGTGGACCTCTGCATAGTTTTTTTTAAAGCTTACCAAGCTGGTGTGACAAAGACTCACAATGGCTAACATGTCAAGTGTTGGGCATGCAAGCATCATACAACCTGAATTGAACATGTAGTGATTTCTGAAATGCAAAGCCAATTATGAAGCCAACAGATTGTTGGAGAATTTTGGTCCAGACACTATGAAAGTGTGGTAAGCTCCTGGGTGTGCAGAGACAGGATTAGGAAACAGAAGGAGATGGGCCATGGAACTGCTAGATCTGCATGCCTGCATGTCTTCAATACTAGAATCAGTGCTGTCAAATGCCACCTTTGTGGATGTGAAGAATGAATAAGTCAATACTTGTAAAGCCTTGAGAATGGCTCCCAAGTGTAGAAAATGGTAGTCTTGATAGCAATAATTATTTCAAGGGTAACCATCATGTCTAGTAGCCAGTTGTAACAAGAAACCATTCAAATCCAGAGGACACACACTAGACAAGTCTTTTCACATTTCCAGCTCCTCCTTGTCAATGAAAATTTGCTCCAGAATAAAGTTATGGATGATTTACTATTCCAGGTACATGTTCTGGGCCTCCAGCTAATGACGTTGTGAGGCTATAGTCTTCCCTGGCCCAAGCTTCCTTGTCACTGAAGTGAGACATTTGCAAAGTACTGTCCAGCTTGAGAAGGTAGACTCTATCTAAGACTCCAAGATGTCTAATGGACTTATTTAAATGGAAAAATTCTGTGCTAGGCTTTATGTTTGAAAACCTGCACATAAAATAGTGGAATTTTTACAACAAAGAAATATTCTTATTCTTATTCATGCAAATCCATGTCTACACAGATACAAACTTTTGGTCTCTGGGTTTTTGTTTTGTTTTTTCCCTAAATTCACACTGTTGGTGGATTTCAAGAAACATGTATAAAGTTTTTTAAATCTTACATTATTAAAGTTTACAAAGTACCTAAATGTGAGGTTTTAGTGATCACACTGGGATTCATTTAAAGGCAGTTGAAAACTACCTTTTTTGTATGTGAAAATTGGTCCAAGTTAAATGTCATTTGAAAAAAATCTATGAATAGTCATCCCTATTCTGAATAAGCTCAAGTCATTTCCAGGTCAGTCCTTTGAATCTCACCATGGTTGGCCCTCCTGGGAAATTTTTTGGCCTTCTTTGACCTCATCTAAGTTCACCCTACTCCTCCAGACCCATTAACATCTCACTGTATCCACAGAGCCTGCCTGCTCTCCAGAACCCATCCTCAGGTCTCTGAGTGATTGCAGTGTGTCTGGGCAATCCCTTAGGCCCTGAACCACTGCCTTTGGAGAGTCATGTTAACCTCTTAAGAAGTTACAGGCCACTTTTGACTAACTTCACTGGGAATTTCCTAGTCAGCACTACTTGTTTCTAATGTTCACAGTGACTTATACCAAGGATGTGTGGTTTTAGGAAAGTCACTTAACCTCCCTGTGCATCCATTTCCTATTTATGATGGGGGAGATTATCAATGCATATCTCAGAACATTGCTGAAAAGAGTATGCCAGGTAATGTATGTGAGGTTTTTATATGGGTACCTAGCTCACTAAGTAGTAGAAGCAATATTATTAATTGCCAGGCTTTGGGCAAGTGTAAGCAGCAATAGTAGTCATAATAATACTAAGGGAAGTGGCACCAAGTAGGTGTGAGTACAGCTGTTCCTTGACCTACACAGGGGTTATATCCTGATGGAGCCACCATAAATGGAAAACCCTATAAGCATTTTGTCCACCTAAGCTATGAATGCCCCAGTTTAGCTGCCCAGTGCACTGTACAGTATCAGTTTTTCTCCTTGTGTTCCCAGACTGACTAGGAGCTGTGGTTACTGCCACTACCCAGAATCTCAAGAGAAGATCAGACCAAATATTGGTAGCTTGAGAAAAGGCCCAAATTCAAAATTGGTAACATGGTTTCTACCAAGTGAGATTCACTTTGGCATCATTGTAAATTGGGGTCTGTCTGTTATATATATATATATATATATTTTATACATACATACATATATATATATATGTATGTATAAAACCTTCACTTTTATCTTACCCAACACTGTGAGACAGTTTCCTGGAGCATGCTTACTTTACCCAATTAGAACATGAAGGCTGCTAGAGGTTTAGGGGCTTGTTCCAAGGCTTGCTCCAGTTAGGAAGCAGCAGACAGGATGCAAGCACAGGAAGTCTATGTCCCAGGCTCATCTCTGAGACAGGAAGACATCCCAAAGTCTCAGGTGAAAATGCATCACATCTTCATGTGGGGCTGGAGCACAGCTGCTTCTGTCCCAAAGCCTATACACAATGGTGGAGGGAACAGTTGGATTTGCTGCTCCTTAAACTGCATTAGGAACTTAGAACAGAGAGTGTCCTCCATCATGCCCACTTTCAAGTACTTGAAATATGCTGTTCCAGCTTCAAATGATTCAAAAGAAACTGGACAAATCAGCATAGTGATTTGAAATGAAGAGGGGCACTCATGAGAAGGACATCCTTCTAGGCTAAGTGTCCACGTGTGCAAGTTGGTCAGTCCCTAGAATTAAGAAAAGTTGCTTCAAACCTGTCAATTGCTCCTATGTACTGATCTCTCTAGACTATAAACCACAGGACCACAAGGTCAGTGTAGGGATGGGAGATAAGATGCCAACTACTTTGAGGGCAGTTCTCAGGATAGAATCATAGAGGTGTTTCCCCACTGAAGCTTGCCAAGGCTGTGCCAACCAGACACCACAGCACTAGCCTAAAGGTCAGACCTTCTGTCAACGCCCTCGCTGTTGGCATGTTCTCACTGAAGATCTTTTGTGTGGGATTGGAAAATGAAGGTGGAAGCGTATAGGATGAGAGGATAAGTGTGGTAGTGTTCCTATGCATGTGTCCACGTTGGTGTGTGCACAATCATGTGACCAGAGAAGGCACATGGACATGGACACATAATGTGTGGCTGGATGGCTGAAGCCTGACTATGGACCTTTCTGGCCGATTCACAGATAGGTCATGAGCAGGACAAGAAACAGAATAGTCTCATTGCACTTTTTCCTTCTCTCTGAATTCTCTTGATCAGAGGCACATGATACACGGATGCTGATAGTGATGCAGTCCCAATTGAAGGGGCAGAGGTTATTTGAGCTGGAGGAATTAGAAAATACCCTTGAAAACAATAACTTCTGCAGAAATCAGTGCAAGGTGGCCCATCTACAAACCAAAATCATCTGAGGGTCTGATGTGAGGACTCCCTGGCATAGACACAGCAGAAAAAGTTCATAGGTCTCAGCTATGCTGAGGAGTTAATGTCATTAGTAAACACCACAATAATGTTAGGATTCTGTCAAAGCTATATGGCATGCTCCTCAAATCCAGTGTGCATCAGGATCATCTGAAGGACTTGTTAAAATCACATCTCTGGGCTCCACAGTCTGAGTTCTGAGCAGCAAGTCTAGGAGAGGCCTGAGGATCTGCATTTTAACATGCTCCCAAGAGATGCTACTATGGCTGGTTGAGCCCCACACTCAAAGAACCATGGTGAACAGAGTGGAGAATAATCCAACATTCTGTGTTAGGTCTCACTCCATTTAGTGGATTATTGTCTCCCCATTTTGATTACTAGATTTGAAGAGGTATGTAAAGGAATAGTACAGGACATGAGGGAAAAACATCAAGCAAATGATCCAAAGGATATTACATAAAATAGAAAATGAATGACTTAAATAACTGATATAATTTCATTTGAAGAAAAGGTGAATAATACTGTTTAATGAATATTTTCAATATGTAAGTGTTGTACTGATTGTGACTAAGAGTCTTCTCTGGATTTCCAGGGGTTGGGCCAAGACAAAATAGAACTGAAATATAAGAAAGATTGAGATTAGGAATATTAAAATTCTGCTAATAAAAATATACATAAAGCAATGAAAACACTGCTACATTTGATGGAAAGTGTAGAACTTCAGTTTCCAAAGGTATTTTGATTTAGATGATTTAGATTGGATATAGAAAATTCTGATTCAAAAATTTTCTTCTAATTCTGAAATTTTATAGAACCCAAAAATAAATTTGCTCATGATTCAAAAGGATTCTAGAAGGAGTAAAGGTAGGGTTAGATCAGAATCAATTTTCCCTTAGGTTACACCCCAGTAACCACATACCTGTAAAAGGTCACTGTCCCTCCTTATTTGAAAGCCTTATATTCTCAGTAACCTAAATAAGAATCCCATGGATTCAAATTATGCTGTTTGATGACAAATGCAAATCCCAAACTTTACAGAGAATTTCATATGATGCTCTTTCATCTTTTAAGTGGTGCAGGGTGTCTCATGAAAATCACAGAGAGATTAGTAGAATAGAGGGAAAGGACCAGAGTGAGACAGAAGTGGAGGGGAAAGGGAAGTACTGGGGAATGTTATTGGCCAAATTCTTTTTGTTGTTGTTGTTATACTGTATGCATGCACGAATACATAACAAATTCTACGGTTATGTTACAACTATAATGCACCAATTTTAAAAAAGGAAAAAAAAAGATGACACAGTTCTACACTCACAGATGTGGAACAAATGTCCATGACATATTATGGAAAGTTTATGAAACACCAGGTAACATCATCTCCATTAAATATATCATTGCTTCTTAGGGAAAAAAAAGATGCTCTTTCACCTTTTAAAATATTCTACTTTAAATTGTCCATCCAAATCATCAAAAACCAAGGGAATCTGTGTACCACTAAAAGTTTTCATTTTTGCTCCAAAATTATTTTTTATAAAACATAATATAATAATATAACATATATTAGTTGTTGATGAACCTTTATTTTATTTATTTATATGCGGTATTGAGAATTAAACCCAGTGCCTCTCACATATTAGGCAAGCCCTCTACCACTGAGGTACAACTCTAGCCTGCTCCAAACTTATTTTTTTTAATTGAGTTTGCTCACTGATGCTCAAAGTTAGCATCTAAATTTTTGTGATTGAAAAATTTCTAGCCGGGCATGGTGGTGCACACTTGTAATCCCAATGACTCAGGAGGCTGAGGTAAGAGGATCAGAAGTTTAAATCCAGCCTCAGCAACTTAATGAGACTCTATCTCAGAAGAAAATATATTTTTTAATATATTTAAAAAATATATTAAAAATATAGTTAAAAAAGAACTGGGATTGTGGCTCAGTGATTAAACGCCCTTGGGTTCAATCCCTGGTACTAAAAAACAAACAAACAAAAAATCTAGATCTCTTCTACAGATATTTTATACAATGGAGATCTTTAAGTTATATGTTAATGTCCACCTCAACTATGTATTCTAATGCACTTTAATTGGATAAGATAAAATGTTCATGCCTCTTTGGATAGGAAGGAACACACACAGTGGATGGAATAGATAGGGTGAATGTTAACGTTAACAGTATTTTTGCTGCTAAAAAATAAAGACAAGATCCTTTAAAATTTCTCTGATTACCTGTCTAGAAAAAGTTACTTTTGGAGGGGTGTAGTTGAATTTTAGAATCAAGAGTAAAGGTTTCTATCTCACCCTTCTCAATTATGAATTCATGCAGGCACACATAGCCCACCAGACAAATCAATGGAGTCGTAAAGAAAATGTTCCTTGAAAAATGGAGGTGAAAACCTTGGCTGCTAGGTGTATTCAGTCACACATATAAAAACATATTGCCCATTTATAAAATTCCCAAGAGAACTTTCTTTAAGATAATGACAATTAAGATTTTAAACTGAGAATACTAACATAGAAAAAATGTCTATAGATCTCTATTAGATCATACTGAGATGTTCTAATAAGAGTTGAAAGTACATATCCATTGAACACAGGCTGGTTATTAACCTCAGACAAGAATAGACACTCTAAATATATATTTATATATATAATATTTATATGTTATATTTATATTTTAAGAATACTGAAAATGTGACACTTATCTTTGAAACTCCAAGTGTTATTTATAGACCATCAGACCAGTATCACCCTGAATCTTTTGAGAAATCAGCCACGCCCCATACCTGCTGACACAGAATCTGTATTTTAACAAAAGTCTCTGGTGATTTGCATACCCTTTAAATACTGAACATTGGAAACCCTAAGCAACACGACCATTATTTTTTTCTACATTTTGTTCTAGAAGACAAATTTTTTTGCTAATTAAAACTATGATATATAAAACTATTAGTTTAATAATGCTTAAATTTTGAACCATATTTAAAGATTCTAACCAGAAACCAAAAGCATCCAATAGTCATTAAAATTTTCAAAGAGAGCAAAAAAGCAATCTGTTTCTTTATTATAGTGGGCATACAATCAAGGTGAAAATGTAAACATTGTTCCAAATAAAACCATAAATGTCACTTGTTTAATATGTATTTGTAATCTAAAATGGTAAGTCATCCTAACTTCACATGATACATACATGACCATGAAATAAAGACAACTGTTATTTTAGTAATGGTTTAAGCACTTCTCTAAAAATTTTAAGAAATCTCCAAGATACTTTTATTGGCACTTCATCTGCTCTTTTAAATTTATTTCAATCCTGCTTTAAATCCTGGGGGAATCTAAGACTATTCATGCATGACAAGTCATTTGAGGAATTCTCCCCTCCTGAGCTGATACTCGATTTAGGCTTCCAGCGAAGAAGGGGCTATGTCTCCCCTCATTCCCGGGGGAATGAGGAACCAGGAAGAAAAACACTTAGCCATAAAGAAACAAACGTGAGCTGAGTGTAACTCAGTAGTACAGCACTTGCTTATTATATATAAGGTCCTGGGTTCAATTCCCAGCACCACAAAAAAGGGAAAAAGGACTTGATTGATAAAAAGAAATAAAGAGTTAAGGTGTAAAAAGAAATATAATTTTGGCTAGCCACAACCTGGGTAATTAGCCTAAACTAAGGATTCTGATAAGGTAAGTAAGTTGCTCCAGCTTCAAAGACAATTGTTTGTACTGAAAATAATGTAAATTCCTTGTAAACTACAAATAGTAACTACATGAAATAAAAGATTACCTGCTACTTCAGGGCTGCTGGAAATCTGACAGTTTTCCATATGTATTTGGTCCTGTTGCAAGATAATATTATTGAATATATGAATGCATACACACACATAAACATATACACATACACATTGATATATATGCATGTTTCTTAACAATTAAGAACATTGTTAAAACAATTTAACAATTGTTAAAACAATAAAAACAAAGAACTTTGTTAAAAAAAACCACCTACACATTCCCAAATCTTTATAATTTAAACAGTAAGGACACATTAGAGTTGAATTGAAAAATCCCTTAATTGAAATCTATTATATTAAAAATGAGTCAAAAGTAGCCATGGGGCTAGTATTTATAAGACCATTACATACTGAGCACGGTACAAACAGACCTCTTTTACTCACAGCCACATTGGTTATCATTTCACATGTCATTTTAAACAGGAAACTTCATTCCCTAATTACAGAACCAAATTTTTTGTAAAAATAACATGTTAAAAGAGCAGTTTTTCCTTTGCCCCCACATCCAACATTGTGCAAAGAAAGAGCAAGACTTAGGCTTTAGAAAACCTGACTTCCAATTCTGGATCTACCTGTGGTTTTATGGACTTGGCACATTTCTTATCCTTTTCTCCCCATCTTAGTTTTCTGACCTGCAAAGGGTGTTTCTGTGACTACAGCTAAAGAGCAAGTAAAATTCCGAGCAGGAGCCTTAAAACCTGATATGTTGTTTATAGCAGTTCATATTGTTATCCTTATAATTCTTACTATTGAAATATGCAAACAGGAGCCACGGTTCCTACAAAGGCATCATTTATTGCTTTGAACCTCCTTATCAATATTCCCCAACCCATGTCTAAACACTTACCTCTGTCACTTCTCCCACAGAGAGATGCTATTAAAATTTAAGTGATTAAAAATGAACAGACTCATCATATTCAATCTACCAAGTCTATCCAGTGTTCAAATATATTTTAAAGGCATCAACTTGATTAGGTTGATCATAAAGTAAGATGCACTGAAAATCCCTTGTTACTTCTTAAATATTTCAGTCCCTCTCCTACTTCCATAAGTAACCTCAGGGAGGAGTCACAGATTCAAGTAGAGGATTTAGTCACTTGTGCTACATTAGAAGAGGCTTTGGAGAGATGGTATCAGCATAGAGGCTACCAGAATGGTCCTGAGACCACTGTGGACATAATATTTGGAACAAACCAATGCAGTTAAATTATTACAAACAACCCCTCCTCAAGGGCCCTGAAATACTGGTCTTGCTGCCATGGGAATGTTGATGAGCTGTCTAGAAATTCTTCTCTGGTTATATAGACACAGCTATAATTTCATCACAATTCCAGGAATGGTAACTGTGTCTTCATCTCTCTGCACTAACAGAAATGACATGCAGACTCAATGACTTTAAAGTATGTTTAAAGTCAAATTTTTCTGTGCAATTTCCCAAGACAATCTTTACTTTCTGAAAACAAGCCATACAACTGTTATTGCATTTAGGTAGGGGTGTGTGTGTGTATGTGTGTGTCTATGTATGAAAAGAAGGAAAAATTCAAATTTAACTTTTCATGAACAACCACACGATTATTCTGCTTGTGAACTCACAGGATATAGTATATACATACCACAGTCATGTATGTACGTTGTGCATTCACAAACTTAATCATTAAAATAGGAGACCACCTGTTTCAAATGTATTCTTTTTTGTCTACAGACAATATAAGTAAGAAAAACTTGGTCTATACTATTCAATTCTATTTATCTCAGTCAAGAATAACCACTAATATATTTTTAGAGAGAAATAGGAAAAGTGATGTTTGCATAATTCATGATAGCTTCACTGTAATTTATTTTTCAGAATATATTAAATTAAATTTAGTCTACTTTCAATAGTTATCATTAATATTTTTTGTTTTGTTTCATGAAAACTATCAGACTTTAAGAAACTACAACAGTGGGTCTAATCAATCCTATTTCATATAGAATTTATTTTAGAATGGATCTATTGAAAAACTGTACTGAAAAAATGACTTTCTTAATTCTAGATTTACATGGCAACATTTGAAACTAGTGGTCTAACTAACACAGGAAACCATGCAGAAGGAGTCGCAGCATTTATAGAAATTGCAAAGTAATTCTTATTAACAGTAATTGCTCAAAGGAAAGAAAGAATGAATCAGAATGAGTTCATGATTTCAGTGTTGGCAACTCATTACTAAGTTTATGTTGACAGAAACAGGTCCCTTCCGAGCAAAATTATGTAAATAATTTTTGTTGGCTTCAAAAAGGTCATATTCTGTTAGATACATGCGACATTGAAAGTCTACTTTGATTTTTTTTCAAAAAAGGAAGTTCATAAAAAGTAATTCCTTCTCCATTTTCCTTAATAACTCAGATTTATTTGAAAATCCAGGTAAAAACCCTGGAACTTGTTTATTTAAATTATCATCATGGCCATGTCATATGCCTTCCTTTCCCATGTACCACAATATAAAACAAAAACCACACCCCAAATAAAATATATAGCAAAATCCTCATCCCCAAACAAGAAATAATGCTGAGCAGAGAAGTCAACAACTTTTTTGAAAAAGTGACAACACTGGTAACATCATTTTTCACTCAGTCACTTAACTCATTTAAATGTTGTCATTGCTTCAACAATGCTAAGTACTTCTGCAGCTTGATAGAGAATCCAATGCAAAGAAATTAAGGGAGCACATCAACCATTGGGTGGGCAGTGGAAGTGCTTGGTATAGGCAGTGTCCTTCTAGGTGAAAGGCTGCTACACATCACTAGGCGACCGTGCCCTCTGGGACAGGCTGGATGGGATGCAGCCGCAGCAGATGAGGCAGAGGGCTTTCTGGATCTCTTGGTTTCTGAAAGCATATATAACAGGGTTGATGATGGAATTGTAGGTGGCAGGCAGGAGAGTGGCGTAGGTGTAGATGGAGGGATAGGTGTAATCTGCTATCAAAGAATAGAGGGTGAAAGGCATCCAGCAAGCAGCAAAGGTCCCAAGGATGATAGCCAGGGTGGAGACCCCTTTCCGGGTGGTCACATAGTGCGATGTGGCCAGGAAGTGGTGTTGCAGGGCTATCTGATGGGCGTGCCTCATCACAATCTTACAGATCTGAATGTAGAGTTGAAGCATCAGTGCAAACATAAAGAGGAAAGAGATAGAAAGAATGGCGGCGTTGTTCTTGGTGAGAGGTCTGACCACGCTGCAAGTGGACTCGTCCCGCAGGCAGTTCCAGCCCATGACAGGCAATAGCCCCAGGCAGATGGAGGTCCCCCAGAGCATGACCAGCATGACATAGGTAAACGTGACCGTCCTTTCGGAATGGTATGTCAGAGCGTAATACAGCGAGAGGTAGCGGTCAACCGTAATAGCCAGCAAGCTGCAGACAGAAGCGGAGAAGGAGGCGACAATGAGTCCGATGGTGACCAGCTTGGTGGCTTCTGACTGAAGCAGATAGGCAAAAACAAAATTGATGATGAGTCCAATGCCAGCCAGCAGGTCTGCAAGAGCCAGACTGCCTATCAGCAGGAACATAGGTGCTCGCAGGCTAGGGTTGTGGAAGATGATAAGGACCACAATGGCATTTTCACAGGAGATGAGGGTTCCTGAGGTACACAAAACAATGTCCCAGGGGTTGACTACGAGCTCAGGCTCTGACTCTACAACTGGAACCTGGGAGGAGACAGCGGCTGAGACGTTCTCGGTGGCACCGGCATCTAAATAATCCCGAGGCAGCCCGCTTAAATTGACCTTCAGGTCTTCATTCATTTTAACCCCTGTCCTCTTCAACGAAAAGACAGGCTTTTTAATGTTTAGGTATAGCAGGGTGACAATCCAAGATCATGCAACAGACACACACACAAACAGAAAGCCAGCCCCTACTCAGATACCAGTATCAAATGCCACAAGATTTGGGAACTGTATGTACACTGGTGAAATAAAACAAAAGCCAAAGTCTCCGTGGATTAAACCCCACAACAAAAATGCCGTTTGGCATTGGGGAAAACACAGGGCAGGACTTCAAAACACGAGCGTGAGCGATGTGGGCACACACGGACTCGCAGCGGTCTGTTCGCCAAAGCGCTGGGAATGCACCTTTGAGAATCACATCTTGCATGCTGAAAACGAACAACTGTTTCACATCTGGGCAGCTGCTGAAAACACCACGCGGCAGCCGCAAGTCCCGAGTCGGGGACCGCCATCCTCGATGGAATATTTAAATGGCCTCGAACTCCCACCTTCCAAAATCATCCCTCGCGCGCGTGCACACCCTCAAACACACATCCCCACAAGAACAAAGAGGGGGTCCCAGACTCCCCGCCGTGTGCACGAGGCAGTCGGGGAGGACCACAAAAGGCAGGTATATGCAATGGAGGTGCAGAGACAGACAGACAGACGGATGCCCATGCATTGCCGCCGCTCCCCTCGCGCCGGGGACGCGCGGCGGAGGCTAGGGGGACAGACAGGGCACGAAACGGACGGCTCGCAGGGGCGGGGGGTCATCGAGGGGGTCACCTTGGCACGCCCAGATCGAGGAGTCTCCTCTGGTGCTTCTAAAGAGCGCGGATTACTCGTGTGGCATGTCGGCGTTGGTGCCCGCAGCGGCAAGGGGCGGTGGCCCCGCTCCGGAGTGGGCCAAGAGGGCGCGGGGCTCGCGCTCCGGAGCAGGTGAGCTGCACTGTGGCAGGTGAGCGGCGGGCTCGGCTCTGGAGCCCAGCTCTCGCTACAACGCCCGCCCTGCAGCACGCTCACCGCGCGCGCGCCCCCGCCCCCGCCTCGTGCGCGTCCGCCCGCGGGAGCCCCGAGAGGCCGCGCGCGCGCCCCCACAGGTCTGAACTGCGCCCGGCCACGGCAGGAGAGGGCTGCCCCGGACATAGGGCTAAGGGTGACCGCAGGCTGAGAAATGCAGGATCAGCCTGCCCCGCCTGCTGCGCCCTGAAGCCCACCCAAGCTGGAGGCTGAGGGCCTGCACCCTAGCGGGACAGAGGAACGACCGCTTCTTGAGAACCCCGTGACCTATTTCGTTCTGGTGGTTTCCCTGGAGAGTCCTACTTTCCAGGGCCCTGACTTTTCAGCTCCTTTTCTTAAACTACATTTATAGCCGAAAGAATTGCTTAGAGTGATACTGTATTCAGGATCAGTACAAGGGGTGTAGAATTTCCAGGTTAGGGAGCCAGATCCTAACCTTAAAACAGCAAAATACTTGGGGAGCTCTTTTAGAATTGTAGTTGTCCACATTGCAAAGGGACCCTTTTCCTTAGATGTGTTCTGGACCTCATTCGTTGTTATTGTTCCCAGGGAACATATGCTTAACTGGATATGTGCTGCTGCTATTTGGATCATCATTGTTATTTCCGAATTGCACTTATTAAGTGCTCCTTGAGCTGTGCTTTCAAATGGAAATCATTTATAAAAACTCATTTTTGCAGAAGCTTCCTGTGGATGCTGGCCAAAAGCCGATTCATTTAGGTGCTACAGTGGCACTGTTAATTTATTGTTTTCACTTCACCACATCAATCAATTCTAAGATTAAGGACCTAATAGTACCTGCCTACTTTTAAGAGCCACATCTCCTCTGGATTAAAAGGGGGGGGGGGGACAGCATTTCATAGCTCTTAAATTTAAACATGGCCTCCCAATTTAAATATGTGAGAAAGAAAAGGCATAATATTCCGTGTGAATAGAGATGGTGTGCAGGTCCTGGGATCCTGGAAAGTCTTCCTACAGGGGCATCATCCCAGGACTCATCTGCCTCCCCCTCCTGCTCACTGTCATTTCTACTGCAATCCAGCAGGCTCAGAGTCTCAACCTCCTTAACTCTCTTCTCCCTTCTCTTTCCTTCTCCCATCAATCAGTTTCTGACTCCAGAGTTGTCCCAGCTTTACTTGCATGGAAGTCTATCAGCTTCTCCTCCCCAGTTGCAGCTCCCCTCATCTCTCACTTCTCTTTCCTCTCTTTCTCATCCACAGGAATACACTGCTGCAAGTATGTGGCTCCTTCTCAATTTGATACATCTGTTCCAGCCATCTAAGACCTCTCACTTCCTCCAAAATAGTCTGAACTTTCCACCTTGACAAATCTGCTTTGGATTATTCAGGCTTTTGTTTTGTTTGTTTTGTTGTGTGGTTTGTCTTATCATGTCCCTCCACGGACTCTCTCTAGGACTTCTGTTCCCTAAGACAGCACTTCTCAAACTTTCTTTTGCATGCAAAGCACCTGGTTTACAAACCTGTAATTCAGCGGTGGAGACCAGAATTTGCATTTGCAACTCTCTTTCCAAGGGATGCTAATTCTAGTGGTCCCTGGATCTCATTGAGAAGCAAGGTTCTATGGAGTGTTAGTACATGAGTCACTTGTACATGGTAGCATCCAAACAGCTGTGCAAAAAGCTGGGTATACAAATGCAGTAAGACATGGTCTCTGTGCTCACAGGCATGAATGGTCTGGTACACACACACACACACATAAATCTACAATAATACCAAGCAGCAAATGGTATAATGAAAGGATATATAATTTCCTCTCAATTTCCATGTGATAAATAAACCAATTTTAGAATAAAGCAACAAAAAATGAACAAATGTTTAACATATGCATAGTAGTTTCATCAGAATATGGTTCCACTTACGTGCTAAAATTTTAGAAGCCTCACATTGGCAGTAGAGTTCAGGGAAAGCAAATACATCAGGCCAGCTAGACACTCATGGTCAATAACACTGAGATGGGTCCTGCCATCACAGAGATTTCAGCAGTGGAAATTACTCTTTAATGTGTTTGGGAAATAAGATAAAAGAATTGAGGACTGGGGAAGAGAAAAAGGTATTGAGGTAGATAGCAGAGGTGCATGGATTTTTGCAATAAAACCTGGGGAGAGTTAAAGGAAGGAACTAAGGAAACATACACCTAGGCCTTGGATACTGTCACGTCACTGAGCAAACGCATTGGCAGCTAAGAGTAGTAAGGATGCCCAGCTCCTCCAGGTGGCCAACATCAGCCATATTGACTATTCTGTGGCCTTAGCCCTTTTCCTCAAATGACTTATTTGTAACTTTACTGTACTCGTGATTCTATGTTTATTGGTGTGTTTGTTAAGTCTTTTGTTGCCAAGGAGCAGATTTAGACTACTTAAGGAAAAAGGCATTTTGTTGTCTGGCATGGCTAAGAACAATCTAGAGTGACTCATGAGGAAGAAGGAGAGAGTACAAGAAGCAGGTGCCCAGGGCCCGGTGGTTAGTTCCTCCCTGATTTATTTGTGCTTGTTTGTGTGTCTCTATGTCTGCAGGCCACATGCTTTCCTATCTCAGATTGGTTTCCTCCATGAATCCATGAAAAGTGGCTCTAGGCATTCCCAGGCTTACATCTGAGACCATCTTCGTTACTTGCTGAGTGGAATTTAAGGGAGAACCCTGGCATGAGCTAGGCTACATGCCCAGCTACCAGCCAACCACTGTGCCACTGTGGCTAATGGGATGGAATAGATCAGTTGGACAGGCCTGGCTAGTGTACGGAGTCCTTTGATGGAGGTCTGCTATAGTTTAGATGTTGAACATTCCTCAAGGGTCCATGTGTTAAAGGTTTGGTTCCCAGGCTAGTGCTCTTGGGAGGTGGTGGAGCCTTTAGAAGGTGGGGCCTAGTGGGACATCCTTAGGTCATTGTAGGGTGGTGTGCTCTTGAAGGGAATTGTGGGACTCCAGCCCTTTCCTTGTTCCCTTTGCTCCCTGGATCATGATGTAAGCAGTTTTGCTCCACCACATGCTTCTGCCATGATGTGCTCCCTAGGCTCAGCCCAAAGCAATGGGAGCCAAAATATCCTGGGCTGGAACCTCCAAAACTCTGAGCCAAAATAAATCTTTTCCCTTTTGAGTTAATCATCTCAGGTACTTTGTTATAGAGCTGATTACACAATACCCCATCTGAACTTCACAAGATGAGTATTTTTTTCCAGAAGAAAAGTGAGTTGGGATACCAGGTAGACAAAATGCAGTGTGTCCTCTGCAGGCGGGAATCAGGTGGGTAGATCTGGAAGTTTGGCAGAGTTCATTTTAATGAGATCCATAAAGGAGGCTGTGTGTGGACCTGTCTTCTCCATTTAGTCACTGCCCACCACAGCATACTGCAGCAGATGCCCTCAGTATGTGATGTTTACTGCCTTTTCATCAATTTTTTTCACTTGTTTGGTAACTTCAGCAAGAGGTTGTAAACCTTCCCGTACAGTATGGCACTTTCACAGCCTATACTAACAGTTCTTGTTTTGTGTGAGAAAGGTTCTGTGTCTGTCTTAATCATGAATAACATCTTTGCCATCTTAAAATTGGAGGCCATATCCTAAAACTGCAGCTTCTTCTTATAACCAAATTTGTAGATTGTGAAAGCATTCCAGATTATTGGTGGGAGCAAAAAATAAACAGAACCAGTGTGGAACACTATTTGCTATCCGTGCTAAAATTTTACTAGTCAGCTTCTTTCTTGCTTGTGTTAATGATTGCTAGTCATTTTCCATACAGTTGATTAATGGCTGCAGTCTTTGAACAAGAATTGCTCAAGCTTTAGTCTGCATCCAAGGGTATAGATCATACCTGCAATAAAACATGATCCAAAATTAAAGTTTAATTTTATTTAATTCTTTGTCATATAGTAAATTTATAAATGACTTATAGAAAAGTGCATAATTTGCAAAAATACAATAGGATGAAGATATACCAGATGAATATACACATGTAACAACTTCTTGAGAAATAGAACATTCCTAGAATCACAGCCTCTGGGACAGGAGTCCCTGTGTTTCTCCTTTGCTAGCAAAGCAATAAACTGTCTTTTTCCTTTTTCTCAAAACCATGTCCTCATTTTTGGATTGGCATCAGGGATAAGGACTGAGCTTTTGGCAACAAATTTGGTATCCCAGATGGGACCTGAGAGCAGCCCCTGCTCTAGGTGTTTTGGGCAAGCCTAGCTCTCCAAGCGACACCCACTTCCATGCTAAGGATGCAAGGTGCTGGCAAACTTGTTGAGAGCCAACTGCAGGAGAGTTAGAAGACAGGTGAGTTTGCGTTGGATTGAACCAGAGCAGCTATTTCTATGAGTAAAGTAGGGACTGAGGGACCATCACCGCAGTGAATGAAGCTCTTTTTGCTTCCAGGATCTCCTGCCTTCTCTCCCTGAACAGTACAGGTTGCTCCATCATGGTTCACTTTGAGAAAAAGGAAACTGAACTCAATAAAGTCAGAACATCGCCATCTGGTAAGTCCCCCAGTGTGCACGCTGAGACCCTTGACTTCGCACTTCTGATTCCTCTTCATGGGAACATCTGGTCCCTGTTTTGTGGGGACATCTATGGCACCACTGGTGTAGGAGTTGTGGTTTAGCAGGACTAGAGAACCTAGGGATATTTAATCCTTTCTGATCTGTTCTAGGTTCTCATCAGCTTGCTGGCCTTGGGTTTGGGAATTCCCTCTGGTTGTGTGTCTGTTTTTGTTTTGTTTGTATCTGTTACTGCCCCTTTTAAGACATGACCAATACTGTATTGATACTATAGGTAGTCTCTTGGAAAAGATCTTGGCTGGTCAAGTTAAAGGCTCCTGTATGTCAGCCATGGTTTGGGGGCTCCTCTCTGGTTGTTTCTCTCTGTTTCTTTCTTGTAAAATCTTACAATTGGAGTTGGTCTATCAGAGGTAAAGTAATTTGAGGGGCTACCTATAGGTATAAGCCTAAGATGTTTTACTGTAATGATCTGGCTTTTGAATAGCTTTCTGGATTATGTTACAGTCTTGCAGTTGGAGTTGGTCTGTGGAAAAAATTGGTAAAAAAAGTTGGTAAAGTAGAAAAAATTTGTATGTGCAGGTCTGTCTGTTTTAAAGATTTCCATCTGTCAGCCCTGGTTTTGGTGATCCTCTCCCCCCCCCCCTCTCTCTCTGTGTGTGCGTGTGTGTGTCTTACTGGCCCTTTAAGACCAGGCTGCCTTGATCTTATTGCCTGTCTCTTGAGCAGAGAGATCTTGGCTGAATTGGCCACCTATAGGTGTAAGCTTATCTGAGATAATGATGGTTTCCTATAACACAATCTGGCCTTTGAATGGATTTTTTGGATTATTATACAATCTTGACATTGCAGTTGGTCTGTTGGGGTAAAGTACATAAAAGAGATTCTGTATGTACAGGCATTTATGCAGTGGCATGATAAGGGGTCTGAACCATTGAATTAAGTTGAAGGTACCAAAAGGCTCTTCCTCTGGTGCAAAAGGATAGCAGGACACCAGAAGAAATGGTTTAAAAGATTTAAGTCTGTTAAACCCAGTGCTGGGAGTGCCAGCACTGTCTCTAAGCCTGGCCACAGGCAGCCACAGATCATCTAACTGGAGACACTAGCCCCAAACTGGAGAAAGAATAAAAAAACAAATCCCAGAAAATCTTCCTGGGCTATAGAAAAATGTTCAAAGAGAACCTGACCTCTGCCCTGCCTTCCAGCCCCTTTTGACTATGGAGGGTGGAGGCTGCTGGCCACAAAGGATATGGCAGTAGATTCTAGCACCATCAGTTTATGACCTAGGGACAGGAATAGTCTCTCCTTTTAAGATCTGATAGGACACTCCATGTGGCCAGGAAATATTCATCACTGGGGCAAAGCAGCTCTTGTTATAACAGTATCTCATCCAACTAAATACCTGAGGAGACTGGAAGAATAAACAACTGCACCCAGAAAAGAAAAAGGCAGAAACTAAAGCCAACCTGTGTTTTACAGGCAGTGTCTGAAAAGGGATCTTGAAGGAAGCCTAAAGAAAAAGATGCAAATGGCCTCAATATGCCTAGTAAAAAGAAAAAAAGAAGTCCAAAGGAGCCTCTGGGTACAATGGACAGTGAGGAACTCACTTAAAGTTGATGGCATCATAATGATAAGGCTGACAGGTCAGGCTCAAAAGTATCCTGTGCCGCCACCCCTTGAATGCCACCTGGGAGAGAAAAGATTAAGATATAGTTTTTGTGTATGCCAGATTGTCTGATCCCACTCCTAGGATGAAACTTGCTATGTAAATTACATGATCAGGTAACATTCATAAGGATCGTTTCAGATCCCTTAAGAAAAGGTCTGAAACTACAAAAAATTAAAGAAAGTTACAAGTATGGAAATATTTTATTATGGAAAATTAGAAGATAAAAGAAATGTTTCTGGATGAAAAAGTATTTTTTCTGGTAAAGTAATATTCTTGTGCTAAAGTGCAAGATGAAAGAGGACAAAACTAAGGATGTAAAGAAGTTGTGAATGTTTAAGTTGCAGAAGGTTTGCAGTGGTACATCTCAAAAAGTTTGTGTTTGTGATTAAATAGGCTATCATTAACACAGTCAAAGTTACTTGAACTTTAATGTACTGATGTGAAGCAAAGTCTGAAACATTGATCTGCTCTTATCTATCAAGATAATTTTCTTATATCCATTAGGTTTTATTACTTGAGGAAACTAAGAGGTAAGGTATTAGGGTTTGTACTTGTTTCAAAGTCTTAAATGATTACTTTGTAACTGGTTGAACAAACAACTGTTATTTAGGTTATAACAATACAGTTGACACCTTAAATGTATGCAACTAGATATACATGTGCATCTGAGAACTATATCAAAGATTTGTCTAAGTGTTATGTAAAAGTTTATAAAATGAAAGTTTAGGTAAGTTTACCAGCAAGATAACCAATAAGTAGCCTCTTTTATACATTGTATCTGACATAGAAAGGCCACACTGTCATTTGAAGACCTGTCTTATATCTGTGGCTTTAACTAAGTCAATTTCTGATCATTAATACTGTTTCAAAAGATCGAATTTGTGTTCAATTTGTGTTCAAAAGATCGAATTTTGTTGTAAAGATTACTGTGATCTCAAAATAAATAGGGGATATACTGTATAACTAAGTAAAGGTTTCCAATTATAAAAATTATTTTTCTTGGTTCATAGCTATTATTCAGATTGAATATTTTTTTGCTCAGTTAATTTTATTTTGTATTGTTCCTTGTAAACTTTGTTGCCTGTTAGTGTTTTGCAGAATTACTGCTTCTAATAAAACAACTTCAGTTAATTTGAGATAATAAGCCATCACCTATAAGACAGATGGTATATAATGCTGACTTCCAGTACTAATAATGACCCCAATCAAATGAAAAGGATAATTGCTAAAGTATATATATTGAGGTTATAACTTGTTACTCCCACTTTAAAACTGGTGAAACTGGCCAGCTGAATGTTTAAAATCACAAATTCGGAGACCAAAGTCAAGGAAGTAAAAGGAGAAAGAAAAAAAAAAAACATTTTTGCCCTTGCCTTCTGAGGTCAGCAAGAACCCAAAGAATGACAGGACACTTCTTAGACCCTGAAACTCCAATGAGTCACCCAATCTGCCAATCAGGGAGATTAAGAGGACCTTAGAGAACAAGAAGCCAACCAGTACACATTCTGCAAAGAGGAGGGTCATTGGAGAGGGAAATGTCCCTGATATTTCCAAGAGAAGCCACATATGGTCAGCTAGATTCTAACCCATCCTGGAAGACGGCATTGCTGGTAAAAGAAAGCTACAGGAGACAAGAGGCTTCACACACGTCCCCAAGAGTGATCTCTGAGGAATCTCAGCTGACTCTTAAGAGTAGATAGGAACAAGGGTAGTTTTGACCAACTTGGTTCTAAACACCTGGCAGGAGAGTATAGCCTGAGCACAGTCCTACATGGACATTTAGAAGGAATGTTCTATTTTTTTTTTAATGTAACTTAATATGTACACTTGTGTCAGCCCTAAGTAAAGTAAGTAAAGCTGGAGGCTATCGAAGAAGAGTCCTTGGGAGTGACTAATAGCAATAATCATAAAGGACCCTACAGTTACAAGTTTGTCCTGAGTTAATTTGAGCCTGATCTCATAGACATACAAATAGATCTCCTAACCTCCCACATTAATAAACTTGACCTGTTTTCCACTAATATGATTATGAGTTACTGTCTTCATGGTTTTCAGAGACTGGCTGAAATAATAATTACTTTTGTGCTATTTGTTTACAAAAAAGTAAATGCTTTGCTATCTTGTTTATTATTGTCTTAGTATGATCCCTGCCCTATGTAAGCTTTGTCCAGTCACCTGCCATCTGCTACTGTGGACCTCTGAATTGCTCTGATGCTGAATACCCTTAACTGTCTACACCCCAAGTGATAGAGGACAAGGGTTACTTCCCCAAATTTGCCCTCTTTCAGCAGAAAGCAGCTTGGAGATATTGTCTCCCATTTTTTCCATAGAAATTGACAGTGGGGAAATGTAACAATGGTCCACTTTATGCTTTGAGTATAGTCCTTGCTACCATGCTACTGTGACTTATTTTTTAAATGTACGTGTTTCTTTCTCTTCCTCTCTACCTACTCCTCCCTAATCTCTCCCCCTCCCCAACCTCAGGAGAAACAGGATTACCTTTCTTCCCCATCCTAGGCAGATTTATCTGTCCTTGAGCACACAACTACTATAAAAATGAAGTAATCTAGACTTTGGGAATGGTACCAGAAGATCTTAAAAATTACTATCTCCCAAATTAACAAGTGAATTATAATTCCAACAGAGAGCATGTGGAATGTAGCCTTTGAGTCCCTTCTTCAAAAGCCCCCTGTTCCTGATCGGGGGCAGAATCACAGCCTCTGCAGCAGTAGTCCCCTGTGTTTCTCCTTTGCTAGCAAAGTAATAAACCTTCTTTTTTCTTTTTTTAAAAAATCAAAAACAAAAACATAAGCAAATTTCTATCATCCCAAAGCCTTCTGCTTGCCCCCTTCCAGTTACTATCCCTTGCAAGGCAGTCACTATTCTGACTTCTAACATGATAGATTAGGTTTGCCTGTCTGGGGGCTTTATATAAATGGAATTAGGCAGTGTTCATACTTCTGTGTCTGGCTTCTTTCACTCCACATTATGTCTATGAGATGTGTTCATCTGCTGCATGGAGCAGTAGCTTATTCTTTTTCTTATTTCTGTTTCTGTAATCTATTATATAAAGTTTGTCTTTGTGCTGCTATAACAAAATACCTTAGACCAGGTAATTTGTAAGCATCAGAAATGTATTGCTCAGAATTCTAGTTGTTGGGAAGTCCAAGATCAAGACACCAGAAGATTCAGTGTCTGGTAAGGGCCCATGACTCATCTATCAGGCCTTCTTCTATAAGAAGAAGGAGATAGAGCGTTTATGACCTGATCACCTCCCACAGGCCCCACTTCTTAATATTAACATAGTGGGGAGTGTTTCAACATGTGAATTGTAAGAGGCAACATTCAGACCATAGTTAATATTCTATAGGGTTTGTTTATTTGTTTGTGATTTTGTTCTGTTTTGTTTTGTTTTAAGCCATCCCTTATTGATCAACAGTTGTCCTCTGGTTTGGCTATTGTGGATAAAACCATGATGAACATTCTGGTATATATCATGTGATGCACATATACAAGTATTTCTATTAAATATATTTCTAAAAGTGGAAGAATTGATGGATCCAAAGGATAATTTAATAGTGAATTATCTGTTTAACAAAATCTAGTTTCTATTTAAGGAAAGTGAGGGGCCTGTGGAAATAACATATTTGTCCTTTTCCCTTTTTAATTTCCCTTTAAACTTTCTATTTTAATAGAAAAAGAATGTATTTCATGGAATATAAAGGATAGGAAGAAGGGACATAAACATCACATAAAGATGATATCCAGCCTAAGATTCTATGGGAGACAGGAGAGATCCATTGTAAGCACTAACTGCTTCATTTTTATCTATACTTTTGTTTCAAAATTATATTGCTTAAAAAATAAATATCTTTTTCTGACTATAAAGTAATACATATTTATTACAGAGAAACTGGAGCCTACAATCAAATTAAAAAGTAAAATTTTTTGTATGCTCAAAGAGGAAGGAAATTTTGCAACTATATACATGTGTGTGCATGCATGTATGTTTGTGCTCATGTATGTGTGTTTGGTGCTGGGGATAGAACCCCCAAGCCTCATATGGGCTAAACACGTGCTCTCCTACTGAGTTATACCCCCAGCCCTGATAAATTTTAATGAATTTATTTGGGAATTTTGTGGGGTGGCTGTACTTTCAGATGCCACTTTTGGAAATGTTTTATTCACATGATTGCATGGAGCAGTAGTTTCTGATTTTATTTGGGCCTTGAGCTGCTCACTAGTCTGACCTAGAAGCTTTAGGATTCAGGCAGTGAGAAGGAACAGTTCTGATCACCCTTAGGTGAACATGCACCTTACTCTCCTCCCTGAACCTCCCACTCTGGTTTTTCCTCCAGCTCCTCCAACTGTCCTTGGTCCTTGTGGCCTTGGAAATATGCATCTAAATTTCTTCCATATCTTTTTGTGGATTGGTGCCTCATTTATTTTTATTCCTGAATAATGTTCCATTGTCTTGATGTACCACAGTTCATTTTTCCATTTACCAAACCTCAGTGTTCAGGTTTTTTTGTGGATATAAATTTTCAAATCATTTCAATAAACACTAAAGAACATGATTATAATCATGTTAATCAAAATCAATAATGTGTACTGTTTTAAGCCGCAAAGTTTGTGATAATTTGTTACAGCAGCAATAGGAAATTAATACCGTCTTCCATCATGATTCAAGGAGACCTGGGTTGTCCAAGAACCCTTGCAACTTTTTGTTGTGGTCTGAATGTTTTGTGTCTGCTCAAACAGAAATTCCTATTTTAAAATCCTAACCCTCACTGTGATGATATTAGGAGACAAGTCCTGTGAGAAGTGACTAGAACATGAGGGTGGAGCCCTCATGAATGGGATTAGTGGCCTTAGAAGAGGTTAACAAGACCAGAGTTCTACCCTTTCACCATTTGAGATTAAAGCAAAAAGCCAACAGTCTAGGAATTAGGAACAGGAATTCACCATAAATGGAACATGCTAGTGCCTTGATCTTGGACTTTACAGCCTCCAGAACTCTGAGAAATAAATTTCTGTTGTTCATCAAATACCCAGTCTCTGACATTTGTCATAGAAGCCCAAATGGACTAAGGTACCTTGAAAATCCACTTTTTCAAGTTCTTTCCTCATAATGTCACCACAATATTATCATAAGCACTTCTCCAGATATGCTGGGGCCCAGAGTTTCCATCCAATGGACAGAAAGGACAGAAGGCACTGGCTGGCTCCCTGCTCTGGCTTTGATGGATGCCTACCATGGCAGACTTGTTGAGGTCATAGGCAGAGAATCATAGCCTAACTCCACTGAACCATTCAGGGAAGCTAGTGTGAATCTGGCATATGCCACAGCATGTGGAGAAGCTGCTATGTGTGCTTCTTGGTGGAATTCTGAAACCTCTCAGCCTGAATATTAGAAGCCTCAGAACAACAGAGGATGGATCCCAGCATCCTGATGGGCAGGTCAGCAGGGAGGTGTCCCCAGAATTTCCCCCTGAGGTTGATGGAGAGTAGGAAGAAAGAGACAGTGCAATAACATGGAAATGGACCTCACAGACCATTCTGGGCATCTGACATACCTCTGTGGAAATGTCCTGAAATTGCTGGAGAATTCTTTAAAGGAACCTAATTTTTAGTAATCAAGTCTGTGGAGGCCTTGATCACTATTGTTTGGGAGTATAAAGGAAGACTTTGCCAGGATTTTCACTAGGTTGTAAATAGAAAAGAGTATCCTTCTCTTGCCTTGTGACAAAGACTATTAACTCTGATTTGGGTAGCCTGGTTTGGAACAAAAGTGTACTACCAGCTGGGGGTTGCCATACACCATTGGTCAGAGGTCCTGGAAAGTTTTCTTGTGGTCTTTGACACTTGTTAGGTTTGGGCAGGAACTCAAGGAGAGAAAAATGTAATCAGGCAAGGTATTGATTTTATGACTCACTAATGATTTAGGAACACTCATTTGTGCAACTGGAATGCCTTGTATTTCAGATGAGGAGTTGAGTGTCTGCAAGCCAGCAGCTTGACAACTTTCTTTGCAAAGGAGCCTTCCTAAGGGATCTGTCATTAATGCACTGTGAATCATGTGTCTGCAATCTCTCTGTCCTTGTGACCTACCCTTAATTGCACCTGATGAACTTCTCTGTGTAGTGTAGAGGAAGTGGATACCATGAGCCAAAATATAGCTTTTCTTTAGATGAGGTTTGTAAATTCCAGTGCCCTCCTACTGGGTGTATCTTTATCTTTTTCTTTTTAAACAGAAAACAAAAACTACAATGCAAGGGTGGCTCTAAGTGGAAAAATAGAATGCTGATATGTTATTTTGCTTCTAATTTTTTTTTTTTTTTTTTTGCTTTATTAGGTCGCTTAGGAAACCAGTTGCAATCAATACATTTTAGCAAAAACAAGGTTGGTCGGCATGTGTCCCATCCTGTGACTTTTCAAATACTGACTTGAAGTGCTGGTGGATGAGAGGGAAGAAGAAAGAGGAGGAGAGGAAGGGATAAAAAGGTCCCAGGGTGCTGGGTCAAGGCCTCACCCCTGGCTTAGTGCATCTTCCCTTTTATTCAACTCCTGCAGCAGCACAAAGAGATTGGGATGTGAAATTTACACCCCAGATTTACATGAAGTATGACGATGTGTGACTAGAACTCTGCTGTGAAGGAGAATTGTGAGTTCTGTTTTTGTCTCTGGGTGATGCCTACCCAGCCCAGGGAACTGTGCCTGGGTGATTAATTCACACTTTACTTGGTAATAAAGATGGCCTGACTGCCTCTGGATCGCTCTACATCTGATTCTACATTCTTCATTAGAGGCTTACACACAACTGAGTTTACATGGATTATGTAAGATGTAGTACCCAGAGATTTGTGTTCCGTGCACTGGTAAAATTCATCAGCAGCAGTAGCAATAGCAAACAAAGGAAAAACCGATACAGAGTTGCCAAACTTTAATTTTGCTAAGTAAGTTCTTTTCAATAAGCCAAGTCTAGCTATTTTCATGATCACTTCATGGGAGAGTAAACATTTTTAGTATACACACATGCACACACACACACACAAATACATGTCTTGGACAAAAGGCAAGTGGATTGATTTAAATATGCCTGGTTTACTGAAAACTCACTGCATTGCTCTGATTTTTCTCACTTCCCTTCAGACAGATAGAAACTACCATGTCTCAGATTAGTCAGAGGAATGGCTCCTGAGAACTGTTGCTGGATGTGGTGACAGGCCTTTTGCATCCTCTCAGAGGGATCATAGAAGATATTTCATATTTCCTGTCAAATCCATAGGGGAAATTTACAGGTAACATTCAAGATCATAAGCTGTCTCTTAGGGAACTCATGAGAGGTTGTTGCCTCTCCAGACTGATGGCCAGTGTTGATGGCTGACCCAGTGTACACCAAGCTCTGTGCTACAGCCCAAAACTTTATGGATATTAGAAAACATGCATGCCACTGAAGGCATGTTGGGATGTTGTCACCAAAGAAATGGCCAGCCAGCTCCCTCCCAAGAAGCCCCACAAAGTGACATTAATTTCTCTGCATATGTATATTGGTTTGAGGCCTTACCTTCAGCCTATACCTCAAAAATACTTCATTATGTCATATTATGACATGGTTCATGAGTGGTTCATGTCTGAGGAGAAAATCCACACTAACTCAATGTTTAGGAACAGATATGAGCAGACCTGCATAGTGCCTGGCACAAAGCTAAGGATCAGTAAATAATTGTGGTGACTAGTGTTGTTACCATCTGGAATGCACCATCCACCTTCCTGTGCAAGTGGAGATCCACATGAATTTCATTCTTTCAGCTGTCCTGGTCAAGTGCCTGGACATTCTCCTTGGAGTCATTGCTCACAAAACATCCATCTCATTAGGAAACCCTGTCAACTCAACCTTCAGAATACATCCAGAATCCAAATTCACCAAAACTTGGAAGCAACCAATATTCCCTCCAGTAAGAAAATAGGTAAATAAACTGTGCCACATCCAGGCAGTGGAGTATTATTTAGTGCGAAAAAGAAATGAGCTATGAAGCCATGAACAGACATGGAAGAAATTTAAATGAATTTTGCTCCATGAAAGATACCAGTCTGAATCCAACTGTGTAACACTCTGGAAAAGGCAAAACTATGACAATAGACATGGTGAAAAGATCAGTGGTTGCCTGGGGTGATAGAGAAGAAGAGATGATTAGGTGGAGTGAATCTTCACTTAGAGGCAGTGAAGCTACTTATACAATGGTCTAATGACAGAGACGTGTCAACTGGCCTAGATTCAAACACACACAATATACAACGCTAAGAATGCACCCTAATGTCGACTAGGACTTTGGGTGATAATGTGTCAATGTAGGGTCACCTGTTAGCTCTGATGTGGGGTGTTGATAACGAGTAGGACATGCATGTGGCAGGGGGTCAGGGTGGGTGTATGGAGACCTTGGTACCTTCTGGTTAGTTTTGCTGTGGACCTAAAACTGTTCTAAAAATAGCCCTTTTTAAAAAAGAAAAAATAGAAGAACATTTCAGTAAATAAATTCAAACAATCAACTATTAAATGGCCAAATATTTGGTCAACTATTACATAATCAAATAAAAAGATTAAAAAGGAAAAAATATCTCCAGAATCCTTCCACTTCTCACCTGGTCCTCTCTGCCTCTTTGGAATGATCCCTCCATTGTTCCAGAGATGCTTAAGCTATGCTCATCAGTCAGAGGACAGCGTTTCATTCTCCTGTTGCCAGATTTATTAGAATTTCAGTCAACTACTTCTATGGCGACTAAAAATGTTTCCTTCATTTCCCCTGAGACGAATTAGATTAAATGATGTTGAAATAACGACTTCAGTTCAATGTTGAATCACACATGTTCACATCCCAACTATTTAAAAGTGTTATTTATGGGCCAATATTCTTCCTATTAAAATTAAATGGCATGAAATTTGAATTAGCTCAATTGAATTCATATCCTTCCCTAATGTATTTATCCATTACTCAGAAGAGTCCGGAGAAAGGCCATCTTGGTTTTGTTTGATAAGACACATTCCGTTACACACTACTGTGGTCTTGAAGAGTAAGCATGGGTCTAGGGGAAGTCCAAACCCCCTAGCCTTTCCTTCTCTACTTGTCTGAGAAATAGGGATCTACAGAGCACCAGCATCATAAGATTTGCTTTTGGAGATCAAATAAATGAATGCTTGTGTAGTCTGGTACATAACAGTTTCCCAGGAAGTACTCAGAAGTAAGATAAGATGCTCAGCCTTCCTGTTAATCTCCTTCCATTCAAAACCAGTAATAAATACTAGAGGATTTGACTGGAAACCAAGAGATCCAGATTTAGGTCCAGCTTTGTTGCTACCTTGACAGTGACGTGTGTTGTCCTCTCTGGGTCTCTCTCTTTTTTTTTTTTGTACTGTGGATTGAACCCAAGGACAGTTTACCATTGAGTTCTATCCACAGCTCTATTTTTCTTTTTCTTTTCTTTTTTTTTTTTTTTTGAGACAGAGTCTTACTAAGTTGCTTAGGACTTCACTAAGTTGCTGAGGCTGGCCTCAAACTTGCTATCTTCTTGCCTCGGACTCCAAAATAGCTTGGATTACAGGGGTATGCCACTGCATCTGGCTCTGGGTCTCAATTTTCTCACCTATGAAGGCAGACATATCTTTCCAGGTTGAAAGAAGCTCCACGTACAGCTGATGGGTGAATCTCTGTGGTTGCACTGCCTGCTGTGATATGAACCAGGTTGCGGCCCTTGGTTTTCAACCCCAGTATATTAAAGCTTGCTTGATGTAGCTTAGGCCCTCAGGAAATAAGTAGAACAAGGCAGCAGATTTTTATATATGCAATAGCCTGTAGGTCCCAAGACAAGTTCTCCATGTTATCCTCCTATGATTCAGCCCCAGTTCCTGAAGTGAACCACCTTCACAGTCATCATCCAGGTGGTCCCACTGTGCAACAGAACACTGACACCATGTCCACTGACATCCATTGGCCCCAGACCCCAGTGAGGCCCTAGACCCTTTAACAATGCTGAGTTTCAGGGATGTACAAACCATCATGAATATTTACTTCTAGAAATCCACAACTGGAAGGAAACCTGGAGATTACACTTCATCTCCTTCAAATCACAGATAAGGTGACACAGAGTTGAAAGGATCCATTTCCCAACTCTTCCCCTGTGTTCACTGTCCACCTTTGGCTTTGCCCATGTACCCTTGAGAACTGTCCTCTCATTTTCCTTGATATAAGTCCTGTGACATCTCAGGGATTGGAAGTTTTAAACTAATTTTAATCAACAAGAATAAAATTCTCCTTCAGTCAGAACTGGGTTCTTTTTTTCATTATTAGAGATTTTACAAGAATAAGGCAAAGGTAAGATAAGATTACAAATAAGATTACATTTCATTTAGATAGCAAATAAGTCCCAGTATATGCCAAATGTTCATTTTTACTCGGATTCTTTGTCAGAATCATAAGTCCGGGATGTGAGTGGTGCTCAGAAATCACCTTGTGATTTTTCAAACTGCTATTAGGATCCATTAGTAGATTGTGAAATTCGTGAACAAATTTCTTAAAAAATGACATAAAATTAAAAGTGAAGAACTGTATCAGATGAGAATCTCTTCACAAAACTTTTGTTTCAATTCTGCATGTACATATGTATGTGTGTATGTATGTGTACATCTTAATGCTTTGAGTAGCACTATTGTAGGGTGTGGTCCAAAGAACATGACAACCGCTGATGTAGCCCGTCTCCCTTACTCCCAGATGAACGCACACAGGCACACATGGATTGACCTCCTTGCTGCATCTTGTTTGCTGAGTGTTAAGGAGAGGCAGGGCCAATCCTGAGCTCACTGACATGGAGGGGCCACCTCTGTGTGCCTGGCTTTCTCTACCTCTTCATTATACCCTTGTAATGGCTGCTGCTGCTCCAAGTCCCTGTGACAGTCTATCATCACTGCAATAGTAGATTTTATTTAGTAAATGGCATTTATGTTGAAAAAAAAAAAGTAAACTAATCCATTTGCTGTGGTTTGAATATGTGTCCAAAAAGGCATATTTTGGAAACAATCTGTAATGTTTGAATATTGAGCGAGGACTTTTAAGAGGAGATTAGGCCATGAAGTCTCTGTTGTCACGAGTGGATTCATGCCATCGTCTGGGGAGTGGGTTCCTTATGAAAAGAGAGTCCAGCCCCCTTCTTGGTCTCTTGCCCTTCTGCCTTCCACCAGAGGATGATGCAACAAGAAAGCCCCTGCCAGATGGGGCCCCTTGATCTGATTCCCCAGCCTGCAGAACTGTAAGAAATGCATTTTTGTTCTTTATACCAACAACAATAAATGAACTAAAACACGATTTTAGAAAGAATAGCTGTGAGAGTGTAAATCAAAGGGGTTTTACAGTAAAACTTTCAACCAGAAAAATTCATTGAGCCACCCCACCTCCTTGTCTAAGAGGCCCTGCATGTTCTGCCTCCACTATACCTCTTGATTCTCTCTACCTATTGCCATCCCCACTAACCCACCCTAGAGTACAGCATAGTCTTAGAACAAGTTCTCTGGGGGGCAGGGGCAAGAAGCATATGGGGTCAACAATTGTGAGGGAGGAAGGACTAGTGAGAGGGAGGAAATGACTGGAGGTTTAGTTGTAAAAGAAGCCTCTGCTGATCACCTGAGGGCTCTGCATCACCCCAAATTGAAGCCAGAAGATGAGGCTTTTGGACCCCATTCTCCACTGACTAGTCACTGCCTATGGCTGCCCCCAACCAAGGCAGGTCCTGGAGAGAGGCTCGGCTAAGAGGAAATGGCAGCCAGGAGGTCAATCAGCCTCCTCTGGAAGGTGAGCTCCCTGGAAGGCTGGCATGCAGTCTGGTTCACCCATACCCCTGGCATCTAGAATAGGAGGCAATTAATAAATACTTGCTCACTGGAAGCCAATTATTAGATTACAGTTCAACCAATTATTTTGGGAGGTGAGGTAGGATAGACTTTGGATAAGAAATCTCAGGATTTTAGACTTTTAAGATTTTAAGGGAAAGAGCACTAAAACAGAAAATAGAGGATACCCATATATATTTAATTCTTAAAAATGTATTAAAATTGTATTTTAAATGATACATAAAACATAAAAGTGTACATATTTATGGAATTCCATGTGATGTTTTGTGTTGTGTACATATTGTGTAATGTTTAAATTAGTTTAAACATATAGATCTCCTCAAACACTTATTATTTCTTTATTGTGAAAATATTCAAAATCCTTTCTTCTAGCTTTTCAAAATGTACAGTATATTATTGTCATCTATGGTCACCCTACTATACAATACTACACCAGAACTTCTTTTTTTTTTTTTTTTTTGATACTGGAAATTGAACTCAGGGGCACTTGATCACTGAGACACATCCCCAGCCCTATTTTGTGTTTTATGTAGAGACAGGGTCTCACTGAGTTGCTTAGTGCCTCACCATTGCTGAGGCTGGCTTTGAATTCGTGATTCTCCTGTCTCAGCCTCCCTAAGTGCTGGGATTATAGGCTTGCCCAGAACTTCTTATGCCCATCTAACTATAACTCAGTACTCACTGAAGATATATTTGAAGGACAACATTTTTATGTTTTTTATTATTCTCAAAGATATCATATAAGGAATTATAGCATTATCTTAAAACAGTGGTTTTTAACCAGGTGCCCCAGGCCCATGGATTCTGATTGTGTTGGACTGAGTACAAGCCACGTTTGGGGATTTTAACAATCTTGCAGGTGATTCTTTGTGGTCAAGGTTGAAAACCACTGCTGTCAGAGATGAGGAGGGTATGGCAATTGCATTCTGGTTCAGCAGAGATGCATTTGGAAAATGATTTTGTGCATTTGAAGTATATCACGTCTCAGTTTGCTGCATGGTGAAAGCAGATGCTCTTGAAAGCAGTACCCACAGGGCCAGGAAGCCAGAGTATTTGTACAGCAGAGGTAGATTGATCTTCATGGAATTCAGTAATTTGGTGACAGCTGTGAGCAAAGTTCCCTGGCTCATTTGACATGGTGTCTGCTTTTATTTATCAACAAGAGAGTTGAGGAAAAAAAGGTCCAAATGAAACTAGTTGTACCTGCTTCTATAAATGATTCTGTGCCCTACTTTACTCAGAACTAAGGCTTACTTGCTTCCTCTTTTTCAAAGTTGTTACCACTATAAGTTCAAAAACAAATTGTGTATGACCACACAGGTTTTTTAACTGAGATAATTGATTTCCATTCTTTCTCTCTCATGTTTTAGTCTTAGCTATGTTAGCACCTTTATCTATCATTAATATTTGAAGAGAGAATTTTTGCAAAAGTTATCTTTGTTTGCATTAGAAATTTTTTTTTGCATTGTGGTAAAATACACACAACATGCTGTTTACCATTCTTATGATTTTTAAGGATTCGGCTCAGTGGAATAAATACATTCACATTGTGGTGCAACTGTCAACACCATCCATCTCTGAAATCTTTTCATCTTCCCAAATTGAAACTATGTAGTCTTTAAACTTGCCATTATCTTCTCACCACCCAATCCCTGGCAACCAACTTTATATTTTTTGTCTCTATTAATGGACTTCTCTAGGGGCGTCATATAAATGGAATCACGTGATATTTGTTTTTCTGTGTCTGGATTATTTCACTTAGCATAATATCCCCAAGATCCATCTATGTCCTAGCATTATGTCCTAGCATATTTCAGAACTTCCCTTTTGTTATTTGCTTTGCGATAGGCTTTTTTTTCTTTTAGCTTTTATTTTTGGTTGTGGTAAAATACATACAACATTTACCATCTTGACCATTATGGGGGGGCGGGGTACTGGGGATGGAACCCAGAGCTTCACACATGGTAGGCAAGTGCTCTACCATGGAGCTACATCCCCAGCCTTCCATCTGAACCAGTTTTAGGTGTAGAGTTCAATAGCGTTAAGTACATTCACATTGCTGTGCATCCATCATGATCTTCTGTCTCCAGAACTCTTTTCTATCTTCCCAAACAAATTCTGGACCCATTAAACCCTAATTGATTTCCCCCTTTTCCCCAGCCCCTAGCAACCACCATGTTACTTTCTGTCTCTAAGATTGTGACTACTCTTATGCCTCATAAGTGGAATCATACAATATTTGTCCTTTGCAACTAGCTTATTGTTCTTATTGTTTCATCCATATTGTAGCAGGATTTCTTTGCTTTTCAAAATTGAATAACATTCCATCTATGTCTAAACTGCCATTTTGTTTTTCCATTCACTCCTCAGTGGACATTTAGCTGGCTTCTACCTTTTCAGCTGTTGTGAATAATGCTGCTATGAACATGGATGTGCAAATAACATTAGCAATTCTTGAGTGAATTGCTTGAGACGTGGGGCAGTGACCCAAAACCAGGCCACCCGGGAGACATGAAATCAGCATATGCTGGTGGGTAAAATGCCCTCATATTTCTGTTTGAAACATCTGATCATATTCTGCTGGACTATCTTTTCATTATTTTATTTCCCAGCATAAACAGTAGTATATAACTCCAGGCTACTTCAGAAAGTCATCTGCAACCAGGGAGCATTTCTCATCTAGTTCTTGTGAGATTGGTTGCTTAGGAACCATTTGACAATCCTCACTGACTTAACCAATGAATAAAGGATGAGGGAGTTGCTCGCTGCCTGAAATATGCTTTTTAGTGTTAGTTCATCAAACACTGGAGGCTTTCTCTCTTTTTCTTTTTTCTTTTTTTTGAAGGTCATTTGGGTTGTGTAGTCTGCAGAGCTGTATATGACACTAATTTCTTTTAAGAAACATGAAATTCAAACCTAGATCACCTTTCTCTGTGCCTGCGTGTTCTCTGCATGAAGGGGATTGTAGCTATAAGCTTTGAGAGTAAAAACTAATTTGACATTTACACCAGAGATACTTAAGAATGATAAGATAGGAAAAGGACAAGAATAAGTCTCTAATATCAGACCGATAGCATGAACAAGCAAGCAAGACCTAAGCAGTCGGAAGACATGTACTCATTGATTTGAAGTGGGTAAATGAGTTACAAAAGTTAGGAATACACACCCACAATCCATTGTCTGTGATTCTAGTGCCCCAAAACTGAGTTTCTTTTTTCTCATTTGGTGGCAAAATCTGACCCAAAATCATATGAGGCAGATTAGGATCTTTTTTTTTTCATATTAGGATCTCAATTCATTACATATAGGGTGATTATTTATATCCTTTGTACAAAAATGGTCATGAGTTTAATTATGGACTACCATCTTAGATTGTCCCCAAGGGGAGGTAACATAAAGTATGATATCTATAGGGTATTAACTTCCTAAAATCTGAAGCTTTCTGATATCTGAAACACATTTGACCTCAAAGTTTTCAAATTGGGGTTGTGGTTGTGTTCAGCATACCTAAGAGGCAGAGAAAAATTGCTACCAAAAATGACCAGTAAAGATAAAAAACTGATTGCTCTTGGCGTGATGTTTTATCTGCCTGGTTCTCTCTTTGGGAAATGAAATAATGTAGTGATAATTAGATGGACTTCTGTACTTGTTCTTTAGATGAAAAGGCTTCAAATGTGTTTATTTTCCAATGGCATGGAGCTCTGGGCAAAAGAGTCCAGTGAAGCAAATATTAAAAGAAATTGAGCTGGCCCAGAAGTTCTATATGGCTAACATGGAAGGAGTGGTGCCCAACCTGCCCAGCCACATCAGAGGTATATGTGTGTGTGTGTGTTTGTGTGTGTGCACACCTGCGTGTGTGCACACCAAGTGTCAATAACTCATGACCAGACAAGTCTTTTCTTTTTGGGATGGAAAGAGAAAGTTGGGAGTATGGAGTTGGAGGGTGTGAGGAAGAAGGAAGGCAGACACCTTGTGTGTGCCTTTAGGTGAGACATGCACACACAAAAACATAAAGAAGACCAATATAGAAAAGAGCACTGTGGGGTATATTTGTGTGCGTGCATCTGTGTGTGCATCTGACAGTGTCTGAGTGCTGATGTTTTCCCTCAGTGTGCAGATTCTCCATATGCTTCACACAGAGCAATTTGGATTAAGACCAGCTCTTCCACTGTCTCCATCACTCCTGAATGGTACTATCAATTCCTCTGCTGTCTCAGAACCCTGGCTAATGTCTCAAAGCTGAAGAAAATAAGCAACAATAACTCTTTATTCTAAAGGAAGCTTCTGGACTCCTCCATGCAGAAGTTGTTGAAATACAGCATGGTCTGTCCAATTAACTACTACCACAAGTTTGAGAAGGCTAGAGTTTTACTGAGCAGAAGACTTGGAAGAGAATTTGTGCACACAAGTGCTGTGTTGTCCCTGCTCCACAGCAAAGTAGAGAATGTGTCATCATCCTCACCCTGAGGGAAGTGAGGGAGCCCCAGAAGAATGCTTCAGAAAGACCAGCATCACTGTAAAATCCTTCACTGCCAAAATGTTGGTGAGCTACGGAAAGAATGCTAGGCCCAGCCCACTGCTGGAGCCTAGGAGCTTGAGGTAGTCGAGGAGGGAGACCGGTGTCTGTATTTCTCCTGGGTCTTTCTGAAAGGGGGTGCTAGTCAGTCGGGGCAAGGACGGCAGAGTGAGAAGGCAGAGTGGGAGCAAGCTGCCCTTGCACAGTTAGGAGTTCTGAAGAGGGAAGCAAGGCTCTCATTATCCTGAAGGACCCCACCCAAGAGGACTGCCCGTCAGAGCAGGGAGCTTAGCTGGAAGAGGCTGTTGGTGTGTTGCTGAGGTTTAGGAGCTAAGGGAGTGGTTACCGTGGTGTAGACAAAGAGTGCAGCTCACAAACACCCTGGAAAGGGAGAGCAGGGACTGGAAGTCTGTCAACACAAAATGCTTTGGCAGGCAAGAGGAAACGCGAGCAGCCCCAGCTAAGCATAAGGGCGTCCCTGTGTCCCACCCCTATCTCCTCTCCAGTAAGGAGGATACAGAGGGTGTAGGAAGTGGAAGGAGGGAACATTTTCCTAACTCCCAGTCCCCTGAGCTGTGGCTGGATCTGAACAGGAGGAGGCTTAACCAGCCTGTGGCACTACCCAGAAGTGGTGGAACCTTCAGGAGGTGGGATCTCATGGAAGGAAGTTAGGTAACCAGGGGGCGCGTCCTTGAAGGGTATATTAGGAGCCCAGTCCCTTCCTCTCCTGTTCTTCTCTTCCCAGCCACAAGGAGGTGGACAGTTTGCTCTGCCATGTACTTCCTTGCCACAAAAACAAAAGCAACAGAGCCAAGTGACCATGGAGTGAAACCTCTGAAACAATGAGTCAGAATAAAACTTCCTCCTTCAAGTTGTTTAACTCAGGTATTTTGTCATGGCGATGCAAAGCTGAGAACACATTGTTACCAATGAATAGTCAGCTGTCAATCCAATTGTCTTTCCTGGTTGGGCTACATTGTGCTTCCTAGATCTGTTGATCCATGTTTCACATCCATTCTGGAAAATGCTCTCTTCTTACACATTTTGTTTCTTTCATTCTCTCAACTCTTCCCTTCTGGAATTCTGAAAGATTTCCTCTTAGATGGTCTCATTCAATATTCCATATCTGCTATGACCTCTTTAATACTTACCCATTCTTAACTCCGCTATATCTTGATTAATTTCTTTGGGCATAACTCCCACTTCACAAATCTCTCTTCAAATGTGTCTAATCTGCTGTTTGGCCTGTTCATTGAATTTTTGTTTCAACTATTGAATTTTCTTTATTTCATTTTTAGAATTTCAATTTTTAAAAATCCATTTTATGTTTCCCAGTCATTTCTCACTGGTTGATAATCTTTATGGATGCATTTTTATTCCCTAATACATGGATATCCTATGTTCTGACAATTCTAATACCCATAGTCCTTGGCCATCTACATCGTTGTCTATTGTTTCTGACACTTTCAGGTACAATGTCTAATCTCTTGTTTTATCTCAGATGGTGAGTTTGTTGCTTGATCTCAATCTGCATGAGTGTTGTGAGTATCAACTGGGGTTTGCAGAGAAGCTCTCCTTCAGTGAGTATTTGCTTTGTCTTTTGCCAGAAGTCAGGCTCCATCACCAATTGAGGGTTATTTTAACCCCTATTGGGATTGAGGTTCAATTCCGGGGTCCCTGTCTCCCCTCTTCAACCATTCATCTGGCTCCATTTCCCCATAGCACTGCTGTTATTAGTGATTGCTGACAAGCAACTCAATCCCTGTCATCTGTCATCTTGACATGAGTTCCTGCCCGGCCAGTTGTTCTAGCCTCAACCTACATGCTCACGACTTAGGAAACCTCTTCTTTTGTGAGACCAACAATATTTCAACTACTAAGTCCTTTCCAAGAATTTGTTGTTTGGCAATAGAGAGCTCTCTGGAGCTCTTAGACTACTGTCTCAATTTCCCTTCTTTCTTAGTATTTCAGTATTAAAGAAACATTTAAAACATAGGTACATATCTTAACCAAAAATTTTAACAAAAAATCACATTTTTCTTGCCTTTGTTCCTGGTTATTTGTGTGACTTCCTGTGATCTTGGGAAAGTTACTTAACTACTGCAAGCCAAAGTTTCCTCACCTGTCCAACAGGACTATTATATTAATGCCCACTCCAGAGCATAGTTAAATAAGATGGAGTAAAATAGCTGGAACAATGTTTTGCATATATTTCCTTACCCCTGGAAGGACATTTCTGGTAATTAATTTTCTACTGCAGCAATAATATAAGGTTTAAAATCTGTGATGGATTTTTTAATACAAATCCTAATTAAAATCAATCTCGTATAACAGGTTTGTACAGCAACCTATTGTATCTTTTAAGTATTCATACAGCCCAGTGGAAAATCAATCATCACCAAATGTATTTTTCAGAGATTTTTTACTTTGAAACATTCAGTACACATTTTTCAACCTAAAGCAAGCATAGTGAAGGACAGCTACTTTTAGTTTTTAAAGTCATTAAAATAATAATGAGCCTTAACTGTGAATAGATGGTTATCCTTGTGAATTTCTTTAGAGCAGAAATGCTGGGACCAGATGGCTCCACAGATCCTTCCCACAAATGGGCTGTACCAATGTGCTGGTCTTTTACAGACATCCTTCAAATGCAACAGCTCAGTGAGACAGGGTGGTCAGAAAGGATTGAAAAATTCTTCTCAAGCAACATTTTCCCTCATGAGCATATTAATAAGAGACAAATAAATGAAGAGAGTACGTATTGTTCTGTGTAGAAAAACTGGAATTTTTTGTGTGTATTTGTAATGAGAGTGATGTAGTGAAAATAGCTAAAAGCTGTTTTACCAATAATGGCTAAGCCATGTTGAATTCTGTGGAGTTTTCTAGTATTATTACTAACTCTAACTCATGTTTGTACAATGATTTCCCATTTTAAAGTTATTTCACAAATTAATTTGATCTTCATAAAGATAGTGAGCAGGGCTAAGAGTAGCTGAGTGGTAAAGCAGGGGCTGAGCATGTGTAAAGCCCTGGGTTTAATCCCCTGCACTGCAAAAGATAGAAAGACGGATAGATAGATTGATTGATTGATTGATTTTTCAATTTTTTTAAGTTGTAGATGGACACAATACCTTTATTTATTTATTTTTACATGGTGCTGAGGATTGAACCCAGTGCCTCAAACATGCAAGGCAAGCTCTCTACCACTGAGCTACAGCCCCAGAGCTAGATAGAATTTTTTTAAATGCAAGTATTAGTATATATCTTACAGATAAAAGAACTGAGATTTCCATAATCTATTTGTTTGAGAGCTATTAACATATTCAACATTCTGCTTTTACTTGGAGGGGGAAATCTTATCTTGATTCATTCATTCAAGAAAGTTCTGTGAATTCTTGCTAAGTTCCAGACACTAGGCATGAATTTTGCTTTCAGTATACTGGGGCTTTCAGTAGAGTGAGAGATATAAATTATTACACTAGAATGTAATGAGTGTGGTAACAGAAAGAAGCACCATGGTCTGTGGGCATTGACCCAGCCTTGGGGTAAGAGATGGAAGGCTTCCTGTAGAGAAGCGGAGATGGGGACAGCAGGACTAGACAGCCAAGGGAGGAGACTGCACCAAAGCTCAGCTCAGAAGCAGAACTTGCCCAGCAACTATGTGAAGTCCAGTCTGTTGTAGCAAGGCCTGGGGTGGAAGGGTGATGGGACCTGAGGATTGGGGCATGAATGTCATCATGGAGACCTTGTGAGTCCCCAAACCTGGCTGTAGCTCTGCAGCCTGTGTCACTGTACTGCACTGGCCACCTACTGCCCCCCACCACATGGTTGTCTGGGGGTTGGGCAGGGTCAGGAGCCAGCACCCACCAAGAGCAGAGCCCTGGGAGACAGGGAGATCCCTGACAGAAGGGAGATACTGAGCATACCCTCGAAATCAAGGATTGAAGATTCAGGAACATCAAAAGTCAAGACAACAAAAGACTGGAGCTAAGTGGCCAAGGTACAGGAGCCCAGAAAAGAGATACCAGAGTGTCTGAGTTTGGGGTCCACACACTCCACATTTGGGATGAGGCTACCCTGAGAGCCCAACCACAAAGGTGTAGAACTCTTCAGGTAGAGCACCTGTTGGAGCAAAGGTGAAGGAAAGTGGGACACATGCTTGCTGTCTCTTTGGGATCAGCTCCCTAAAACCTGCCTCACCCAGAGAGCTCCAGATGCTCTGGCCTCACAGGTGCCATGGGCTGAGATAGGCTTCTGTGCCATGTGAGATTAAATTCCCCTGGCAAAACTGGTGCCAGGAAAAGAGTCTCAGCTCCCAGAGGGCTTCAAAGCCTTCAGTTTAATGTCAAGGTGTTTTATTCTGACCTGGAACCCATTTAATTAATTCCTTTGGGAAACCACAGATTCCCTCGAGTTTCTGTAGCTGTGAGCTGTGCGAGGACAACACAGAAGCACAAGCAAAGTTCAGGTTGAGCTGAGGGTGATGGGGATGGTCTTTAATTTGCTGTGGTTCAATCTCACAGCAAAAGTTGTTGTTGAGTTACACAAGTGCCTTGGGAAGGACCCAAGGATGGCAGACCCAATGAAATCCATGTGCCACCCCAAGTATGTCCACACCATGAAATTAAGATCTGAATGTCAATGATAAAAGTAAGAAGGAAAACATGTAGATATTAAGTATTAATAATGCTAGTGATTTTTTTCATAAAAATGCACGAACATATTTGAAAATGTAGTTTTCTTTTTTTTTCTGGTACCAGGGATTGAACTCAAGTGTACTCGACCACTGAGCCACACCCCAAGCCCTATTTTGTGTTTTATGTAGAGACAGGGTCTCACTGAGTTGCTGAGTGCCTCGCCATTGCTGAGGCTGGCTTTGAACTGGCTATTCTCCTGTCTCAGCCTCCCTAAGTGCTGGCATTACAGGCGTGCGCCACAATTACACCCTGATATATGCATATAACCATCTGAATAATGGTTGAAATCTCCAGCTCTTAAAACAGGTCATCAGCTCTCTAGTTTTAACAAACTCAGATGTAGAGACCAGAAAGGCGGGAACCTGGGTCATTAAAGATACAAGAGTCAGCCACTTATAAGCATTTATTTAAACACATGAATTTCAACTGTCTTTGTGTATGTTAATGCTTTTAATTTACTGTTGGCTACATAAAGTATCAAGGCCCCTTATGAATCCTCTAAATTAATTTTCTGAAGACTAAATAGCAGTGAACACAGCCCCCAATTAGCCCAAGATCACAAGGGGAATAATCAATGTTCTGTGCTGATAAGCTGTGGGTTTGGGTAGATTAGGTGAATTTAATGCACCTTTTCACTGGGCATGGTGGCACAAACTTGTAATCTGTGACTCAGGGGCTGAGGAAAGGGGGACTGCAAGTTCAAGGAGATGCTGGGCAACTTTGTGAGACCTTATCTCAGAATTTAATAAATAAATAAATAAAGGGCCAAGGATGTAACTCATTGGTAGAACACGCTGGGTTCAATCCCTAGTTCCTAAAAAAAATTTTTAAAAAGTTTAAAAATTTTTAAAAAACACAACTTTATATTAAAAGATTCATTTTATACCTGTAATATCTTACATTTATAAGGTATTGTAACCCCATTGAGAAACATTACCCTGATATTTTAACTCTCTAATTCCTCTGTCCAGCTGGGTTGGTCCTTGTCCTGTATGGAGGGTCCATTTTGGCACAGCTGTGGAGCAACTGTCTGATTCTCTGGGTCAGGTGCCCAGGACCTATGCTACTACCTGCAAGGACTTACACACATTGGGGAAAAAAATTACTCTCTTCAGGACAGTCTTCGTAATTGATGATAAAAAGGTCCACCTCTGAGTTGGCAAATTCAAAAAAGGCCTCTTTCCCCAGGCTGCTGCATCCCCAGAGCATGCTTTTTGGCAGCTGAAAGCAATCCAAATTTCTGGCCCTGTCACCCTCTGGGCCAAGTGTACTGTTCAAGGCAAAATTCATACATATGGAGGCCCCTCTGATGTACATCCTTGGACCCATCGACTTATACACAGGTGGGGTCAGGTGCTGCAAACACTCTCTGGGTAAGAAACCACTCACGAGACAGCAGCGGGTGGGGTCGGCACCACCCTCCCAGCCTGGGCAGTAGACTCTCTGACCATAGGAACTGCATGAACCCCAGATATCATCCTCAAGGGGAGGGAGACAGGCATTATGGAGCCAGGCAATATGGACTAATTACTACTAATTAGTACCTTGTCTTTTTTGTTGCTGATGTGTAGACTTGGCAGCAGTAGTAAGAGGTATTTTTCCTCTTACCCTGATCGGGTAGCAGCCAGGCCCTGGGGTTCTAGAGCTGTGGGCTCCCTTGCCCTAGGGAAAGTTGATAACATCTTCCTGTTTGCAGGCAAGTGGAAGTAGGTCACCCCAAAAAATCTCCCAGCTCAGTGCACACAGCTTTTTATTTAGAAGATCAAAGCTGATTAAGAGAACAGACTCACGATAGCAAGGAGAGGATTCTGCAAGGGGAAGGGGTGTGGGTGCTTAGGAAGTGGGGTGTATTTGAAGATCCAGAGACTTGGAGACCTCTCTGAGTGTAAAGTGGTGGCTGAAGATGGGTGGAAGCTCCAGAGACTTCTAGGATGCAGACTTTGTGCCTCCATCTCGGCAGCCCTTGGTGAAGGCCCCTACATATGTTCACATGGGGGAGAGTTGATCCCATAGTAGAGTTTTCCATGTTCAAATGGCCTATGAAGATTAAAAAACATCCCAGGCCACAGCAAACTGCGGACTACCAACCCTTGTTACAGAAAAGAAACTGCACTTACATTTGCAGGTGCAGTATTTGGGGTCATTTTAAACAGGTAAGAGAATGCCCTCCTTTGGTGGCAGCAGTAACATTTTATAGCAACTGAATAGCTAGTATTTAAAAGGCTGTGATCTACAAACAATTTCTGTGGTCCAAAAAAGTTCAAATAAATATTTCCCAGTGTTAGGACCTGAAGTCATGGTTTTGACAAGGACAGATGGCTGGTGTTGTGGGTCAGGCAGATTCAAATTCACATTAGAATCAGGTGGTAGACACAGTTATACTATCTTCTTTAGGTGAAAATAGACTGAAAGCAGAGAAAACATTTAATGACACCCTCCCAATTATTCCTGCCTGGGTAAGCCCTGCAGTGACCTGAGGGATGAGGAGGGAGCCACAGCAATCAAATAGCAGCTGGCTCCCAGTTGTGATTTGCTCCTGATGGTAGGCCTCTTGGAACCGAATCGAGGCGGGGGCCGGGGCACTGAAAGAAAGAAATGGAGGATTTCCTGCACCTTGAGAGTCGCGGTGCTACCCATATCATTTATAGCTGTATCTCCACTTCAGCCCAGGGAACACTGTCTTCCTAAACTATCTCCTGTAGCTTCCTGGCTGGGCCTGTCACTGGGAGGCCTCCAGGATGTTCTCCACACTGCAGCCAGTCACAGCTTCTTGGAGAAAATGCGGTGGGTTCACCAGCCCTATGCTCCTCCCCATAAAGCTTTTATCTGTGCCTTCCTATTGCTCAGAGCAATTAGGTTAGAGGCCTGCACCCTGCATTCCATTTTACCCCACACTCCCTTCACTTGGGCTCCGTCCTGAAGCCCTCTTCTTTCTCTTGAAGATCCCATCCTTTCCAGTGTCCAGTCATTTGCATGTACCTCTCTTGAAATTCCTTCCCTTCTCACCTAACATACATTTGTTCTTTCTGCCTCTTGTCAATCCCCACTTTCTCCAGGGCAGCCTTTCCAGAACCTTCTGACTGGGTCAGATCCTATACTTATTACACATGCTCATGTGTGGTGTGCCTCTTTTACGCACATCCCAACTGTGAAGTTTACACTGTGATATCATTTTACAAATCCCTTGCCCTGTGGACTCTCGATGCCTTATGGGCAGAGACCTCTTTGAGCATTCACATCTCCACGCCACATCTCCAATGTCTCATGCTGTGGCTACAATAAGTAGATCTTCTCTACCTTTGTCAAATGGAGGAATAAATGAGCCTAGAACCATACAGGAATTAACAACAGCAAACCCATAAGACACTACAAGAAACCTTAGAATCCAAACAATTTGAAAACCATATGATCTTTAAAGAACTGTTAGGCCATAAAATGATATAATTCTATGACAATGAGGGAGAATTTTTAGTCAAATGATGGATGGAAAGGAACATATAAGAAATAAGTCATCAGAAGGAAAGAAAACAGAAAACGTGGCTAAAAGATATTCTTTTCTTCCTAAGCAGTATGTTTACTCACTGAGGTCTGGGACAGTCTGTGACTTGTTTATTTTTATATTCCCCATGTTCAGCATCTTATGTGGCCAATAGTAGATACTCAATAAATGTTTGTTGATGGGAAAGAGCAATACATCACTCAGAATGATATGAACACAATGATATTATTCTCC